>JACDJE010001251.1:0-18448 GCA_016647715.1 Pavo muticus | reverse complement strand
GGCAGGGAGCAGAAGATTATTTTCATTGCCAATCTGGGGTCTTACCTGATTATCAGTGCCCGTAATTTGGATCCTAAGCGGGGAGGCCCATGTTGCTTGTAGCATTTTCAGGGCACTGGGTCTGCCATCTCGAGGTCTTTCATTCAGGTCCCGCAGGGTTTCATAGAGTCTCTTTGTCCACCCCTGCAGGGACTGGGAGTCTGTCTTCAGGGCAGCCTTGAGAATACCATTATAACGTTCAATGAGACCTGCCCCTATTGGATTATATTGCAAGTGGAATCGCCAATCGATGTAGTTTTCTTCTGCCCATCGCTGTATAGTTGCACCAATAAAATGGGTCCCTTGGTCACTCTCGATGACTTGGGGTGTCCCGTAGGCAGACATCAGTTTAGTGAGTGCCCTGATGGTATATGCCTGGTTTGCTTTCAGTACCGGATAGGCCTGCAGTAGCCCACTTGCAGTATCGACACAGGTCAGTGCATATCTCGCCCCCTCAGACCAAGGGAGGGGCCCAATGTAATTGACCTGCCATCGCTGGAGAGGATTGTGTCCTCTAGCAAGATGGGCTGTTGTTTCAGGCAACGATCTTGGTCTTGTCTTCGAGCAAGCGTCACAGTCTCGACATGCCTGGGCGATGTCAGATAGCTGTACGGGCAGCCCCCATGCTTTACCAACTGCCCACATTGTCTTTTGTCCAGCATGCCGTAGCTTCTGATGTAACCAACGGGCGATGTTCTCAGATGGTGAATTCTCAGTCCATCGAACTCGGGCCAGTGTGTCGGCTTCATCATTTCCCGGTGAGTGTAAGGGTTGGTGGCCAGAGACATGGTAGACATGTACAGTTCTGTGTTTTACTGTGTTCCATATGTCTAACCACAAACCTTTGCCCCAGATTGGTCGGGCGTGGATAGTCCATTCCTGGGCGGCCCACTGTGCAATCCAAGGAGGGAGCCCCCGGGACACAGCCCAACTATCTGTGCAGATGTTCAGGATGCCATCACCGGGTTCCTTGGTTATAACCATCCACATGGCTCACAGTTCTGCCCATTGGCTGCTCTGACCACCCCCCTCGTCAAACCAGATTGTCTCACTGGAGGGATGGTATGCTATTGCTCTCCACTTGCTCGGGTTGCCCCTGCTGGACCCATCTGTGTACCAGGCATCTTCAGGANCCAGAGCAGTCAGTTTGACGGATGCTTCACTAGTATCTTAACATTGTTTCTACCCACACTCACTCCCTTCCTTTCGTCCTTGGTTCACACATTAAATCATCTGCATGTTCTTGGCAACCATCTTTAGAGTTATTCACAAACTTTTTCACTCCCTTTCCCACGTCCTTGATACCCGAACACCTGCTCCAAGTGAGAATTGTCACAGCCTCCCTCCCCCCAAAAACAGGAAGGGAAAGGGAAATGAAAAATATTGACAGCAGTAGCATTGGTCTTGGGAGGTAAACTTATTTAACTATGATATAATACAATCTAATTGAAATAGAGACTAATAAATCAAATAAAATACGAGAGAGAGAGAGAGTTTTCAGAGCACCTGAAAAAACCTCCTGCGTTCTTCACCAGTCGGAGTAGATGAGCGAGAGACTCCTCCCCCAGGGTGGGCAATGATCCCATGACCTCCGTGATGTACAGAGACAGGTACCCGGATAGAGTATTAACACTTAAACTCCCACTGCACTACCTGATGTTATGATGTGGAATACTGAAAACCAAAAATCACAAAACCATGACATTACATCACCTAGCCACGATCATGCAATGGTAAGTGTTATGTGCTTAACATGGTGGAGGCAACCACTGAGTGGCTTGAAATAAATGCAGTACCCCATGCTACCGCCCGAAACACCATGTTGGGTCTGGAGAAATAAGTCCTGTGGGGACATGGCACTCCAGAAAAAATTGAGTCAGTTAATGGGAATCATTTCAAAAATTCCCTTGTAAATACTTGGGCCAAAGATCATGGCATTGAGAGGATTTATCATATTCCCTATCAAGCACCAGCCACTGGTAAAATTGAACGATGCAATGGGCTGCTAAAAACTATGCTGAGAGCAATGAGTGGCGGAATATTTAAGCACAGGGAAAAGAATTTGGCAGAAGCCACCTGTTTGGTCAATACCAGAGGATCTATCAGTCATGATGGTCCTACCCAATCCTGCTTTCTGCATACTGTAGAGAGAGAAAGTCCCTGAAATACATATAAAGAGCATGTTGGGAAAAGCAGTTTGGGTCCTTCCAGCCTCTGGAAAGGGCAAAACTCTCCATGGAACTGTTTTTGCCCAGGGACCTGGGTCCATTTGGTGGGTGATGCAGAAAAACAGGGGATGTTCAAGGTGCATCACAAGGGAATTTGATGTTAGGGGAGTGCAGACAGTAATTCTATGTATATATAAGTATATGGACATGTATGAATACAATGTTAACAGGTTCTAAAGTTAACAGGTTGTAAGGGTAACAGTTATACAGAGAAGTTAGGCTAGAAAGAATAGTTAAATATACAGAAAAGGTGCTCACTAGTGTTGTAGGCTCACAAGACACCAGAAGGAGCAATCCCCAGGAAAAGATCCTTCTTTACTGGAAGTCAGCCCTTAAATGGGGTCTAGGAGAGGTGGAGCCTGGCTCCACCCCTTCCAGGCACACAGGTGAATTGCCTTCACCTGTGCTCCCATGGCTGACTCAGTGCTTGCCTCAAGTGGTCATTCAGAGGTTCAGGCCATGATTCAACAGTTCCCATACACTCCACCCCTTCACGGCGTGAACCAATGATTGAGTTAACTAAGGGTGAGTCTTTCCTATTACAGAGATGCAACACATCACGATGCTTATACAATTCCCCGTCGCAATGTATATTATCATAATTTTAAGGCGAGTGATGATTGATGAAAGTTCATGTTCTTTCTTCGGCCAGTGCTCAATGATGTTACTGGAGGCATGCAGTTGTGAGGTGCAGTCCATGTAAATCATCACCGGGTGTCGCACATGGTCTGGCAGCAACACTGGAACATTTCAATGATATTTTGTTCCTTCCGGTGGTCCTGGGGGCTCAAAGACTCATGGGGAGTAACACAGATGTTTCAAGGGTACCAGGAGGGGAAGGTCTGCCCTCCAAGGCAAGATACAGGCCATATTTCTATCCTACACTTCAGCTTGTACTGGGGCATGCCCCAGCCGCCTGTACCATACCTTCTGGCCAGATGTATGTGGCTGCATAGCTATATCAGGCACCAACGGGGGTGTCCTGATCTGCCACAGGGACATGATGGGGGTCCCTTTGGCAATAAAGATTGGAGTGTTGACCACAATATCTGTAGGCCATATACCTATCACCGGAGGGACTACTGAGCCTCCCACCTCCAATAATCTCCCCCAAGGTGCAAGTAGGCCACACCATTTAGGTCCTACCTGCACCTTCCAAGGCCATTTTATTCTATGGGTACCTGGATCTAGATTCTCAGGGGCAGGGAGCAGAAGATTATTTTCATTGCCAATCTGGGGCCTTACCTGATTATCAGTGCCCGTAATTTGGATCCTAAGCGGGGAGGCCCATGTTGTTTGTAGCATTTTCAGGGCACTGGGTCTGCCGTCTCGAGGTCTTTCGTTCAGGTCCCGCAGGGTTTCATACAGTCTCTTTGTCCACCCCTGCAGGGACTGGGAGTCTGTCTTCAGGGCAGCCTTGAGAATACCATTATAACGTTCAATAAGACCTGCCCCTGTTGGATTATATGGCAGGTGGAATCGCCATTCGATGTTATTTTCTTCTGCCCAGCGCTGTATCGTTGCACCAGTAAAATGGGTCCCTTGGTCACTCTCGATGACTTGGGGTGTCCCGTAGGCAGACATCAGTTTAGTAAGTGCCTTGATGGTATATGCCTGGTTTGCTTTCGGTACTGGATAGGCCTGCAGTAGCCCACTTGCAGTATCGACACAGGTCAGGGCATATCTCGCCCCCTCAGACCGAGGGAGGGGCCCGATGTAATCGACCTGCCATCGCTGGAGAGGATTGTGTCCTCTAGCAAGATGGGCTGTTGTTTCGGGCAACGATCTCGGTCTTGTCTTAGAGCAAGCGTCGCAGTCTCGACATGCCTGGGCGATGTCAGATAGCTGTACGGGCAGCCCCCATGCTTTAGCAGCTGCCCACATTGTCTTTTGACCAGCATGCCGTAGCTTCTGATGTAACCAACGGGCGATGTTCTCAGATGGTGAATTCTCAATCCATCGAACTCGGGCCAGTGTGTCGGCTTCATCATTTCCCGGTGATTGTAAGGGTTGGTGGCCAGAGACATGGTAGACACGTACAGTTCTGTGTTTTACTGTATTCCATATGTCTAACCACATATCTTTGCCCCAGATTGGTCGGGCGTGGATAGTCCATTCCTGGGCGGCCCACTGTGCAATCCAAAGAGTGAGCCCCCGGTACACAGCCCAACTATCTGTGCAGATGTTCAGGATGCCATCACCGGGTTCCTTGGTTATAACCATCCACACGGCTCGCAGTTCTGCCCATTGGCTGCTCTGACCATCCCCCTCGTCAAACCAGATCGTCTCACTGGAGGGATGGTATGCTATTGCTCTCCACTTGCTCGGGTTGCCCCTGCTGGACCCATCTGTGTACCAGGCATCTTCAGGAATAGGATATTTTCCCTCCTGAACGGGACTCTTCTCTGGTGGAGTAACCAATGTTTCTTCTGGTGCATCACTGTGATACGTCACTGGGCCTAGGATCTTCTGAAGTTCTTCTTTTAATGGTGATGAAGACAGACTACTCCTCTGGCTGAGATAGGCGACCCATCGTGCCACCGTTTGTGCTTGGGCCACCCCTGTCTTAGGAAGGTGGGTCAGATCTTTTACCCACCCCTGAATCGGCAGAGTGGTCTTAACTATGATTTCTGCTGTTTGAGTTATCGGCTCTACTGCCTGTAATGCCGAGTAAGCAGCCAATAATTGTTTTTCAATCATACTATATCTTTCTTCTGCTCCATGCCAGACCTGAGACCAGAATCCAATGGGGGTCCGAACAGAATTCTGGCGTTGCCACAGGCCCCAGCCAAAGCCATCCTGAGTGACATGAACGTCCAATTCAGCTGGGAGGGTAGGATCGAATATACCCAATGCCTGGGCTTGTTTAACTGCCAGTTTTGCCTGTTGGAAAGCATCTTGTTCTGTTCTCCCCCAGTCCCATAGCTGCCCCTTTTTCGTGAGTCTATACAGTGGCCTCAGCAGCTGCGCTAAATGAGGTATAAAGGAGCGCCAGTACCCCAGTATACCTAGAAACTCCTGCAGCTGCTTCGGTGTTGTAGGGACTGGGAACGCCTGAACCTTATCTATGACGGCACTGGGTAGTACTTTGGTCTTTCCTGACCAAACCACCCCCAGGAATTTTACGGACAGGCCCGGACCTTGCACCTTTTGAGGATTTATAGCCCATCCTCTCTGCTGTAAATAGGCAGTTAATGAATCTGCCGCCTGTCCTACTGCCTCCAGCGAGTCGGATGTCAACAGAAGATCATCAATGTAATGATAGAAATTAACATTATCAGGTTTTTTCCAATTAGCCAGGTCACGCGCCACTAGATTATGACAATAAGTTGGTGAGTGCACGTACCCCTGTGGCAGGACCTGAAAGGTCCACTGCCTGCCTTCCCATGTAAATGCAAACTGATCTTGCGATTCTTTAGCAATTGGAATACTAAAGAATGCATTTGCCAAATCTAGGACACAATGGTAAGTTTTTATTTCTCTACTCAAAGTGTCCATCAGGGAGGCAATATTGGGTACGGCCGCATGAATAGGCGGCGTGACCTTATTTAACTCTCTATAATCCACCGTCATTCTCCATGTTCCATCCGACTTCCGCACTGGCCATATGGGGGAATTATACGGGCTATGTGCAGGTCTTATAATACCTACTTTCTCTAATTCCTGCACTGTTCTTGTTATTTCATCTTGCCCACCCGGGAGTCTATACTGTCTCACATTAGTAATCCAACGCGGTTTCAGCAGGCAAATAGGCTCATGCTTTGCATGGCCTCTCATTATTGCCTGCACCGCTCGGACACTGATACACCTTTGTCAAAGTCTGAACTCTCCCACAGTTGTCTGGAGAGCCATACCCCACAGAATATCTATGCCCAGGATATATTCTTGGACTGGGGCAATAGATACCTTATACTCCGAGGGTGAGAGACACCCAACCCCCAATTTCAAGCAGGTCTGGGTGACTGGAATGGTCTGTCCCCCAAATCAGCCACTAATTGGGCAGCCTGCTGGACCACCACCTCTGAGGCTACCAGGGAATTTAAGATAGAAACTAAAGTCCCATATAGATGGGAAGGGGCTTGATGTAAGATTAAATCTCTCATGCCAGCTGAAAATCTTACCATGTCTGGGTTTTCAAAAGAATCCTCATATATTGCTTCTCTTATGCCCATTTCCTGAATGTAATTTTGAAGGTCCTCCATGGAGGACCACAATCCTGTATTTAATGGTATATCCGATTTATTTGGACAAACCATACAGCATGCTGCCATTAGCCAAGCAATTATAGCATGATTTTCATTAGTAAATTAATGCCTGCATATAGTCTTTGTCTAAGGGCAGGGTGTGTCGTCATAGTGACTAGTTTAGGTATTTCTGGTCCATTGACCATGACACCTTCTGCCCCCAAATCCCATAATCTTAACAACCAAGTTGGTACACTTTCCTTTGCTCTCTGCGGGAATCGTTGTACCATGTCCATTAGTTCTGTTGGTGTGTATGGCCTGTCTGTCACATGTAGGTGAGTTTGGGCAGGGGGCCATTGATCAGGGGGCACCCCTGCCGGTCTAGCCTGTATTTTTTTTGTTTTTTGAGTTATAATAGGACAGAGTTCCAGGGGATCCGTATCAAGTGGAGCTTCTAAATCTGATTTAGAAGTTCTATTTTCCTGCTCCACCAAGTTTGTTGTTTCCGAAATGTGATCATTATCTACCGAAGTACTGCGGATTTGACCTATTGGGAAATGCATGGAAGGATATTAACGGGGAAAAAACCTAAGTTCTTGCTCTAATTTCTCAATACGGTCTTTTAATAATTGGTTTTCTGTTTCCAAATTAACTGCTCTTATATCAGCCTGATTTAAGGCGTTCAGTAATGGCCATGCCACTGTGGAGGCAGCTAATTGCCTTTCCTTGGTAGTTAATACATCTTTATCTAACCCCTGAAAGTATTCCGCCATACGGAATGGGGAGATATTCCCCATAATCCACAGGGGACCCCAATTTTCAATAATGGTGGCTAATTCATAATAGGGAGATCCCAGAAATCCTGGGATCTGCCCTGGAATTGTTTTATGTAGGGGGGTAGTGTTCTCCCCCCTGACCCATTTATAGATATTCCATAAAAAAGACATTGTGTTGTAATATATATTTAGCCTGCCTGGCTCACCAAATGTAAGGTTAACCAGTATACAGAGAAGTTAGGCAAGTAGGAAGAGTTAAACAGAGAGAAAAGGTACTCACCGGTGTTGTAGGCTCACAAGACTCCAAAAGGAGCAATCTCCAGGAAGAGATCCTTCCTTAGTGGAAATCAGCCCTTAAATGGGGTCTAGGAGAGGTGGAGCCTGGCTCCACCCCTTCCGGGCACACAGGTGAATTGCCTTCACCTGTGCTCCCATGGCTGACTCAGTGCTTGCCTCAGGTGGTCAATCAGAGGTTCAGGCTGTGATTCAACAGTTCCCATGCAATGTGTAATGCATTTTATTCATTGTTTGTATATATGTATATATATGTATATAGAGCATGATGTAGTTATGTAGAATAAGGGGTGGAATGTCATGGTTTTGTGATTTTTTGGTTTTCAGTATTCCACATCATAACATCATGTAGTGCACTGGGAGTTAATGCCCAGTTCTGGGTACCTGTCCCTGTACATCATGGAGGTCATGGGATCTTCCTCCGGGGGGGGGTCTCTTCCTTCTTCATCAACTGACGAAGAACGCAGGCTGTTTTTTCAGGTGCTCTGAAAATCCTCTCTCTCTCTCTCTCTCTCTTATTTTATTTGATTTATTAGTCTCAATTTCAATTAGATTGTATTACATCATAGTTAGTAAAATAAGTTTTCCTCCCTAGATCAGTGCCACTGCTGTTTATTTTCCTTTCCCTTTCCCTTCCCGTTTTGAAGGGGGGTCGGGGAGGGGGCCCTTGGGCCTACTGTCCCTGTCATGGGCATAGACTGGTCCGGATAACCCCGTGACAGTCCAGTGACTTGCCAGCTTTATCTTCCCCTCTGAATGCCAAGTCCTCTGGGGTATGTAGTTCTTCTCTTCTTTGAACCAGCTATCTGGAAAATTGTCAGTCCACGGAAGTGGGGCATTAACTCTAACTCCCAGTGATGTTATGATGTGGAATACTAATAACAAAAATCATAAAACCATGACACAGGACTACCCTGGCCAGATATACACTGTGGATGGAAGACAGCACTTTTGGCACACTGGCAGAACAAAGACCATTACCAGACCAGAATGAAAAAGAGTCAGATCCACTGCTCTGGTGCTGTAGTTCTTCATACAGATCTTATATTTATTATTGATTTGGCGTTTAGTACTGTAGGCACTAGTACAAAGGCCCTTATGATTATAAATGCATGCTTTTGTGGCACGTGGTTTAATTTTTGAAAAGATACTTTTTTCCCCCAAAAGATCCTGCATATTAAAAGGACATCAACTTCTCAAAAAGTCATACATTTTCCCCATGCAGTTACTGAGTTCCAGGAATATCACCCTGCATCCTCACAAGAAGCATATGGACATTTGTAAACTATTATTGCTTGATGGGGGACTCATCAAATAGAGAATGGCTCTTGAACACACTCGTGGTGCTGGGGAATCACTGGGCTCCCACAGTCTAGAAGGTAAAAGTTTGAAAATGGATGTTTTCTGTAATACATCTCTATAGGCTGTTCACCTACATACGGAACAAGCTTGTTGTTTTGTGGTCTTATATACAATGTGACTCTGTTGGCTATCAACAGCAACAGCAGTGCATGCATAAATGAAGCAAAGAGAAAGAAGGAATGAGGAACATGGATAAATTCACACCAGCAATGGAAGCTGATATTTGTGCTTTGTAGATACCACTACTAAAACCAGATGAACATTCTTATTACTAATTAAAGTCTCCACATGGTAAAAGAAGGAACTGAAGGAACTTTTAAGTAGAGCAATTGCCAGTGTTGAACTCCAACATATTGTTTGCAAATCTGAAATTTTGACCAGGATTTATTTCCAAATGCACTGTTTTCTGAGCCATTCATGAAAAAAAAAGAATACAAACTTCAGCAAAGTATTTCATTTCCCTGTATCATTTTCTTTAAGAGTGGTAAACAGAAAAACATGTTTAAAAGAAGGTAAAGGAAAGTTTAAAACAAAACAAAACAAAAAAAACCCACAAATGGAACTGTTCACTGCTTCCTTAGCAAAAGTTAAATATATCAATATATAATTCAACACAGCTAAGAAAAAGTTCAAGTACAAGCCCAGTATGTTGCTAACGCCCCAAATCCACTCAATTTCATAGGCATTTAAGAATAAGCAGAGAGAATCATAGAATGCTTTGGGTTGGAAGGGACCCCAAGGATCATCAAGTACCAACCCCCCTGCCACAGGCAGGGCTGCCAACCTCCATATCTAATACTAGACCAGGCTGCCCAGGGCCCCATTCAACCTGGCCTTGAATGCCTCCAGGGATGGGGCATCCACAACCTCTCTGGGCAGCCTGTTCCAGCTCCTCACCACTCTCTCTGTAAAAAAACTTTCCCCTGATATCCAACCTAAATCTTCCCTCCTTCAACTTAAAACCATTTCCCCTTGCCCTGCCATTATCTACCCTTTCAAAGAGTTGGCTCCCCTCCTGTTTATAGGCTCCCTTTAGGTACTGGAAGGCTGCAATGAGGTCACCCTGCAGCCTTCTCTTCTCCAGGCTGAACAACCCAGCTCCCTCAGCCTGTCTTTGCAGGGGAGGTGCTCCAGCCCTCTGATCATCTTTCTGGCCCTCCTCTGGACCCTCTCCAACAGCTCCCTGTCTTTCCTGTATTGGGGGCCCCAGACCTGGACACACTACTCCAGATGGGGCCTCACAAGGGCAGAGTAGGGAGAGACAATCACCTCCCTGTCCCTGCTGGCCACCCCTCTTCTGATGGAGCCCAGGATACCATTTGCTTTCTGAGCTGCAAGAGCACACTGCTGGCTCATGGTAAGTTTTTCATTCACCAGGACCCCCAGGTCCTTCTCTGCAGGGCTACTCTCAAGGATTGTCCCTCCCAATCTGTATATATGCCTGGGTATGGTCTGGTACCCTTCTGCAGCCAGAGCAGGACTCAGCAGGGAGCACCCCAGCAGCATCTCACCACAGCACCTGAAGGCAAGCAGGGAGCAGAGCTGGGTGCATGGACCCTGTGGGATGCACATACAGAGTCACAGAATCACAGCATCACTGAGGTTGGAAAGGATTCCTGAAGTCATCACATCCAACTGTGTCCCCAGGGCAGGGCACTGAGCATCTGCATCCTGGCAGCAGTGGGTCCATGCAAGCACTTCTGATCGTGAACAATTGAGGGATTAATGAGATGAGGGCAGAAGAGAAGAGGCCAGGTAAGATGCTGAGTTTTCTCAGAGGCTGTCAGGTATAACAAAAATGAAAAATAGAGAGGAGAAAGTTTTACAGCAAAATACACATTCTGTAGTGGAGTTACTTCCTCTAAAGTTGTATGTCCAACTTCTGCACAGGGATCGCTGCTTTTCTTTCCTCCCTTTTGGGGAGGGGGGGCTGTGGGGTCTAGGACTTTAAAGAGTTAAAGGCTCCCTACCATTAATTTGCATCTGGTGCTTTTAGGGTATGTGTGTGGTTTTTTTTCTTCCCTGAAAAGTTGGCAGATCTGCCGATTTTCCATAATGCAAGCATTTGGGAATTGTGAGTGGAATGAAACCTGACTGTCTCCTGACTGTGACATGAATTTTCATTAATTACACCCTTGTCAGCAAAAGCATTATCAAAGCTGAATATGAAAATGCAAATGACTTCTCATTTGCATATTTTTCTTTGTTGGAATGTAATTAATTATTTGCATTTTATGATGATGAATGCAGCTGTCAGAACTCTCTGATGCATAATTAGCCATCAGAATACCAGGAGTTGATCAGCATTTTGGGGTTTAAAAAAAAAAAAGCAACCAAATTTGACTCTGAGCTCCATGCCAAAGCCCCAGAGTTGGCGCTGCCACCACTACACCAAGTGTAGAACAGGCATAATCTCCTTTGCTAAAAAGTTATTCTGTTTTTGCCAATGGTGCACTTCTACAGTTGGAACAGCTCTTAATCGAAAAAAAAAATCCTTATTCCAGCTTAATTAATGCCACGCTTAATTATAACACCATGATGTCAGTGGTTTTAATTAAGTATTGGCTTGGTTACAAAGAACTCCTTGCTGCAGTAAGAGTCGCTATTGGCAGGGCTGCGTTGCACTCCCCATGTTGGGTCTCCCCTGACCCATGAACCAGTCTGACATCAGCCAGGGAGGGAAAATCAGCAAAAACAGTCCCCCCCAAAAACAAAACAGAAATATTTCCAGGGCCCACTGCCTCAGCAGCCTGCGAGCTAACCTCCTTGACCACTTTTTTGAGCTGAAGTGAAGATGACAAAACAGCTCATCCTCTCCCAGCCACTGGGAATGGTGTTTTTAAGTAAAAAGATAAAAACAACACAGAGCAGATGGGATCATTACACATTACTGAACCAATCAATCACAGATGAAGGGCCCAGGTGCAGTGCAGCTGCACAACAACGCACCATTTCACAGTCTGTCAGACACATACACATGGTTGTACATGAATGACCCTCCGAGGCTCCAGAACCTCATCTGGAACATGGCTCCCTCTCACTTGCCTTCACTACAACTGATGTCTTCATAATCACCCTAGCTTGGCACCGCAGGGAGGGGGATGGGTACAGGGGCAGAAGCCCCGACCCCACTAGCACCAGGGTGCAAGGGGTCCTCGTGCTCTCCCTGTGTGGCTTTCCAAAGGAGTTGAATGGGGAAGGTGGCAAGGAGGGAATGCACTCAAGCTCAGAATCGATGGCAAGTGTGACAATGGCCAGTAAATGCTGCTGGACATCAAGGTTGAGGTACCTGCTTGTGCCACTACCCATGGTGTCCCAAGGTACTAAGCTGGACATGGAAGTTGAAGCACCTACTGGTGCTACCGCCCGTGGTGCCCCAGGATGTTCCTGGAACTGCCCATCACCCTGAAGGATGGATGCCAAAGAGGTGCTGGGTTCCTGGCTGTGGTCCCCTGCCCATGTCACTGCTGTGTCCCCAGGATGTCAGGCACTGCTGTGGGATGCAGATGACAGAAGGGATCCTTCAAAATGCTCCATCCAAGGAGCAATGGTATGTTACCATTCACAAACCACTGGCTTTGTAGTCTCCAAACTGTTTGGCTGGATGGAAGGAGAAAGAATCCAAGTAATCACACCCAACAAATTATATGGGTTAGCAGAAAGGAGAAGAAAGATGACTTGCGATGGTGAGTTGAGCTGGGAGAAAGCTGTTTCTAAACATGGGAGAAAAAAAATATAAAGTATCCGAAGCCTTGTACCAGCCAAAGCCATGGGTACCTGCCCATTGCTCCGCTGTCCATGGCATCAGACTCCACCAATAATGTCTCACCTCATGCCCCATCTGCAGACACCACCACCAGCTTCCACGAGCAAACCCAAAGCTTCAGCCCCTGAAACAAAAACCCCATTTTTCCAATGTCAGACAGATTTTACCAGCCCTTTGTAACACGGTTGAACTGCAGCAGCCTTAACTGTGTTGCATGAATAATATAAAGAAAAGCGTAATTTCTGGAGGGACAATGAGGAAGAAATAAAAGCAGCTGAGATAAAAATGTCCACCTGATCTCAATTTCAATAGTGAATTTCTGGTACATTTTCAGAATACACTAGGAGAGAAGCAAAAAGACAAAGGCTGGATGCCGAGGAGTCAACAGGGATGGGTGTCCAGAGCGCGGGGAAGCATGACAAACTCAATATGAGTGGTAAAAGCTTCACTTTATTCTAAACAGAGCAATCCGTTTATAAGGAAGAAAGTATACTTGGCATTGCCCGATTGGCTACATATCTTATTGACATTAATCAGATTGGTTACTAATGCCCATTGCTAAATCAACTACTCATATTTTCAGCACGGGGGGGGGTGTATACATTCCAGCTTATGCACGCACTAATTCCCTCTCTTGCATCTGCTTCTGGCTTCAAGGTGTCACGGTTTTGTGATTTTTGGTTCTTCAGTATTCCACATCATAACATCATGTAGTGCATTGGGAGTTAAAGTGTTAAAACTCTAATCCGCCTACCTGCCCCTACACGTCATGGAGGGACGGGCTGAGGGTGGTGCTGCTTCTTTGGATTCCCAACGAAGAGGCAAGTGCTCCGTTAACTCTCTCTCTCCACTTTGTTTGATTTATCCGTCTCAATTAGATTGTATTATACTATATTATATTATATTATAGTTAGTAAAATAAGTTTACCTCCCTAGAGGTCTGTTTGTTTTCTTTCCTTTCCTTTTCCCTTCGCCTTCATCTTTGGGGGGGTTGGGGCTGGGAAGGGGGCCCTTGGGCCCACTGTCCCTGTCACGGGCATAGACTGGTCCAGGTAACCCCGTGACAGTTTTTGGTGGAGAATGCGGGCATAAGCTTCCTAGCTTATTAGTATTTTTAAAACGATTCTCTGCTTTTGCAGTGTTTTCACTAGTTTTATTTTCCTTCTTTTAGAAAAGAAGGACTCTCACGAGTGCTCACTGAACACCCTGACCTTGAAAGTCTAGGCGGACAGCCAGTATTCTGGGATATTTGTAAACTTTGTTATCTTGTTTTTAAAAAGGATAGGCAGAGGCAGAGGAGCATTGCTAGTTTAACCTTAAGGTAGTCTGCCACACTCTGGACATTGTACAGAGTGTCTCTCACAGCCACCAACTATGAATCCGCTCTCGATTGTGGGGACGCTGTTTAAAGCATTGAATGCGATCATGTTCTTTACAAATTATTGGCCCATTATTAACATCGCTTTTTCTTGTTGTGGACTCATGTTCATATATAACCAAATAAGGGCCCTGATGGAGACATCTGTCTGGTACTTATATGCCATGTGGTATAATTTGAATTTTGACACTTGTATCCCAGATGGGATAGCTAACTTCACAAGCAATTACATCCCAGATGGAATAGCTAATTTCACAAACACCACGATGTTCAAACCGGTTTCCAGGCTTCCTTTTTGGTTCTTCTCACGTTATTCGAATACCGAGCTAGTGATCATGCTCGTGGGTGCACTCGTGTGCATGATATCAATTCCCCTGAATGTGTTCTTATACATTCGTGTTGTGCGGAAGGAATCTCCTCCGAAACCAGAGAATACTGACTGGCAGGGAAGATGGAGAGGTTTAGGAAAGATCTTAGAAGCGTGGGGACCCGCAATGTCATGGGATTTCACTCTTGAACACCTGTGGGATCCCGAGAAACTAAGTCAGTATTTGAGTCAGGGACGGTGCGGCTTGCGCAAATCTAGGGAGGTACAACTTATTTGGGGCTTGGCTTGTGCTTACCGTGCCCTGTATAATACTGTTCTGGAGAGAGAGAGTTTTCGAGCTGAGGTTTTAGCCAAAGGGGGAAATCCCCAAGTTAAATCGGGTCAACCACAGGAAACACCAGTAACAATGTCAGTTGCCCCTGTGGAAGGCAAGAAATGGAAACGAGTGTCCTCGCGTCTAGAACGAAAGAAGGAAGAAGCGGAGGAGGAGGCAGAGAAAGATCCAGGCGAGGGGCCCTCCCCAGAACCAGTATCGAGGAAGGCAAAAGAAAAAACTAAGAGCCATGAAGAAGAGAGTGATGAAGAGGAGGTCTCTATTACTGTTCGTCGACCTCTGAAGTTGACTGAAATCCAAGGCTCAAGAAAGGAGTTTACACGGCAATCGAAAGAAACTCTTGTTTCCTGGTTGCTTCGCTGCTGGGACAAAGGAGCCAATAGCTTGTCTCTAGATGGTAATGAAGCTCGCCAACTAGGAAGTATCGCCGGAGACGCAGCTATCGACAGAGGGATTAGTAGATGTTGGGATGGAGCTATCACCCTATGGGAACGACTGTTAATAGCTGTGAAGGAAAGGTATCCCTACAAAGACAGTTTGAAGCCTGTGATAATACAGTGGGATACAGTTGAAAAAGGTATCCAGTATTTAAGGGAAATAGCCGTGGTGGAAATGTTGTATAACCCTAATTTTGTTCCTAATGATCCACACCAAGACCATGATCCGGAGAGAGTGGGAACGACGCCTGAAATATGGCGGCAACTCACAACAACAGCACCAGTAAGATACGCCAGTACGCTAGCATCAACGTTTAAGAGATACGAAGAACAACTGAGAAGACCCTTAATTCTCGAATTGGTTATTATGCTTCAAAACTATGAACAGCTGCTACCTCCAACTCACGCTTTCGTTTCCGCCATCTCAAAAGTAACAGACCAACTGAATAAAGTGCAAGAGCAAGTGTCTCAATTGATTAACCGCGACAAACCTGTAGCAGTATCAGAAACGCCTGATGAAGATCAGGATAATCCAAGGAGCCTAATGAAGGGAATGAATGAGCTGATCAAACTAATGAAAATCCAGCTAACTAAAGATGATGAACCCTCTGTCTCACCTGTATCAACAAAAATCTCAGCTATTAAAGGCAAACGCTTCCCGGCTCAAGCAAGGAATACTACGCCGCGTGTTGCCTTGTGGCGTTACTTACGTGACCATGGAGAAGACATGAAGAAATGGGATGGCCAAGCTACTCCTGTACTACAGGCACGGGTGAGAGAATTACAAAAATTAATCTCCAGTCCAGTTGCTCCAGTTACCACAGGTAATGAATAGAGGGGCCCTGCCCTCAGTCAGGGGGGGGAAAGGGATAATAGAGTCTATTGGACTGTGTGGATTCGATGGCCTGGCACATTAGAACCACAGAAATACAAGGCACTGGTGGATACCGGGGCACAGTGCACTCTAATGCCCTCTAGTTATGAAGGGACAGAATCAATTCATATTTCTGGAGTGACTGGGGGCTCTCAAGAATTGACTGTGTTGGAGGCTGAGATAAGCCTCACTGGTAAAGACTGGCAAAAACACCCTATTGTGACTGGCCCAGGGGCTCCATGCATACTTGGTATTGATTACCTCAGAAGGGGGCATTTCAAGGATCCTAAGGGGTATCGATGGGCCTTTGGAATAGCTGCTGTGGACACAGACAATGTTAAGCAGCTCTCTGTTTTGCCTGGCCTATCAGAAGATCCGTCTGCTGTGGGGTTGTTACGGGTAAAAGAGCAGCAGGTACCGATTGCCACAAAAACGGTGCACAGACGACAGTACCGCACGAATAGGGATTCCTTGCTCCCCATTCACAAGCTAATTCGTCAGCTAGAGAGCCAGGGAGTGATAAGCAAAACTCACTCACCATTTAACAGCCCCATATGGCCAGTGCGTAAAGCCAGTGGAGAATGGAGGCTGACGGTAGACTACCGTGGCCTGAATGAAGTCACACCTCCACTGAGTGCTGCTGTACCGGACATGTTAGAACTCCAATATGAACTGGAGTCAAAAGCAGCCAAATGGTATGCCACTGTTGACATTGCTAACGCCTTCTTTTCCATTCCTTTGACCATGGAATGTAGGCCACAGTTTGCTTTCACCTGGAGGGGCATTCAGTATACTTGGAACCGTTTGCCCCAGGGGTGGAAACACAGCCCAACCATTTGCCATGGGTTGATCCAAACTGTATTGGACTCGTACAGCGAGTCATGGCTGCCTTGCTCCTTCAGCCATTCCTCCACAATTCCCCCTTTTTCCTTTTTTACGAGCAAAATCTCTGCGGCAGCACAGAAGGCATCATGCTGGAAAAATACTGTGAGAACAGGGTAGTGGGGGAGTGCAGATAAGGGTCACTGTGGCCTTGTAGCCAGAAGCAGATGCAAGAGAGGGAATTAGTGCGTGCATACGCTGGAATTTATACACCCCCCCCCCGTGCTGAAAATATGAGTAGTTGATGTAGCAATGAACGTTAGTAACCAATCTGATTAATGTCAATAAGATATGTAGCCAATCGGGCAATGCCAAGTATACTTTCTTCCTTATAAACGGATTGCTCTGTTTAGAATAAAGTGAAGCTTTTACCACTCATTGAGTTTGTCATGCTTCCCCGCGCGCTGGACACCCATCCCTGTTGACTCCGCGGCAGCTGGAGCCCCACTGCTTACATTCCGTTTTGTATCCAACAACAAAACAGCAGTTTTCCTAGTTGAAGTGAAGAACGATTAATCAGATTACTGCCATTGGGCCATTCCCACGTAATAGTTCATAAAATGAGCTCTCTCTCCAGATATTCATTTCGCTTCTGAATGCTGCTCCTCATACCATGGGGGATTTGTAATCTCAGCCAACAGTAAATCCAGGTCAAAACTGGCTTTGGAATAGATTCTTCAGCTATGAGATTTACATGAATGGTAAAATTTAGGGGAAAAAAAAAGATACACTCCTGGAAGGCATATTTGGAAAAACAAAATTTGCTGACTGTGTAAACCAGAATCAGGTATTTTCAATTCTAGTGATATGTAAAAAAGGAAAATATAAATAGTAGGAAATACATATTGATATAATTAAAAGGTATTTAAACAATTTAAAAAATGCTTATAACTAAATTCTTTCTGATCTAACGACATGCTTCCTCATCAAAGAATTAATCAAAACTGCTTTTCCCAATTAGTTCACATTGCATATGTATATATACAATGACACTTTTCAATATTTGACAGTTAGCCTAATTTCTTCTTGAGCATATCTAGTCAGCAGTTTGCTCCACAGAATATCTTTACCACTTTTAAATCTGTACTATTTTAGAATCATAGAACCACCAAGGTTGGAAAAGACCTACAAGATCATCCAGTCTAACCATCCACCTACCACCAATAGTTCTCACTAAATCATGTACCTCAACACAACATCTAAACATTCCTTGAACACCTCCAGGGTCAGTGACTCAACCACCTCCCTGGGAAGCCCATTCCAGTACCTGAGTACTCTTTTGGAAAAGCAGTATTTCCTAACGCCCAGCCTGAATCTCCCTTGGTGCAACTTGAGGCCATTCCCTCTGGTCCTATCACTAGTTACACGAGAGAAGAGGCTGACCCCCAGCTCACTACAACCTCCCTTCAGGTAGTTATAGAGAGCAATAAGGTCTCCCCTGAGCCTCCTCTTCTCTAGACTGAACAATCCCAGCTCCTTCAGCCGCTCCTCATAAGACCTGTGCTCCAGACCCCTCACCAGCTTTGTTGCCCTTCTCTGAACACGCTCCAGGGCCTCAGTGTCTTT
>JACDJE010001228.1:0-18622 GCA_016647715.1 Pavo muticus | reverse complement strand
GGGGGGGCTGAGAAGGGGGCCCTTGGGCCCACTGTCCCTGTCACGGGCATAGACTGGTCCAGGTAACCCCGTGACACTGGTGTAGAATGAAGACCTTTATTGTATGTGCTTACAACCTTTTATACCCGCACAACAACCCCTTGGTCACATGTACCAACCAGGTACCTTGTGTGTGTTTATGTCTGGCACAAATAACTACCAAGCTTGTTTATTCATTTGCAAGGTAACGACTTTCTTTGTCCCACATCTCCCCCTTCTCTATTAATAAAAAAAAGAAGGCACGGTTCAGAAACATTCCTAAAAGCAGCTAAAGTAAAATTAACACACTGAACTAATGATTGGTTCTTTAAAGTACAAAGAATAGTCCATTTTAACCGATCCCAGTGATTCCAATTCTTATGGTTCCTTGGTGACACAGCTGACAAGCAAGGTGTGTCTTGTCCCATCTTGTTGTTGAGAATCCAAATCACTGATGAAATCACTGTGATGATGTTATAGCAGATGATGAGACGGATGGCCGGACCCATCATGCTGGTATCCATCTCGGATGTGTTCCTGTTAAGACACAAGCATAGCCTCTTCCCCACATTATCATTGTCCAACAATTTAAAAAATTAAGAACATAGCATGCTTTAGCTATTCTTTCCTCAGGGGTCATACCTGCACTCCCCCCCTTTTTTTGTGTGTGTGTGTTTTTATAGGAAAATCTATTATTATTTTTAAATGACTGAAATTACATATTCAGAACCAGAATTATGAAAGCCAGGCAGGTGCAGGTAAGACATACAGTTGTAAATATACACATTACATTCTTAAACACCAGAAGATATTCAGCCAATCAAGTTGGATTATACAACCAAGTGTGAGAAAACTTCCTACATCGCCAATCTACTGCACATGAATGCACGTCATTTTATAGCAAATACTGTTTTCTAATTTAGAATGCAGCCATAGCACAACTTTCAAACATACTTTCAGTGTTGTTAGGCCTATCTTAGAATTTTCTGGAGCGTTGAACAACTGGTACAACAGCTAAAAGGTTCAGAAAAATACATTGCAACAATGCCAACAGCTGGAATGAGTGAGAGTCCAAACACCAGCATACGTCTCAGCAGCAGCTTTCCACAGCTCCCGCTCCCACGTGCTGACGAACACCAAGCCTGGAGGTTTGATCCTCCTCTTGCGGTGGTGAATGAGCCATAGGCACAGGGTCTGCATGCTCTGCTCCAAGTTGCTGAGCTCCAATAGCTTCCACTCCAGCACCTTTTGTTGTGCAGATTCTCTCCAAAAGCCCATCCACATCATGTATTTAGTACTTGTCAATCGTGCCAAGGTCTTGCAATCACGAAGACAAAGAGTGTAACTTTTCATAACAGAGCTCAACATATTACTGGTACAGGGGAAGCTGAGCCCCAATTCAAAAACTGAAATCACAGGGCAAGTGAGAGCCAAATGCAATCTCTGAATGATATCAAAGTCCCTCTCCTGCTTCTTTGTGGATCGCACGCCAAACATCACGTGGATCGGGGGGGGGGGGGGTGCAAGTCTGGTTCCTTCCTCGGGCTCACTAGTCTGAAGTCTAAAGGGTCATTGTCCTTATAATCGCGGTCGTTTACAACAGCTTCCACCACAGGAAGAGCGGTGAGCTCTATTGGGATGGTGGATTCCGCGTGTTTTTTTAGCGATTCAAAAAACGATCTCCAGGACCCAAGAGGTCTTTAGCCACGGAGTCAGAGCGCGTTGCTGCGTCCCACAGCCTCACTCCCACTTTGTCCCACGTCTCTGTGTCATAGATCATAGTCCCATCTACTCCTACATTACGAGAGACCCACACCAAAAGTCGTCTTAAATTTAAGCTTTCCACTTTAGTGTGGTGCTTCTGCAAAATCGTTTCCATTATTTTGCAAACCGGCTCCTGCACCTTTGTTATACTTTTTCCCATTGTTCCCCGTTGCTCACCTCCGTCCTGCAGAAGTGACTCTGGCTGTGCAGCCTGGTCCTGCTTCCTTTCAGTAATTTTTTGGGTCCTGCTTCCTTTCAGCAGCCCTAATTCCTTGCCACCGGTCAGCTTGATAGCTGATTATTTCCCAAGGCTCATTCTGATACAGGGTCCCTGTTCAGGCACCATTTGTAGCAAGAGAGTCATGGACTCCATTGCTGGTGCAGAATGAAGACCTTTATTGTATGTGCTTACAACCTTTTATACCCACGCAACCCCTTGGTCACATGTACCAACCAGGCGCCTCATGTGCGTTTACATCTGGCACAAATAACTACCAAGCTTGTTCACTCATTTGCAAGGCAATGACTTTCTTTGTCCCACAGTCGTCAGCCAAGCAACAACCCCCAACGACCCATCACTACTGAAGATCAACATCTGAACTACAAGCAATGCTGGAATCTGTGGTGGTGACTCTCACTCTTGCTTCCTACAAAGACTCCTTGCTTTTATTTCCTCTCTTCTCTATCTCCCACCTTCCCTTCCTCATCTCCATAAACAACTAGGATTTGTAATAAACTGGTCAGGCTAACATTAGACCCATTGTGTCTTACTCTCGTCGTCGGGTATACGTATATTAAAAGAACCTCCTCTTCCTCCTATAAATTGGAGCGAGACAGTTATCAGTCTTAGTAAGCTGTACCCTAGCCTGTATGAGGTCATTCCATATTTGCTTTTGAGAGACTCACAGGCCCTGACTGTAGAATCCTGGGCGGGTTGTCTTCAGGCTTGGACTTCCCAAAGTCAGTATTCCTTTTCCTGTATTTCTTAAATGTTGCACTTTAATCTTAGGTGCTCAGTCTCTCTGAGGTCAGCCACTAACTGAGCAGCCTGTTGAATTATGACCTTGGAGGGTACTAAAGGATTTAAGATTGCTACAAGCGACCCATAGTGATGGGGGGGAGCTTGCTGTAGAATCAAGTCTCTCATCCCCACAGTGAATTTGACCAAATCACAACTTTCAAAAGCATTCTCATAGTCTCCCAGATATAATCCTGGAGCTCTTCTATGGAATTCCATAGACTACTATGGGTAAGCATATCCGGTTTATTAGGCCATGTCATTTGGCATGCAGTCATCAGCCACTGAATTAATGAGTGATTTTCCTCATTACACGGAACAGTGGCATATAGTCTTTGAGGACAGGGTGAGTGGCGACAGATGCAAGTTTAGAGATTTCTGGACTATTTACAACACCACTCTCTGCCCCCATATCCCATGAGCACAGTAACCACACTGGCACACTCTCTCTTGGTTTCTGCCTGAATCTTTGCACTAAATCCATTACTTTGGCTGCCACATATGGGCAAGACATTACATGTAGAGTCATCTGGCCAGGGTGTCTCCCCCTCCTACTCGTCTATCTTGCATCTTTTTTGTTTTCTGTATCATTATAGGTCAGATCTTAAAAGGATCTAGCTCAAGTGGAGCCTCAAGATCCAACCTCTTGGTTTTCTCATCTACCAAATCTGGGTTACACAGGCCTATTAAGTGAGGGGCCTTGGTAGTTTCTAGTGATATATTCCAGACTTGTGGGTTTTTCTTCCCAGTTAATAAGGCAAACTGTTGTTCCAGTCTTTTGACTTGGTCACGTAACAGTTAGTTTTCATTTTCCAGGGTGTTATTTGATAGGTTGCATCAGTTCAAGGCCATTAACAGGGGCCATACCATAGTAGACACAGCCAGCTATTGTTTTTTTATTGTTAATATATTTTCCCAGAGACCATGAAAGTATTCTGCCATGCAGGTCAGGGACCAAAAAACACTGCCCCCATCCTGCAAGGGGCCCCATTTTTCAATCACTGTGGCAACTCCATAATGTGGGGAACCCAGAAACCCTGAGATATGCCCAAGCTAAGCCTTACCTAGAAGAATAACTCTCCCCACTGTAAGAAACACACTCAAGATAAAAAATTTCTAATCAGGCAAAGATCACTGTGAAGAGCAGTTTATTCATTATTGCAATAATGGGCGCACACCCCCTACTGACAAGGGAGAAATTGTGCAACTAGTCAGTGAAATCCACTCCATTATATACCCTGGGTCCGATGCAGGTAAAGCCTCTCCTGGCACTCATTGATTGAGCGTCTCAGACTCACAGTCTTCCGATGCTTTTGCTACATTACACTTCCATACAATGTCTGTTACCAACCCATTCTCTTTGGGTATGTTCTGTACTTTTTATGGCGATAGGAGGACAGTATTTTCAACAATCTGCACACTAGTTCTGTCCTGTACTGGACTCTCCCTTACCCTATATAATTACCTTACCTAGTGCCTGTGCCAATTTTACCTAGGTCAGAATGCCCCAGTCTCAACTTTAGTCTGTTCAGCAGCTTTCTTTGTGAAAGGCAACTTATCCTATGCTACATACAGAAATATTGGAAATTTCCACTGCAAAAACACAATCTACCTCGCGCACCACTAAACCATTTAATTATGTTCATTAAGAATACTATTTTCAGTATTCTCTTCTTCAGGAGGAACTGCCTTGCTTTCCAAACATAGGGAAAGGCAATAGCAAATAACCAAAAAAAGGGTTAAAGCTATAACCCAATCAAAGAAAGAAAAATTTGCTCACCCATCTCAGAGATCAGCACATACTAAATACTCCAGAAGAAAAGAACTCTAGGTATAGATCTTTATCCTGTAGCAGCCACCCCTTAAATGAGTCTTAGGGAGGAGTGGAACCAGGTTCCACCCCTTCTGGTTGCACAGGTGAATTGCTTTCACCTGTGCTTCCAGGGCTGGCTGTGTCCCTTCATCAGGTGCTCAATCATTGGTTCAGGCTGTGACTTAGCAACTCTCATACACAGGGCCAACTGGATATTTTTTCTCTGCAAATTGGCTCGACTCTCCTTCTCCTTCAGTGGCCTCTGCAACTTGTCGTGTGGGGCTCCACACAGCAGCTTTCCATTTCTGATACTTCCCCACAATATGGCAAGATCCATCAATGAACAAAGTATATTTCTTTTCAATTTATTTTCATTCTCTGGTAGTTTGCTATATGGTGGGGCCACTTTGGCACATGTTACTTCTTCACCTAATGGTGTTCCAAAATTTTTACCCTCAGGCCAGTCTATTATTACTTCCAAAATTCCTGGATGATTAGGATTTCCCATTTGAGCCTGTTGTGTAATTAGCACATTCCACTTACTCAAAGACACATCAGTAGCATGTTGTGTAGAGTGTGACTTGTGGAATCAAACTCTATAACCACAAAGTAGTTATAAAGCAGGTATGTTTATTCAGTGTTGCATGCACGCTGGGTGCAGGGGGGTAGCCCCTTCCTAACCTGCACACCGAAAGCAGGTAAACATCTTTATTTATAGAAGGAATACATGCATATTCATAGTATTTCTAAGACAAGGAGTGGTTATTACAATTACTTCTGGGAATTCATTACAATATTCCATGCCCATTCTACGCCTCAAACTCCACCCCTAACTAATGCTTCTACGCATGCATGTTGCCTCCTGGTGGTTGCCCTGGTGGTCGTGGGGATGAAGGCCATATGTCATTCTCGCAGTGTACTTCTGACCCTGGTGTAGTTTGAGGAAGTATTCCAGCTTCAACTGGTTCAGTTTCTAGGATGGTTTCTAGGATGTGGCTCCTTGGACCAATCAGCAGGCTCCTTGGGTTATGGTTGAGGTACCCCATATCTTTCCCATTGTTCGTGCTCAACTACTTTTACAATTTTAACAATATAACAAATTAACCTTTTATTCAAGGGGACCTTCCCTTTTAGTACTCAGTTTAGTACCATTAGTCGAGGTGGTAAAAGGAGCTGTGCTTCAGTACCAATTACTTCTGAAGCAGCTCAATCCCCCTGATATGCTGCTAAGATCTTCTTTTGAGTTGGAGCATAGCACTCTTTGGATCCCCTGTATCCTTGATTCCAAAACCCAAGGGGTTGACCTTGGGTCTCCTCTGGTGTATTTTGCCAAAAGCTCCAGGTGGGGCCCTTCTTCCCAGCTGTACTGTAGAGCATGTTTTTTACATCATGTCCCATCCGGACTGGTCCTGCTTAATTTATTCAAAAGCCTGTTGTTGTTCAGGGCCCCATACACAATTGTTCTTCTTTTTGCGTCGTTTGATGAAAGGGACTTACAATAAGGATATAGTCTGGAATATGCATCTTCCAGAAGTCCACTACGCCTAAGAAGGAAGTCCACTGTCGCACGATATTAACTCTTCAAACCGCGACAGCCAGACATGCTAGAAATTCAATACGAACTGGAGTCAAAGGCAGCCAAGTGATACACCACAATTGATATTGTCAATGTATTTTTCTCGCTCTCTTTGGTACCACAGTGCAGGCCACAGTCTGAATTCACTTGGAGGAGTGTACAGTAAACTTGAAATTGAGTGTCGCAGGAGTGGAAACAGCCTTACCATTTGTCATTGGGTTGATCCAAACTGCACTGAAACGGGAAAGCTCCTGAATACCTGCAGTCATTTGTGGGAATTCAAGACAGAATATTCAGAGCATCATGAAGAAAGGAATGCTGAGAACAAAGGATGCCTCCAGGAGACAAAAACAAGAGTCAAGTGAGCAAGGTGATTGCCACATGATAACAACTCTTATTGGAGAAAGAGCGGGGCTGGAAACCACTCATGACTCTGATTGGATAAGTGCCTGCATGCACGGTTAAGGAGTAAACCAGGAGTGTCTATATGGAAGGTTTTGTTGACATGTAAAGGGGGGTGGGAAATTACAAGAGGTAACTTGAGAATGTATATAAGGGAGGTTAGAACCTGCAAATAAATGATTTGGATCGTTCCTGCATCTGAGTCTGTGCCTTCAGATGCTGCAGTCATTAATGACATCATTGTGTGCAGCAACACAGTAGAGGAGGGTTTTGAGAAAGGGAAGTAAATATTCCAAATCCTTCTGAAATCTGGTTTTGTCATAAAACAAAGTAAGGTCAAGGGACTGGCACAGGAAATCCAGTTCTTAAGAAGATAAAATAGTAATATGGACATTGTCAGATCACTATGAATGTGATTAATAACTGCTATGTCCCCACCAACTCACAAAAAGGAAACCAAAGCATTCTTAAGTAGGTTATGCATATTCAAGATTACAGTCTGACTGTAAAACCTTTCTATCAAGAATGTCAAAGGTTTATGGGCCGGTTCGGCCGGTTCCGTGACTAGTGGGGCAGAGGGATTTTGCAAAATCCACGCCTCCGGAAAAGGGAAACAGGGGACCCCAAAATAATTAAAAACAGTGGTAACGATCTGAGGAGAAACAAACTAATTTACTAAATATGGTATAGGAATGCAAGATAACACACTATAATACAATATAATTAGAATTTAAGCAAATAAATCAAATATAATGAGAGAGAAAGATTGTCCGAAAGCCGGGTAGGCCTCACCATAACGCTGAGGTGAGATGCTCAGTCCGGTTGAGCAGCAGGGAGAGAGCCTGACGAAGAAGAGCCAGTCAGATGACCTACCAAGGCCTTATATCTGTTCCCCCTGAGAAGAAATGATAACAGCACAGCGAACAGTATTCTGGGGAATGTAGTTCTTCTTCTGTTCAAGGACAGGTACCCAGAACACTTTAACTCCCACTACACTACATGATGTTATGATGTGCAATACTGATAACCAAAAATCATAAAACCATGACATTCCACCCCTTATTCTACATCACTACATCATGCTTAATATATACAAACAAACCATAATTAACAAGCATTAATCACATGCACACAAACCTAAATATATATACACATGGAATTACTGACTGCACTCCCCCAACATCAAATTCCCTTGTGGTACACATTGAACATCCCCATTTTTCTGCATCACCTACCAAGTGGACCCAGGTCCCTGGGCAAAAACAGTTCCACGAAGAGGTTTGCCCTTCCCAGAGGCATGAAAGACTCAAACTGCTTTTCCCAACATGTTCTTTACATGTACTACAGGGACCCTATCACCCTTGACAGTATGTAGGGAGCTGGCAGGACCATCGCGATTGATAGATCCTCTGGTATTGACCAACCAGGTGGCTTCAGCCAAAAGCTTCTCCCAATGCTTAAATGTACCACCACCCATTGCTTTCAACATGGTTTTTAGCAACCCATTATATTGTTCAATTTTACCAGAGGCTGGTGTATGATAGGGGATATGATAAATCCACTAAATGCCATGATCTTTGGCCCAAGTATTTACAAGAGAATTTCTGAAATGAGTCCCATTATCTGACTCAATTCTTTCTGGAGTGCCACGTCGCCACAGGACTTGTTTCTCCAGACCCAATATGGTGTTTCGGGTGGTAGCATGGGGTACTGCATATGTCTCAAGCCACCCAGTGGTTGCCTCCACCATGGTAAGCACATAACGTTTACCATTGCGAGATCGTGGCAAGGTGATATAATCAACCTGCCACGCCTCCCCATATTTATTCTTTTGCCATCGCCCTTCTCCACAAAGAGGTTTCATACTCTTGGCTTGTTTAATTGTGGCACAGGTGTCACAGTCATGAATAACCTGTGCAATAGAGCCCATAGTTAAGTCCACCCCTCGGTCTCTAGCCCATTTTTATGTTGCATCTCTTCCTTGATGGCCTGAAGTCTCATGGGCCCACCAAGCTAAAAATAATTCACTCTTGTGTTGCCAGTCCAAATCTACTTGAGCCACCTCAATTCTGGCAGCTCGATCTACCTGATGGTTGTTTTGTTGTTCTTCAGTAGCCCAACTCTTGGGCACATGAGGATCTACATGACGCACCTTTACAACCATATCCTTTATTCGGGCAGCAATGTCTTTCCACAGTTCAGCAGCCCAAATAGATTTACCCCTCCGCTGCCAGTTGTTTTGTTCCCACTGCTGTAACCACCCCCATAAAGCATTTGCTACCATCCATGAGTCAGTGTAAAGATAAAGCATTGCTCACCTCTCCCATTCAGCAACATCTAAGGCCAATTGGACAGCCTTTACCTCTGCAAATTGGCTTGATTCTCCTTTCCCTTCAGTGGCCTCTGTAACTTGTCGTGTGGGGCTCCACACAGCAGCTTTCCATCTGCGATGCTTCCCCACAATACGACACGATCCATCTGTGAACAGGGCAAATTTCTTTTCATTTTCAGGTAGTTCATTGTATGCTGGGGAATCATTAGCACGTGATACTTCTTCTGCTGGTAATGTTCCAAACTTTTTGCCTTCAGGCCAGTCCATGATCACCTCTAGGATTCCTGGACGGCTGAGGTTCCCCATCAGAGCTCGTTGCATAATCAATGCAATCCACTTGCTCCAAGTGGCATCAGTAGCATGATGGGTAGAGGGAACCTTTCCCTTGAACATCCAGTTCAGCACTGGCAGTCGAGGTGCCAGAAGGAGCTGCGTTTCAGTATCGATCACTTTGAAAGCAGCCCGAACCCCCTCATACGCGGCTAAGATCTCCTTTTCAGTTGGAGTATAGCACTCTTCAGACCCTCTATATGCTCTACTCCAGAATCCCAGGGGTCGGCTTCGGGTCTCTCCTGAGGCTCTTTGCCACAAACTCCAAGTGGGACCTTTCTCTCCAGCAGCAGTGTAGAGGATGTTCTTTACATCCTGTCCCATACGTACTGGCTCTAGGGCCACGGCATGGGCTATCTCCTGCTTAATCTGTTCAAAAGCCTGCTGCTGCTCAGGACCCCACACAAAATTATACTTCTTCCGTGTCACCTGATAAACGGGGCTTACAATGAGGCTATAGTTTGGAACACGCATTTTCCGAAAGCCCACTATGCCCAGGAAAGATTGTGTCTCTTTCTTATAAGTGGGTGGAGACATGGCAGTGATTTTGTTGATCACATCTGTCGGGATGTGACGACGTCCATCTTGCCACTTTAGACCTAGGAACTGAATTTCCTGGGCAGGTCCTTTCACTTTGCTTCACTTAATAGCAAAACGAGCTCACAGAAGGATCTGGATTATTTGCTCTCCTTTCTCAAAAACTTCCCTTGTTGTGTTGCCCCACACAATCATGTCATCAATGTAGTGTAAGTGCTCAGGAGCACCGCCCTGTTCCAGTGCAGCTTGGATCAACCCATGGCAAATGGTTGGGCTGTGTTTCCACCCCAGGGGCAAACAGTTCCAAGTATACTCAACGCCCCTCCAGGTGAAAGCAAACTGTGGCCTACATTCTATGGCCAAAGGAATGGTAAAGAAGGCATTAGCAATGTCAGTGGTGGCATACCATTTGGCTGCTTTTGACTCCAATTCATACTGGAGTTCTAACATGTCCGGTACAGCAGCACTCAGTGGGGGTGTGACTTCATTCAGGCCACGGTAGTCTACCGTCAGCTTCCATTCTCCACTGGCTTTACGCACTGGCCATATGGGGCTGTTAAAAGGTGAGTGAGTTTTGCTGATCACTCCCTGACTCTCTAGTTGACAAATCACATTATGAACGGGAAGCAAGGAATCCCTGTTAGTGCGGTACTGCCGTCTGTGAACCGTTTTTGTAGCAATCGGTACCTGTTGCTCTTTTTCACTCATAGCAACCCCACAACAGACAGATCTTCTGACAGGCCAGGCAAAACAGACAACTTTTTAACACCTTCTGTGTCTACAGCAGCTATTCCAAAGGCCCATCGATACCCCTTGGGATCCTTAAAATATCCCCTTTTATGGTAATCAATACCAAGTATACAGGGAGCCCCTGGGCCAGTCACAATAGGGTGCTTTTGCCAGTCTTTACCACTGAGGCTTATTTCGGCGTCCAGCATCTTGGGCCAATTCTTGGGAACCCCCAGTCACCCGATGAATATAAATTGATTTTGTCCCTTGGTGACTCGAGGGCATTAGAGTGCACTGTGCACCAGTGTCCACCAGGGCTTTATATTTCTGTGGTTCTGATGTGCCAGGCCATCTAATCCACACAGTCCAATACACTCTGTTATCCCTTTCCCCCCCCTGGCTGGAGGCAGGGCCCCTCTATTTGTTACCTTGGTTGTCCGCAGCAACTGGAGCAATCACCTTTTTGGAGAAGTTCACCTTGGTGGTTGATCTGTCTTGTAATTCTTTTACCCGTGCCTGAAGTGCAGGAGTGGGTTTTTATGCCACTTCTTCATATCTTCTCCATGGTCATGTAGGTAATGCCACAAGGCGAAACGTGACATAGTCTTACTGTTGTCACTTGCTGGAGCAGGAGGACGTCCTCTTTTGATAGCTGAGACATTGGATGATGCAGGTTGGGAGGAAACCAAGTTGATTAGCCCCTGCAGTGGGCTGTTTTGGGAATCCTGGTCCTCATCAGATGTATCTGGTACCACCATGGATCCATCAGCATTACGCGTGGTAGACAGTCTTTTATGTCTTCTTGATTGCTCTCTATTCTGTCCAGTTTTTCAGCTACCTTCATAATGGCTGAAACACAAGCTCGTAGAGGGGTTAAATGTAACTCAAAGTCTTGAAGTTTATTAATCAGTTCATTTATATGGGGTCTTATTTCCCCTCTGCCATACATTGTTGCTCATGTACTGGCGTACCTTTCTGGTGCAGTCTTTGTGAATGTACGCCACAAATTTGGTGTACACCTGACTCTCTCAGGATCATGCTCTTGGTCTGGCTCGTCAGGAATGAAATCGGGGCTATGTAACGTTTCAACCACAGCGTCTTCTCTCAAATAACGGATGCCTTTTTCCATATCAGTCCATTTCTTTTTCTCAGGCATCAGATCGTCTTTGAAGGGGTATCTTTCTTTTACGGCTAGCAACATCCGCTTCCAGAGGGTGAAGGACCCATTCTGGCATGTACTGATACCTCTGTCAATGGCTGAGTCCCTAACAATGCCACCCAGTTGGCGAGCTTCTCTACCATCTAGCCACACACTGTTTTGGCCCCATTGCCCCAACATCGAAGTAACCAGGTGACAATAGGCTCATTTGTGTGGCGTGAAAAGTCTTTTCTCAGACCTCGAATTTCATTCATTTTCAGAGATCGATCAACAGTGGTAACGATGTCTTGCTTACCTCCTACAGTGATTGCTTCCTCTACTTTCTCCTCCTCCTCTTTCTTCTGTTCTGAGTCGAGATTCGTTTCGTTTTCCGTCCTCTTACAGGGGCAACTGACATCGATTCTGGTGTCTCCTGTGGTTGATCAGGTTGGTCAGTTCCGATGCTCTCGCTCTCCAGCTCAGCTCGGAGTCTGTCTCGTTCGATTATAAGGATATTTAGTTCAGATTCGAGCATGGCTTGATGAGACTGAATTCTGTTTAGTTCAATTTGGAGACAGAATTTTGTGTGCTGGAAGGCATCTCGCTCAGTTCTGAGTACGTTCCGTTCGGACTTGAGGATGTCCCTCTCGGACCGGAGGGCATCTCGCTCGGACTGGAGAGCGTCCCGTTCTTTTTGAAGGCTGTTGAGTTTGGATTGAAGGGCATCTCTCTCGGATCGGAGGGAGTCCCGCTTGGATTGGAGGTCTTTTCTCTCGACTTGGATACTTTCTCGCTCATTTTGTACTGTCTCCCTGAGACTCTCCCTTTCAGCTCTCAGACACCCTCTCTCAATTTCAAAAACTTTCTCCCTCTCTGGGATAGTATTGAATAAGGTCCGATAAGCATTAGCCAGGCCCCAAATCATTTGTGCCTCCTCAGATCTGCCTGAGCCGCAACATTCCTGTCTCAAATATCTGTTTAGGCTCTTGGGGTCTTCCAGGTGTTCAGGAGTAAAGTTCCATGACACCGAAGATGTCCACCTCTCTAAAGTCTCTCCCAAGCCTCTCCACACTCCCTGCCACTCAGTATTCTCTGGGTTTGGGGAAGGCTTCTTCAAAATATGATAAATAGAAATACTGAGTGAAATGATGAGTAGTACATTCAGGGAGACTGACACCATGATCAGATGAGCATTCAAAAACTGCATAAAGGATTCAAGGGAGAAACTGGGAGCCTGTTTAAAAACCACAAGTTCTGTAGAATTAGCAACTCCCTCTGGAGTTGTATGCCACATTGTATGCAGATACCAAGTAGGTATTTCCAACAGTGTTTTCAATTGATTATACATACCTATAGCTCCATTGTAAGGTTAACAGGTCGTAAAGTTAACAGGTATACAGAGAAGTTAGGCTAGTAAGAATAGTTAAACAGAGAGAAAAGGTGCTCACTGGTGTTGTAGGCTCGCAAGACTCCAGAAGGAGCGATCTCCAGGAAATTCACCTGTGCTCCCATGGCTGACTCAGTGCTTGCCTCAGGTGGTCAATCAGAGGTTCAGGCCGTGATTCAACAGTTCCCATACACTCCATAGAGCAAAGTGGCAAACTTAATTAAGGCCCAGTATATTTTGAGCATTAAAAAAGAAAAAACAATGCCATGCAGGCCCTTGAAAAGCAGTTTTACAAGAGAAAGCATTTTTTTTCCTCTTTACAGAAGCAAGATAGCAGTGCTCAAAGCTTACAAATATCCCAGAATATTGGCAGTCCACCTGGACTTTCAAGGTCAAGTTTTCAGTGAGCACCTGTGAGAGAGATAAACTTTCCCAACAAAGCTCTCTGAGAGCAGAGAGAGATATTCATTCTAAAAAGCTAAAAAGCAGCTTTTGCCCGCATTCTCCACCAAGAATGTCGACGGTTTACGGGCTGGTTCAGCCCGGTTCCGTGACTAGCGGGGCAGAGGGATTTCACAAAATCCACACCTCCGGAAAAGGGAAACAGGGGACCCAAAATAATTAAAAACAGTGGCAACGATCTGAGGAGAAACAAACTAATTTACTAAATATGGTATCGGAATGCAAGATAACACACTATAATACAATATAATTAGAATTGAAGCTAATAAATCAAATATAATGAGAGAGAAAGATTGTCCGAAGGCTGGGTAGGCCTCACCATAACACTGAGGTGAGATGCTCAGTCCGGTCGAGCAGCAGGGAGAGAGCCTGACAAAGAAGTCAGATGACCTACCAAGGCCTTATATCTGTTCCCCCTGAGCAGAAATGATAACAGCACAGCAAACAGTCTTCTGGGGAATGTAGTTCTTCTTCTGTTCAGGGACAGGTACCCAGAACACTTTAACTCCCACTGCACTACATGATGTTATGATGTGCAATACTGATAACCAAAAATCATAAAACCATGACAACCTGTAAAAATGATTTCTCATGGGGCCCTGAGCAACAAGAAGGCTTTAAACAAATTAAATGAGAGAGAGTTCATTCAGTAGCCCTTGCCTCAGTCCAGGCAGAACAAGATGTAAAAACCATGCTCTAAACTCCATCCAGGGAGAATGGCCCACTTGGAGCCTCTGGTAGAAAGCTCCAGGGGGAACTTGAGATTGACCCCTAGCGTTTTGGACTCGGGGATGCAGAGGATCTGTGAGAAATGCTCATATTCAGTATTCCAGGCTCAGGCAGAATTTGCTATGAATCAGAATTTATTTCACGCTTTTTCAATAGCAAGCAACCTTAAGAAAAAAAAGAGTGCAAGGAGGGGAGAGGCACAACAGTTTATATTTTGTACTTCCCAGCACAAAATCCCTCCCCTGTTCCTCATTGGTCGAGGACTCCAGGGTTCACAGCCTATCCGATGCCTCTAATTCCCTCAGTGGATGTCCTGCCTCAGTTTACGGCTTAGTTAACCCCTCCCTATTCTCCTCCCATTTTTGTTTAGTTTTTATCCATTATGGTATGCTGGGACAACGTCTCATAGTTAGCCTTCCCCTCTATCTATCATTCAAACCACAGAACTGGTTTGTACCAGTACATCTCCTGATGTTACTCAAAAATACAGGTCTTCATTTCTGCAGGCAGGAATTTATCTTGTATCAGAGTTCCATGGCACCTCTTTGGACCTCTTTAGAGTCATAATATCTTACTGTTATGCAAAAACATTTCTTTCCTTTCCCCACAGATCTGAGGCCCACTATACTCCAAATGGAAAAGAGGTATTGGCAGCATATGAAGGGGTTCAAGATGCTTCAGAACAGTTTGGTACTGAAGCACAGCTCCTCTTGGCACCTCCGCTACCAGTGTTGTGCTAGAGGTTCAAATTGAGAGTCCCCTCTACACATCGTGCAACTGATGCTACATGGAGTAAGTGGGTTGCACTGTTCACAAAATGGGCTGATTTCAGAACATCACCAGAGGAGGAAATAAGGTGTGCAGAAGAGACTCCACTGCATAAAAATCTATTAGAAAATGAGAAGTATGCCTTGTTCAATTATGGGTCCTGTCCTATTTGTGGGAAAGCATCAAAGGTAGAAAGCTGCTGTATGGAGTCCTACACAACAAGTTACAGAAGCTATTGAAGGAGAGTATGAATCAAGCCAATTTGCAGAAGTGAAGGCCATACAGCTGGCTTTAGATATTGTTGAATGAGAGAATTGGCCAGTGTTCTACCTCAGTACTGTAGGAATGGAATTTTATTTCTGCATTAGAACTAACAAGATAAATATTATACTAATAGTTCTTTTTCTGGGGGGGGGAGTCTTTTTATTTCATCAGGGGTCTCTGATAGTCTTTGCATGCTCAGCAGATAGGTGAAGTAATTTATAGCCACAGAGATTAGGTAGATGGATTAATTTATAGGTACAAAGACTGCAGCTCTTGTCTGTCCAGCCATCTGGAATACCTCTGAGCCTTGAGTTAAAGACAAGTTAGACATCTCACTCCTAAACAGTGTGATAATGCCTTTATGTTGGAAGACTACTAATTTTTGGTGCTGGACAGACAAGACCTGAGTGATAGAGAATTTAAAGAGAAGTAAAATGATTAGCAATATACATGTATAGCTAGCAACAATTTATGTTTACCAGTATGAATATATGTAATATTTTGTCACATGTTCATATACACTGCAAGAATATCCTATATCCTGCACGAGATTAATCAAACCAGAGAACAAGTCATGACATAAGGAAGTGCCTGAAGAGGCATTGGGAAAGCCTGGCAACCCNAACAAAGAATTGTCCTGTCCTTTGGACAGAAAGGAAGAGGCCTTGGAGAGAATCACCATGTCAGTACAATAAGAAGGGTACTGAGACATCCTGGAAACAACAGGATGGCAACCGGCTGGCAACAAGATAGGCTACGAATTAACAAGTGTCAGAATGTAATTAACAAATGTAAATCTTCAGTAAGATTGTGAACCTGGAGTACCCAGCCAATGGGAAAACAGGAGGGGATAGGCATGGGGGAGACAAGGTACAAAAGCTGTACTATTGTGTCCATAAGTGCGCTCCTGCTTGCGGGACACCTGCTATTGCAATTGCAAATAAAATCTGCTTTTATCAGAGATACTGTCCTGACAAAATTATTTGAATATTTCCAACAGTACTCACTCATGGATGGTGGCAAATGCTCTATAGGGGTGGTTACAGCAATGAAAGCAGAACAACTGGCAGTACAGAGGCAAACCCATCTGGGCTGCTGCATTATAGAAAGATATTGTTGCATTAGTAGAAGTTGTAAAGGTACGTCACGTCACGCCCACATACCCAAGAGTCATGCCACTGAAGAACATCAAAACAACCAGCAGGTGGATCAGGCTGCTAGGAATTAAGTGTCTCAGGTAGATTTGGACTGACAACATAAGGGTGAATTATTTCTACCTCAGTGGGCCCATGATACCTCAGGCCATCAAGGAAGAGATGCAACATATAGATGGGCTTGGAATCGAGGGGTGGACTTGAGCATGGATGCTACTGAACAGGTTATCCATAAATGTGAAACATGCACTGCAATTAAGCAAGTCAAGTGGATAAAGCCTCTTTGGTATGGAGGACAATCGCTGAAATATAAATATGGAGGTCTGGCAGGTGGACTATATCACAGTCCCACAAACTCGCTATGTCAAGCAGCATGTTCTTACAATGGTGGAAGCAACCACCAAATAGTTGGAAACATATCCTGTGTCCCATGCCACCACCCAAAATACTACTCCGGTCCTTGAAAAGCAAGTCTTATGGCGACATGGCACCCTGGAAAGAATTGAGTCAGACAACAAGACTCATTTATGAAATAACCTCATAGACACATTGGCAAAAGGGCATGACACTGAGTGGGTATATCATATTCCCCATAATTCACCAGCCTCTAGTAAAGTCAAATGATACAATGGACTGTTAAAGACTACACTGAGAGCTGTGGGTGCTGGGACATTCAAACATTGGGACATATATTTAGCAAAAACCATATGGTTAGTCAACACTCAGGGATCTGCTAATCAAACTGGCCCTGCCCAGTGAAAACCTCTTGCATACTGTAGAAGGGGATAAAGTCCCTGTAGTGCACACAAAAAACACTGGACAAGACAGTCTAGGTTATTCCTGCCTCAGGCAAAGGCAAGTTCATCCATGGAATTACTTGTGCTCAAGAACCTGGGTGCACATGGTGAGTAATGCAGAAGGATGTGGATGTCTGATATGTACCTCAAGGAAATTAAATGTTGGGTGAGAACAGCCAGTAATAAACCACAGTGGAGGTCAATCACTCAGACTGAAGAATGAATTCTGACCTATTTCTCCAAACCAAAAGTGGCTCCAGCAAGCAACAGTCCTGCACTATGCATTACCTCACCTATCCTGAAAAATTTATGACAGACAGAGCCCAAGTCTCAGATTAAATGGCTTCCATAGACAATTTAGAGGGATAGTCCACAGACTTAACAAAACAATAGCTGTAAAATTAATCAGAATGTATAGGAAAGCATAGGACCTGAACACAATGCAAATAGTATGGCATAAGGAATAGATATTACCCTTATTTTAGCTGTTAGGTGTTAATAACAGACAAATGTTGCGGTTAATGCTGAGAAATGAGAAAAAGACTAAAACCAGACCAAGCCACACCACTTAAATGGATTGAGCAACTGACTTTATGGCATGATAGCAAAGGGTGGGGCAGAGACAAGACAGCTGGCATGAATTAGGAAGGGACTATTTCATACCACATGACAGCATAAGGAAGGCTAATGAGCTGTAGGGAATTGGGCAGGTGTAGGCTACTGCTTAGGGATTGGCTAGCTATCAATTGGCTGGTGGTGTATTAGTTGGCAGGCAGTTGTATTGTTAGCTGAGTGTTGGGCAGCAGGTAGCAAATAATTGCATTGTGAATAAATATATATGTATATTTTTATTGCATTTTTTGTTATTATTTTTCTTTTTTGTCTTAGTAAATAGTTTTTCAATTATGGGGGTTAAGAGCAGGGAAGGGAAAGGGAGTATTTTTTGCTTTTTCATTTGTAGTCAAATTTTCTTAGAAATGCGTGAACAAGAATTCTATTTGGGAATACAAAAAAATATTCAGAGCAGAAGCTGCAGAACAAGATAAATGGCATAAGAAAACAATGCTGAGACTGAAAGAAGGCTCCAAAAGAGAAAAACAAGAGCCAAGTGAGCTGTGTGATCACAACACCGGAGGAAGAGAGTGTGGCTAGGAACGATTCTTGACTCAGATAAGCGCCTGCATGCACGGTTAAGGAGTGTTTGTGGAATCTTTTGTTGACATTGTCACGGGGTTACCTGGACCAGTCTATGCCCGTGACAGGGACAGTGGGCCCAAGGGCCCCCCTTCCCAGCTCCCCCCCCAAAAAAAAGGAAAGGGGAAGGGGAAAGGAAAGAAAACGAACAGACCTCTAGGGAGGTAAACTTATTTTACTAACTATAATATAATATAATACAATCTAATT
>JACDJE010001245.1:0-13001 GCA_016647715.1 Pavo muticus | reverse complement strand
GGGCAGCGGGGGAAGCCAGGCGCTCGGTCCGGTCCGGAGCTCCACCCCACTTCCTCTTCGCGCCAAATCCTCCCCAGGGAAGCCGCACCTCTCCTCCCATCAGGATACTCCACATGCCCATAAGGGGCAGTAAACGGAACCAGAACATCAACTCTTCAACTCCCACTGGTTCACATGATGTTCTGATGTGGAATACTGACCACAAAAGAAAAATCACCAAACCACAACAGCCTTATATTCTCCATCCACCTGGTTCATCGATTCAGGAACCTGGGTATCATCTACTGAAATGTTACAGACCTGCCTTATTGGGAAATTTAGGCTTGATTTTTTCCCTATCAGTATACCAAGTTATTCTAGTTTTTCAATCCGATCTCATAACAGTAGATTTTCACTTTCTAAACTATTGGTTATTATTACAGCCTGATTTAAAGCAATTAATAGTGGCCATGCCACAGTAGAAGCAGCTAGCTGATTTTCTTTTTTAATTAATGTATCTTTGCTCAATCTATGAAAATAATCCGCCATGCAGGAAGGGGAAAGAATATTTACCGTAACCCACAGGGGACCCCATTTTTCAGTTATAGTTGCCAGTTCATAGTAAGGCAATCTCAGAAATCCTACGATCCATCCAGGCATGGTTTTTTCTAGGGGGATAATGTTCTCCCCCTGACCCATTTAAAGATATTCTAAAGGAAATATTTATTGTTTTTAGTATTGTGGCCTGCCTGACTTGCCAAATGTACTGTCAACAAAGTACAGTTGGAAAGAGTATTGTAGTGAGATAGCAAAGGAACAAACAGAAAAGAAATGCTCACCTGTAACCAAAGAGTTAAGTGCATGATGAAAAACTCCTCAGAGGAGAAATCTCCAGAAAGAGATTCTTCCCCTATCTTAGTCAGCCTTTAAATGGAGTCTAGGAGGGATGGAGCCAGGCTCCACCCCTTCTGGTCACACAGGTTAATTTCCTTCACCTGTGCTCCCACAGCTTACCCAGTCCTTGCCTCAGGTGATCAATCGGTGGTTCAGGCCATGACTCAACAGTTCCCATACAGTGTCCTATATAGTTATGCAGCCTCAGATATCGGGCCAGAGGGTATGGTAGAGACGCCTGAGACATGCCCCAGTGCAGGCCAAAGTGTTGACCCAGGATAGGAACACAGCCGGTATCTTGTCCTGGAGGGTGGTCCTACCCCTTCTGGTACCTCTGAAACACCTGTTCTTCTCCCCGTGAGTCTCTTGAGTCCACAGAATCTCTGGGAAGAGCAACATGACATCAAGATGCTCCAGTGTCACTATCAGATCAGTGTGACACCTGGTGGTGGACTATATGGAACTGATGGAATGCAAGCTGAACCTTCCCTGTTCCAAGCAACTTAGTGCCTCCAGGAGAACCACTGAATACTGGTCCAGAAAAGAAGATGAACCTCAACCAAGAACCAATCATCAATTGTCTTATATTTTGTTAATCTACACCGTGATGTACAGATTGTACAAAGTGTCGCGGTGTTCTGGATCACCGTAATGGAAAGGGCTTACCTTCAACCTGCTCAATCATTGGTTCACACCTTGAAGGGGTGGAGTGTAGTGGAATTGAGGTGTTCACGGAACGTTTAGACGTTGTGTTGAGAGACATGGTTTAGTGGAAAATATTGGTGGTAGGTTGGCGGTTGGACTGGATGATCTTGTAGGTCTTTTCTAACCTTGGTGAGTCTATGATTCTATGACTGTTTTTATGTTGGGCAAGAAATCTTCAGCCAAGTGGTTGTGTGCAAAGGAAACTTGCTTTTTTTCCATGAAATCTTGGAGTACTTTTATTTTGGGAAATTAAGATATCTGTAATTTATTGTTTTTGCATGTCTTCATTAGAATTTGACATAGGCATGAACACCATGTAGACAGTTTTATATCATGTCCTTGAGTCCAGTAGCTTTCCAGGGCTAGATGGGGAGTTACCTTTCTACTCTACAAAAAAACATGGGGAATGTTGATTTGGTTTAGGGGCTTTCCCTGCCTGAACTCAAGCCAGGGACCTCCATCTGCATGTATGAGTGTTGATTGTGACAAAGGCTTGGGGCCAACATTCAAAGCCCCAGTCCATTCTTGCATCTCAAGCATCCTGGAGAGCTTGAGAAAATGGCATGAGTGATGCTGTGATGGTTTGGGGCTGGGGATTGAATGGAGGAAGACACAACCTCCCATACCTGCTGTAGTGGGAGGGGCGGGGGGGGGGTTTAGAGCCCCCCTTCTGTCTCCGCGATACTTCCCGTGCAATCTGAGTCTGCGTGGGTCCCCCTTTTCCCCCGCCCTTCTCTCCTGCAGCACGACAGTACGAACGGGGGAGGGTCACATTCCTCAGCTCGTCCTTTTCTCTGGACTGTTGCTGGGAGGGGTGAGTTAATTCCTCTTTGATATCTTTTCCTATAACACCTATTTCTCAAATAAAGGCTCTATCATTGCCTTCATTTGCTCTACACCTGCAGAACCATGTCATTGCTGTAAAGTGACAATCCTTTCTGGGGGAAACTTATCCCCTTATTTTTGACCAGGGATAATGCTGTCCTTCTCTGCACAATGATGAGTTATATTGTTACAATTGTGCCAGAATGAGCATGATTTTGCATTTGCTGGGGAGTGGTTATGAGGAGTGGTAGGAGAAACCAGTGTAACACTGAGCTGGCTTTGGAAAAAAGTTGCTGCATGCATCTAAGTGCTGACTTTGCAAGGAACTTGCTGAAGTTGCATGTGTAAGTAAACAGCCAGAGTCCACTAAGCAAGTGGCATGCTCTGTCCCCATCACTGTGTGTTCTGGGTGATGGGTGTAGGTTTTGGTCACCTGGATGTGTGCTCATGGGGACTGGAGAACAGAGGTTTTGAGGTGATTCTATGATTCTAAAATGCATCTAAACCATCCTGGAGGCAAAGTTTATTTTATTGAATCTCTGTTGTCTCTGAGCTCTGATGACATTCTCACCAGTGCATCACTCAATCATTGTTCCTGTTGGCTTAATTAATTTGAAGCAGTTTAAACCCCTTCACAATGAAAATGATTATCTAAAGCTGAGGGTTGGGTGCACTGTATACACCTGAGCTCCCCTGGGTTGGCCCTGCCTTCCTACCAGGTACTCACTGTTTCAAGCTGTGATTTAGCATTTCTGCTACAGGGATGTGGGAAGCTTGGAGGCTGCAATGGTGGCAGGAGCTTCAACGTGGGGTTGTGTCCTACCATGAGACATTAGTAGAGCAAGGGGAAGTCATGTCACCATGACTCCTTGAAGAAGCAGTCACCACAGTGGTGAAATACAGAGGTGTTTCACCTTGTGCTTCACTAGTGTTTTTTCCATGAGCTTGTTGGTGACAGCCCTTGGAGGTATAGAGCCATCTGGACATGGCCCTGGACTTCTGGCTCTAGGTGGCCCTTCTTGACCTTGGTTGGACTAGATGACTTTGGAGGTGCCTCCCCACATCAACCAACTGGAATTTTGTGGTCAGAATACCAACATGCCCACTGGGTCTGTTTCTTGGAGGCCATACGCCCACATTGGCTGTAGATGTTAAGTAGAAAGATGGGGTCAACGTCAATCTACATGTTGTCCACAGCTTTGTGTCCCGAAGGCTGAAACCTTCCCTTTTTGCATCTGAGTGCACTTTTGTAGCTAGTGAGGGGTCTGTGTCACAACAAGGCCTCTGATTGGTGTGGAAATGGGGAATGCTGGGTACGGAGAGAGGTCTCGCGCCATGTAACTGCCTCTCTATCTTTCCTAGAATGGCAACAAGGAGGGCTCCCTCGACATTCTGGGCACCGACATCTGGGCTGCCAACACCTTCGATTCCTTCAGGTAAGCTGATATTAGAGGTTTGTGCGTGGGGCCATCTCTTGATGCTCATGTGTGCATTGCCACATGGCCTTCATCACTGCTCCTTGTGTAGTCCATGGCGCTAAGCACCAACAACCAACTTTCAAGTTGGATATTAGTAGAAATGTTTTCTCCAATGAGCAGTGATACACTGGTACAGGCTGCCCAGGGAGGTGGTGGAGTCCCTATCCTTTGAGGTGTTCAAAAACTGTGGAGAGGTGGCACTGAAGAACATGGTCAGTGGTGTTATCTGAAATCTGGGAAGAAAACTCTCTAACTCCAATGTAGCATAAGAAAGCAGCATTCCTTTATTCCTCATGATACATACCGGGCGACTTGACAAGCAAGCGCACCCTCTCAGAGTTCAGGTTCTACATTTGAACAGTTAAGACATGCATATGCAGTACATTGGTGTATGGGAACTGTCGAATCACAGCCTGAACCACTGATTGATCACCTGAGGCAAGGACTGGGTAAGCTGTGGGAGCACAGGTGAAGGCAATTCACCTGTGTGACCGGAAGGGGTGGAGCCTGACTCCACCTCTCTTAGACCCCATTTAAGGGCTGACTGGCACTGAGGAAGGATCTCTTCCTGGAGATTCTTCTTTTGTGGAGGTTTTCATTGTACTCCTGAATCTTTGAATATGGGTGAGCATTCCTTCTCTGTTTGTTTTTTTCTATTCTGCTATGATATGCTTTCCAACTGTAACATCTGGTGAGCCAGGTGGGCTAAAATACTAAAGAATGTTTTTCCTGTGGAATATCTTTAAATGGGTCAAAGGAGAGAACATTACACCTCTAGATAAAACCATCCCTGGACAGATCCCAGGATTTCTAGGATCACCTTACTATGAACTGGTAACTATAATTGAAAAATGGGGTCCCCTGTGGGTTACTGAAAGTATTTCTTCTCCATCCTGCATGGTGAATTATTTCCATAGATAAAACAAAAATATATTAGTTAAAAAAGAATGCCAGCTAGCTGCCTCCAACATGGTATGGCCACTATTAAATGCTTTAAATCAGGCCGAAATAACAACCAATACTTTAGAAAATGAAAATCAACTATTATGAGATGGGATCGAAAAATTAGAACAGCAACTTGCTATACTGACAGGGAAAAAAAATCAAGCCTAAATTTCCCAATAAAGCAGGTCCGTAACATTTTAGTAGATGATACCCAGGCTCCTGAACCAATGGACCTGGTGTATAGAGAAGATAAGGCTTCCAAATGGGATCTCAAAGCTCCATCTGTGATGGATCTCTTTGAAATCTGTCCCATAATAACTCAAAAAATGAAAAAAATACAAGATAGACCAGTAGGGGTGCCCCCTGATTGGTGGCGCCCTGCCCAAACCCATTTGCACATAACAGCCCATCCTTATACGGCGACTGAATTAATGGACTAGGTACAGCGATTCTGACAGAAGCCCAGAGAAAGCATACCAGCCTGGCTTCCGAGATTATGGGATTCAGGGGCAAAAAGTGTCATGCTAAATGGACTGGAAATTACTAAGCTGATGTATGCCTACGGGACACCTCAAGTCATCGAGAGCGACCAAGGGACTCATTTTACTGGTACAATGATACAACACTGGGTGGAAGAAAACATTGAATGGTGACTCCACCTGCCATATAATCTGGTGGGGGCAGGCCTTATTGAATGTTACAGTGGTATTCTTAAGGCTGCCCTGAAGACAGACTCCAAGTCCCTGCAGGGATGGACAAAGAGACTGTATGAAACCCTGCGGGACCTGAATGAAAGACCTCGAGACGGCAGACCCAGTGCCCTGAAAATGCTACAGACAACATGGGCCTCCCCACTTAGGATCCAAATTATGGGCACTGATAGTCGGGTAAGACCCCAGATTGGCAATGAAAATAATCTTCTGCTCCCTGCCCCTGAGAATCTAGAACCAGGTACCCATAGAATAAAATGGCCTTGGAAGGTGCAGGTAGGACCTAAATGGTGTGGCCTACTTGCACCTTGGGGGAGATTATTGGAGGTGGGAGGCTTGGTAGTCCCTCTGGTGATAGGTACATGGCCTATGGATATTGTGGTCAATACTCCAATCTTCATTGCCAAAGGGACCCCATCATGTCCCTGTGGCAGATCAGTACACCCCTGTTGGTGTCTGATATAGTTATGCAGTCGCAGACATGTGGCCAAAGGGTATGGTACAGGCGGCCAGGGCATACCCCAGTACAAGCTGAAGTTTTGACCCAGGATAGAAATACGGCCTGTATCTTGCCCTGGAGGGCAGGCCTTCCCCTCCTGGTACCCCTGAAATATCTGTACTACTCTGCATTAGTCTTTGAGTCTCTAGGATCACCAGAAGGAGTGAAATGCCATTGAAGCATTCAAGTGTTGCTGTGAGATCGTGCACAACACCCAGTGATGGCCTATGTGGGACTGATGGAACAAAGGATGGACCTGCACCACACGATTGCATGCCTGCAGTAGCACCACCAATCACTGGCACATGAGAGAGCATGAACCTCAATCATACACCTATCATCACTTGTCTTAGATTGTGTCAACCTGCATCGCGATGGGCAATTGTATAAGCGTCGCGGTGTGTTGGATCTCTGTATTAGGGAAGGCTCAACCTCTAGCTAACTTTCTCATTGGTTTATGCTGTGAAGGGGTGGAGTGTATGGGAACTGTTGAGTCATGGCCTGAACCACTGATTGATCACCTGAGGCAAGGACTGAGTAAACTGTGGGAGCACAGGTGAAGGCAATTCACCTGTGTGATGAGAAGGAGTGGAACCTGGTTCCACCCCTCCTAAACCCCATTTAAGGGCTGACTGGCAGGGGGGAAGCATTTTTTCCTGGAGTTTCCTCGTTTGTGGTGATTTTCATTGTGAGCCTGAATCTTTGGCTACAGGTGAGCATTCCTTCTGTGTTTTTTTTTTTCCATTTCACCATGATATTCTTTCCAACTGTAACAATTGGCATACTGTAAGGTTAATAAGTATACAGATATTGTATAGTTGTATAATCAATGAGTATACAGATGCTGTATAGTACACAGAAAATTTAGGCTGGTAAGATTATCACATTGGAAAAGATAATTAGATATAAATGAAAAGGGCTCACAAAAACTCCACAAAGAGCAATCTCCAGGAAGAGATCCTTCCTCAGTGGCAGTCAGCCCTTAAATGGGGTCTAGGAGAGGTGGAGCCAGGCTCCACCCCTTCTGGTCACACAGGTGAATTGCCTTCATCTGTGCTCCCATGGCTGACTCAGTGCTTGTCTCAGGTGGTCAATCAGAGGTTCAGGCTGTGATTCAACAGTTCCTATACAGCATACTTATTCTTTTTCAAGGACTTATAGGTATGTGTGATATCCCTTTGTGTATGCTCAGTGGTATCTAGGGTAGTTGATTGCCCACCTACTCCTTCCCATTTTTTCACCATCAGCTTCATCACTGAAGCCTTTGACCCACTTCCGTCCATTTTTCACCAGTTTGGTTCCATTGCTTATTAAGGCCATAGTGAGCCACTTTTTAAAAACAGTGTATGTGAAACTTGAGGAAAATGTCTTTGCACGTTTTGAGGCAAAAGATAGAAGTATTCTATTGTGACTCCAGTACTTCTCATGAGGCAAAATTGTTGAGGCAGAAGATAGAAGTATTCTATTATGTCCCCAGAGCAAAATTATTGAGGAAAACAAAACTATTCAGCCACTAAAGCTGAAATGGAAAGTTTTAGACCTATCACTTATAGATTCCTTTTGCTAAGCTAATATATTGGTTCTTAAACTAATGTACTAATCCCTATTGCTAAACAAACCAACCTATATCAGTGGGCAAAGCAGGGGTGGGTTGGGCTTGGGGATCTTGAAGGTCTTTTCCAATCTCAGTGATTCTATGAATCTACTTAAAGCACTATGTGTGCTTAGGAGAGGCCTGCAGCCCAAACATCTCAAAAAGGTACTGACAGGATTATTTGCAATTGTCTGAGAGCTACACAAACAAGACTGAGCTCTGAGTTCAGCTCCTGGCCTTCTCTCTTGTGCTAACTGCTGCTGTGATCATGTGTTTGTTCTGCAGCTGCTGAGCAGAGCTGTTGCTTCAGCATGAGAAAAACAAGCATGCTTCCCTGCTCAAGCAGTGACAGCTCAAGCAGTGAAATGTGTCTTCTGTTCAGTGGTATGTATTGCTGTGCTGTGCCCACAGCACTGCAGAAGTCTGCAGGGGTTGAGCTCTCACCTGGGACTTGCTCCAGGTCACTGGAGCAGGGAGAGCATCTGCATTGAATGGGCTGGAGCAGCCTCTGCTGCAGTACCGCCTTGGTACAAAGAGCAAATGTAGGTAGCAAGGCATATACTTATTGTATCGCATCATGCATCTGCATCAAAACTGTGGATTTAATGTGAGCAACACGAGCTGAGCACCTCAAAAAAAAGAACCCCCCCAAAAAAAAGCATAGCACAGCAGTGTGAAGGTTGGAGGCCTGTGGCATTGTGTTCTACACAAGTGGTGCCTCTGAAGCACCAGTTGCCCTCATCTGGAAACTCAGGTTCACTCCTTTGCTCTTAGTATGGTTGTATCGAATTAGCAGTGTGCTTACTCTTTGTCTCTCTTTGTTTTCCTCTCCCAGTGGCATGATGTGGGACCTACAGCCTGAAAAACTAGATTTCAACCAATTTCACAACAAGCTCTGGAACACCTCCAAACACCCTGTAGAGCAAACAAAGGTGATGACAGAGCCTTTATTTGAGAAATAGGCGCTATAGGAAAAGATATCAAAGACAGATTAACTCACCCCTCCCAGTAACAGTTTGGAGAAAGGGGTGAGCTGAGGAATGCAGCCTTCTCCCATTCGTACTCGTGCTGCAGGAGAGAAAGGGTGGGGGGGAAGGGGAACCCACGCAGACTCAGATTGCACACGCGCTCCCAGAAGCATCGCTGAGATAGAAAGGGTGGCTCTAGCGCTCCCCTGTTCCAGGCAGTCACGTGCTCACGTATTGGTTCAGGCTGTGACCTTGGAATTCCACTACACTCCACCCCTTCACAGCATGAACCAATGACTGAGCAGGTAGGGGGTGAGCTCCTGCGGTTTGGTGGCTCAAAATACAATGTACATCACGACACATGTGCAATACCTGCCGCAATGTAGAATGGTAAGACAATAAAGGCAATTATTGGCAGTCTTTTCAGCAGTTCTGTTGGGCCAGTACTTGATGTTCTTTCTCAAGGCATATCTTCTTCAAGGACTAGTAGCAGTTCTGATTCATGCTCGCCAGCTCCCAAAAGTTCAGCAGTGCACCACAGGGTGTCACGATGTTTCCTCCTGGACACTGGAGCATGCTGGAGTGATGTTGCTCCTGCTGGCTGTCCTGTGAACTTATAACCTCAAGGGGAGTAAAACAGATGTTTAATAGGTACAAGGAGGGGTAGGTCTGCCCTCCACGGTAAGATACAGGCTGTATTTCGGTCTTGAGTCAATACCTCTGCCTGTATCAGGGCACGTCCTGGTCTTTGATACCACACCCTTTGGCCTGATATCTGTGGCTGAATCACTATATCAGGTACTAAAGGGGGGGGTTCTAATTTGCCACATGGACATAATTAATGTCCCCTTTGCAATGAAAACAGGGGTGTCAACTGCTACCTCTGCTGGCCATGCACTGATTACTGGAGGGTTTACTGATCCCCCAACCTCTAACAATCTCCCCCGAGGTGCAAGGAGACCACACCATTTTGGTCCTGCTTGCACCTTCCAAGGCCATTTTACCTTGTGTCTCCCAGGTTCTAGGTCGTCGGGGGTAGGGAGCAGAAGATTATTCATGGTGCCAACTTGTGGCTTGAGCGAGGTGTCCTTGCCTGTAATTTGTATCCTAAGTGGGGAGGCCCAAGTTGTCTGCAACATTCTTAAGGCACTGGGTCTGTCATCTCTTGGTCTCTCATTCAAGTCTCTCAGGGTTTCATAAAGCCTCTTGTTCCACCCCTGCAAGGACTGTGAATCTGCCTTCAGAGCAGCCTTCAGGATCCCGTTATATCTTTCTATTAGGCCTGCTTCCATTGGTTTATAGGGCAGGTGAAACCGCCATTCGATATTGTTGTCTTCAGCCCACTTCTGCACAGTTGCACCTGTTAAATGTGTACCTTGGTCACTCTCAATGACCTCAGGAGTCCCATATGATGCCATCAACCTAGTTAGAGCTTTGATGGTATAGGCTTGGTTTGCCTTTGGTACAGGATAGGCTTGCATCAATCCACTCGCTGTATCGACACAAGTTAGGGCATATCTGGCTCCCTCAGATCGAGGAAGGGGACCTATATAATTGATCTGCCATCGCTGTAATGGGTTGTGTCCTCTAGCAAGATGGGCCGTAGTTTCCGGCAGAGGTCTTGGTCTCATTCGTGAGCAAGCATCACAGTCCTGACATGCCTGGACAATATCTGGTAACTGTATGGGTAGTCCCCATGCTTTAGTCGCTGCCCACACGGTTTTCTGTCCTGCATGTCGTAATTTACGATGCAGCCAGTGGACTATGTTTTCTGCTGATGTACTTCCTAACCATCGAACTCGAGCCACTGTGTCAGCTTCATCATTGCCTGGTGACTGCAAGGGTTGATGTCCAGAGACGTGGTATGCTCGTACAATCCTGTGCCTAACCACGTTCCATATATCAATCCACATATCTTTGCCCCAGATAGGTCGGGCATGGATTGTCCAATCCTGAGTGGCCCACTGTGCTATCCAGAGCATGAACCCTTGGTAGACTGCCCAACTATCCATGCAGATGTTCAGTGCGCTGTTGCCAGGCTCTTGAGTTATCACCATCCACACAGCTCGTAGCTCAGCCCACTGACTACTTTGTCCATCCCCCTCTTCGAACCATATCGTTTCAGTTGAGGGATGGTATGCGACAGCTCACCACCTACTTGGGTTCCCTCTGCTGGATCCATCTGTGTACCAGGCATCCTCTGGAATAGGATATTTCTCCTCCTGTACAGGACTCTTCTCTGGACAAGTAACCACTATTTCCTCAGGTGTCTCACTGTGATATGTTACTGGCCCAAGTATCTTTTGCAGTTCTTCCTTCAGTGGAGATGATGGCAGGCAGCTTCTCTGACTAAGGCGACCCAGCGTGCTACTGTTTGTGATTGGGCCACCCCGGTCTTAGGAACGTGGGTTAGGTCTTTTACCCACCCCTGAATCGGTAAAGTTGTTTTAACAATAACTTCTGCAGTCTGAGTTATTGGTTCTACCTCCTGCAGTGCAGAATAGGTAGCCAATAACTGCTTTTCAACCATGCTGTATCTCTCTTCTGCTCCATGCCAAATCTGTGACCAGAACCTAATTGGGATTCTAATGGAACTCTGGCGCTGCCACAGCCCCCAGCCAAACCCTTCTTGGGTTACATGCACATCTAGTTTGGCTGGGAGGGTTGGATTGTATATACCCAGCGCCTGGGCCTGTTTAACAGCTATTTTTGCTTGCTGGAAGGCTTCTTGTTCCGTTCTACCCCAATCCCATGCTTGGCCTTTTTTTGTTAATCAGTATAAAGGTTTTAGCAGTTGTGCTAAGTGGGATATAAAGGATTGCCAGTATCCTAATATACCCAAAAACTCCTGCAACTGCTTCGGTTTCATGGGAACCGGGAACGCTTGGATCTTATCTATGATTTCACTGGGTAACACCTTAGTCTTACCTGACCAGACAACACCCAGGAATTTAACTGATAGCCCTGGTCCTTGTACTTTTTGTGGATTTATAGCCCATTATTTTTCCTGTAAATACTAATTAATGATAGTACTGTCTTCTCTAATGCCTCGATCGAGTCAGACGTTAGCATCAAATCATCGATGTAGTGGTACATTTTGACAGTAGATGGTTTGTTCCTATTTGCCAAGTCACGTGCTACCAAATTATGACAAAAAGTAGGTGAATGCACGTATCCCTGAGGTAGGACTTGAAAAATCCTTTACCTGCCCTCCCATGTGAGTGCAAACTGGTCTTGAGATTCCTTAGCAATTGGAATGCTGAAAAATGCATTTGCTAGATCCAGAACGCTGTGATATGTTTCTATTTCTCAATGTATCCATGAGGGAGGCGATGTTGGGTACGGCTGCATGGATTGGTGGCGTGACTTTATTTAGTTCTCTGTAGTCTACTGTCATTCACCACGTACCGTCTGACTTCCTGACTGGCCATATGGGGGAGTTGTATGGGCTGTGTGCAGGTCTAATGATCCCTACTCTCTCCAGCTCCTGCACAGTCTTGGTAATTTCTTCTTGCCCACCCAGGAGTCTATACTGCTTTGTATTTGTGATCCAGTGCAGTTGTGGCAAACAAACAGGTTCAATTTTCGCATGACCCCTTATAATTGCCTGCACTACCTGGATACTAATACATCTTTCCCTTAATCTGAACTTTCCCACAGTGGTTTGGAGAGTCAGACCAGACAGGATGTCTATCCCCAATATGTACTCTGGAATTGGGGCGATAGACACCTTGTACTCCCGGGGTGGTAGATGCCCAACCCCCAGTTTCAACCATGTTTGGGTTATGGGGATCATCTGCCCCCCAAACCCACCTATCATTGCCTTAGTGCCTGAAAATTGGTTTGGGTCACCATATGTGATTGATGTTTCTGCCCCAGTATCTACTAGCGCCATAACCTGCTGCACATTTTTTCGGGACCAATGAATCGTTAGTTCGACGTAGGGTCTCCGGTCCCCTCTAGAGACCCTAGTCTTGGGGAATTTTGGCTTCTCTATCACGCCATCAGCTCTGCAATCCTGTCATGGTTTTATGATTTTTGGTTATCAGTATTCCACATCATAACATCATGTAGTGCACTGGGAGTTAAAGTGTTAATGCTCCATTTCCGGGTACCTGTCCCAGAAGAGAACTACATTCCCCAGAAGACTGTTTGCTGTGCTGTTATCATTTCTGCTCAGGGGAAACAGATATAAGACCATGGTAGGTCATCTGACCTTCTTCTTCATCAGGCTCTCCTCCCTGCTGCTGAACCAGACTGCGCATCTCACCTCAGTGTTATGGTGAGGCCTATCCACCTTTCGGACACTCTCTCTCATTATATTTGATTTATTAGCTTCGATTCTAATTATATTGTATTATAGTGTGTTATCTTGCATTCCGATACCATATTTAGTAAATTAGT
>JACDJE010001225.1:0-18723 GCA_016647715.1 Pavo muticus | reverse complement strand
AGATGGATAAATCAAACAAAGTGGAGAGAGAGAGTTAACAGAGCACTTGCCTCTTCCTTGGGAATCCAAAGAAGCAGCACCACCCCCAGCCCACCCCTCCATGACGTGTAGGGGCAGGTAGCTGGATTAGAGTGTTAACACTTTAACTCCCAATGCACTACATGATGTTATGATGTGGAATACTGAAAAACCAAAATCACAAAACCGTAACAATTACTACAGTTGACATTAATCAGACTTTGATTTGGGGGTATTTTTCTGCAAGGAATAACTAACTTTGCCTGTAAGCTTTGCCTTCTTCACAGCATAAAATAAACCACCTGGTCATACGTAATTATTTGCATTAATTCTAGCAAACTGTTTTTCAGCTCCTTTGGAAATGGGCTTTAGAAATAAACTTGATGAACTACTAAATGTGCATTTCTACTGTAGAACCACAGGAACCCACCCTTCACGCACCACTCCGGTCCTGTTCCCTCAGGCGGCGGCGGCTCCCCCGGTCCTGCCTCTCCTCGCGGGCTGCAGCTCCGGCACAGGGCCGCTCCCGCGTGTATCCGTGGGCCGCGCCTCCTCCAGGCCCGATCCGCCGCCGCACCGCGGGCTCCGTGCTCCGCGCAGTGCCCACCGGCTGCAGGAAGACGGCCTGCTCCTCCTGGGCCGCAGGGAGCTGCCGCTCCGTCCCCGGAGCGCCTCCCGCCCTGCCCTCCTTGTCCACTAAGTTGGTGTCTCAGAGCTGTTTCTCATTTTCTCACTTTTTTTTTTTCTTTCTTTCTTTAATTTTCATTTTAATTTTTATTTATTTATTTATTTATTTTATTTCCTGCTACTGTTGCACAGCAGTTTTCCCTTTCTTAAATCTGCTCTCTAAGGCACAGCCCGATCGCTCAGGTCTGGACAGTGCTGGGTCCCTTTTGGAGCCAACTGGAGCAAGTCTTGAGTTGCTTGCAGAGGCCACCCCTCTAGTGCTCCACTACCAAAATCTTGCCATGTAAGGCCACTACAGAGATACAACTGTAGAGCCAACATATTCTTCCTACTGCAGAATTACTGCAGAAATATCAGGTGTCATATAAAAATAAGCAATTTCTAACATAGAATTAATTCTGGTGGCAGCATAGTTTTGCTTAGATGAGGGGACAGACACTGTTACTGCGAATGTTGAAGCTGCGTTTTTTCATGAGAATCAAATAATTACTTGTCAAGGTACTAATAACTAATATACTAACAACAACAACAACAACAAAGTGGTGATTTTCTTTTTTTTGCCTAGCCAATGTTACTTTCATACGAGGCAAGTTCAGCCTTCATCCAACTGGGAAGTGCTAACACTACTGTGACTTTTATTTAAGTCTTAAATCTTAAGATTTAAGAGCATACAATAGGATGGCACCATTTTTTGCTAGCTTCACTGCAATCTGTGAAACAGTAAGTTGTGACCAAACTGCCCCATGACATTTGAGAAGGCCCAGAGGAGGGCCACAGAGATGATCTGACGGTACCTCTCCTATACAGACAGACTGAAGGAGCTGGGCTTGCATCCTAGAAAAGAGAAGGTAGCGGGGTGACCTCACTGTAGCCTTCCAATATTTTAAAGGAGCTTATGATCATTAAGGAATAACATTTTTACACAGGCAGGTGGTGATAGGACAAGGGGGAATGGTTTTAAGCTAAAAGAGGGGAGATTTAGATTGGATGTCAGAGGGAATTTTTTTTACTGAAGGAGTGGTGAGGTGCTGGAACATGTTGCCCAGAGAGGCTGTGGATGCCCCGTCCCTGGAGGCATTCAAGGCCAGGTTGTCCAGGACCTTGGGCAATCTGATTTAGTACTTGATCTAGCAGTTGGCAATCCTGTCTCTGGCAGGAGGGTTGGAACATGATGATCCTTGTGGTTGCTTCCAACACAAGTTATTCTATGGTTCTATGACTATGATTCTATGATTTTAAGGATTTACGACATGCAAAGTCTTTGTAATGAGAGCTCCTGGTGTGAAATTAAGTGTGCCCACAGATGAGTGTAGCTGACTATGGAAATGCATTATCAATGCATTTCCTATCTGTGATCACTCAATCTACCTTATCAGTGCTCACGCTCCACTTCTGCACTTTATGCTAAAGTTTTCCCCTACTGGCTATGAAAATCACTGTGTCTGTGTCACTAATATCTGATCATATTAAACTTATTCAGTAAACTAATGTCGACTGGATGGCTTGATTGTGGCTATATTTTAATTAATTTTGATGAAACTGTTTATTTTGGCAAAAATATTCTAAACAACTACTGTCACTCTCACAGTTGTCCTTCACCATCTGTGGATTTTAGCTTGGGCAGTCCTGCCTTTACTCTTCCTGTCCCTCCTCCTTCCTTGTCAAAAACCTGCCCTATTTTTTTTTTTTCTCCAAAGGCACAATTGTGTCTATAACTGGGTCAAGTTCATCAGGTTCCTCTTCCAAATACACAGGGCAGCTTATAATGTTAGATGAACTCTCCAAAGAAACACATATTTACTTCCTATGATGCTATCTATTTTTTCATGTGTGACTTTTATTGTCTATTTACTGTTTCCATACCCTTTGAAGAGCCTGAAAAATAACTCTGTGTGATTAATATGTATTTTCCAGAAGGAAGAATGCATGCAGCTTTTTTATTATAATTCTCATGTGTTTTTCTTGAATAATGACAGCAAACATGTCAGCAGAAGTAGAGGTATATGATTTAGAAGATTTATTTATTTTTTATTTCTTTTTATTTTTAATAAGATTTATTGTATTTTTAATAAATTAATCTCTAAATCTAGGATCTAGTCCTAGAAAAGGCTGTCTTTTTTTCCATGGCCATCCTTTGGAGTTCTTTTTAACTTTCCATAATACACTCACAGACAAAAAGGAAATGTAACACTCTCTTAATGCATTGATGGTATTCCAGGGCATGAATCTCCCTCCTTTACCAGTTTTATAGCTGCACAAAAGTATTCACAGTGATGGAGTAATCCCTATCTCATAGAAGTCTGTGCTAAAAGAGATCCATATCCCAGTCTCTCATTCAGTGAGGCATATGAGCTGGAAGGTATTCATGTGGGATCAGTGAAAAAGAGGATTCACAGTAGAAAGTCAGATCAAAATCATTAAGAGCCTTTAAGACAAACAGGGTTCAGACTTCATGTTGATTCCTAATTCCACAGAGACTGTTTAAAGCTAATCCCATTTTCCTTATTCATGAATAAACCCTCAGATGAGCAAGTCTTCTTGCAAGAGAGACATATTTTGGCTCATAAGGTTGTTCTATCTATCTCTCTAGAGAAAGTAGAGAAAGAAAAATGATTGACTTGCTGCAAGCCAAATAGGTGAAAGGATCCCAAATACACAATACAACAATCAAATAAAAAACCTTCCCCTTCAATAACAGCAAGCAATATTTTGGTGTTTTTATTTTTATTTTTTAATTTTTATTTATTTTCACTAAAGAAGCAGCACTTTTGGCTAGATTTAGAGGAAATCAGGAAATTTGTTCTTTAATTTATACCAATAGAGGTGTTATCTCTGTACTAAAGCACTATTTTTTTTTTTTTCTCTTAAAGGTGTCACTGACTAAAAAATGTATTAGTATTTGGAATATTTTTGCCTATTTGCAGAGCCACCTATGTGATAAAATTTTATTGTTAAGAAAAAATTGTCCAGTGTTCTTCACAATCTCATATGAAATTTTTTTCACAGGCTTTTTCTTTCCTCACTTTTGGTTAAAGATGATTTTCATACCATCCTCACGTGATAACACAGATCAACAGGGGATTCAGCTGTATTAAAGAAAATTTTTAGAATGAAATCTGCTGTGGGATGTTTTACAAATGTGGTTCAATAAATTCCATATAATTAACAACAAACAAACAAAAACAAAAAAAAGTGCACATGGGAGTATCTGGGGAATTAGCATAAATACAGTGTTTCATACAAGAAACACTGGATTCATACAAGAAGGACCTCTGGGAGAGTAAGACACTTTTTAAATAGCCAGTGAAAAAAAAAATAAAAACCAACAAAACCCACAACTCTTCGTAGGGTCCTAAAGAACAAAATTTGCATATTAATAGAAGATTAAACTGCCCATCAAGTATTCTTTAGCTGTTGCTTTCTCTTGTCTATTTGCTTTTCACGTAAACATCATTCATAATAAAAAGAAACTCCTTCATCTTCGGATATTGCATTTTATCTCCAAGGTTTCATAATATAATAGCACACATGATTTTTATGTTTGAACTCTTCTGAAAAATGCACTCTGGGTTCTCATTAACTAATTTTTCCCCATCCTTGTAATCTTTTCAAGTTTTATCTAACCTTTTTGATAGGGTCTGACTATTTTTTAAAGGCTAATTTTGAAGTGGTCTTGGGTCCCATCACAGTCATGATTTTAGATTTGATCTTTGCAAGATCATTCTATTTTGAATTTTAGAGTAAACGATTAAAAAATATTGGAACTGAAAACTGAATATTTGATGAGCCAGAAGGATCTAGTCCAGAAGTATTGTTCTGTTCCAGTGTTCAACCAACAGTAAAAATTTCAGCATTTAAGCAAGCTAAAGAAAGTGGAGTACATTAGTGGAGCTTGACATATGGATGTGAATAGGCTCAGTAGATAATATTTTCAAAGCTGTTTTAAGGTTAGTTTTAGAGAACTGTTAACATTGCTATGCTCCTCAATTTGAATATATGATTCTATACAATGTGACGTTAGAAATTATTTACAACAATTATTGTAGATTTGCAAACTGCTGTTTTTCAAGCTTTATTTAAATTTTGGAGAAATAGATGAGTAAGAGGTCATGTTCTGTTCTAAACAGATCTCTGTATGCAGGATGAGACAGCTGTTCAGATAGACATATCTTTTCTCAGGGTGAAGAGTGAATTTGAAAGAGACTGTCAATCTTTTAGTAAATAACACTGTGCAAATAAAAGCAGAAATGCTGAAAATCTGAATTCCAAGTACCATGATTATAGCTTCTTCAGATTGGCATCCTTACTAGATTCCTGAAATCTGTAAACTTTGTATTTATTGTTAGCAAGTCAAACTAAAACTGGACATTTTTAAGGGAGAATATCTGCTTAATTGTATTGGTTGTCTCAAATGACACACTGGTCTGTTTCATTGATAATGTTCCATCACACACTGCACGGAATCAAAGTATTCCCCAGTCTTCCCCAGTTATGCAGGGTGGAGCTGTCTTTTGTTCCTCACTGGTAATGGCTTTTTGCAGTGGCAGCACTTTCATTCTCACAATTGGTATCTTCTTTTCTAATCCTTGTATTTCTCTAGCTCAACCTCCAGCTTCCAGCTGTTCCCAGGACTCCACAAAGATTTTCTTGATCTCTGTCATATTTTGTAGTGACTCTTCCTACTTCTGTGTGAAAAGGGCACTGTTTTTTGCCGTTACCTTCTAATGTAAATTGTTTACCTTTCCCACCAAAGGAACCGTGGTAGACATGGTGTACAGGCAGAAACTGTTTCTAGTAATTCTCACAGTCCCATGAATGAAATTGCAAGCATGATGGATGAATGGAAGCTTAAAGTCAGGATTTTTGCAGCAAGACTATGATGGCTTATTCTCCAAAGACTGTAGTTGTGTTGAAGGGCATTATGCAACTCCAGCTTTTTTGTGGGCTTTCTGAAATCATCAGTGCAGTTTCTGTCACACTGATGCCAGTTCTACACATTAGATAGCGAAGGAACAGCACACAAAGCAAAGGCAACATCGGGTGTTTTCTTGCTGGTTGCACTTCACTGTCTGAATTAAATCGAGATCGAGACCTCAGAGACAGAAATGGAAAAAACGTGTTCAGAAAATTTTCAGTAACAATCTCTTGAATTTAATGACAACAAAGATTCTTGAAATAAATTACTATAAGCCAAGTCCTAAACATTCACTTTCAATCTATAGTTAAGGGAAGTTGAGTTCCCCAAAAGGTGTTTGGCGGAATCTTTAAATTGAAGATGGTATTAAGTTGTAAAAGAAGCAAATATGAACTTATTTGGTGTACATATGCCAGTAATATACTGTGTACTCTGCTGCAACAGCTATTCATGCCATGAAAGTGGGCTCTTATGACCACTCTTAAGGAGTTTGGCTACTCCCAGTGAGAACTCTCATGGTTAGATTAGTGCATAGTATAGTTTATTAAAGAAAAAGATCACAGATTCTTTTGGATTGTTAGTCCTAAATATGCTCTCTGCAAAGCATGTGCAAAGCTAGCCGAGAACATGATAAGTAACGACTGGGTACAATTGCATTTAACAATGGAATAACTATAGAAATTTCAGGCGTGAATCTGAATTTCCATGTGTGTGAATCTTACCCAATATGCATCCGCATGCAGGGGGTAGAGAGGCTTAGCTTGTCAATTGATCCCAGCTTGTCTGCAATGGTATCCTTCAACCACTAACCTCTCAGATTTCTTCTCTTTCAAGCTATTTTATACTATTTTTTTTTTTAACTTTCAGGTGCAGATTGAGTGTCTCTAGTCAAACACACCTTTGTCTTGCAAAGCTTACTTGAAAACATGTTTTTGACAGAAAGGTAGGAAACTTCTGGCTCAGGACTTACTCAGAAAACCAAGGTAGTTAATTAGTTCCAAAAGTATCATCAGTCTGTATCCTGCAGGATGATCACGGAATTTGGCCACAGGACCTTCACCACACTCCATGTTGTTTTTTAACTAGGGTCAATCTATCAGGCTTCCCTGGTGTTTGCTAACAGCTAAAGTCATGGGTCACATTGCTTAGGGAACTATAATGGAATGGACTGTCCAGTGCGATCCATCATTAACGTTTCACCTTCTCACAAGAGGTGGACATTTCAGTAAGACACCTCTAACAAATATTCCACAGACTCTGAAAAGTTAGCAGTTCTGGAGAGTGGGCTTTACCTTCTTCACAGTTGACAACACGCTAGTGATGCAAACAGTGTGGTTTGTTTCATTATGTGACATTGCTTAAAGAAGTAAGATGCTTTGAACTTCTACAGTAGTGACAAGTCCTTTGTTCCTTGTATGCCTATTTCAAGTTTTATTGTTTTAATGAAGATAAAATACTGTTTCTACAAGTTAATTAAAGGACTTCAGTTTTATTTTTTGGCAAAATGTGCAATGAAGTACCAAATTACATTGGAGAAACCCATAATGAACATCAGCTGTTTGTTAGAACAATCTCAGAAATGCTTGATAAAGAAGAGTTATATATGAGTGCTGTGTGATAAGAGAATCTGAACCAGTTTTCTACAGCTCATTTTGTTTCTCTTTGCATTTGATTTTAGGTTCCAAAAAAAAGTGATGACAACTACTAGTGGAAAAGTATTTCAATATTTTAGTGCATGTAATCAAACAAAGATAGAGAATCTAACAGACCAGAATACCCTATCTCACCGGGCCTTTGTGCCAGATATTTTGATGCTTTCTCTACGGGCTGCTTGTAAACTGTAAGGCATTTAAATGAGAAGAGTTCTTTAATTAGTAGGCTGAATTATTAGTCCTATTGACAAGAAGATTTTCTGTTTATTTCCACTGTCTTTCAGTGACTACAATCCTTTAAACAAAATACCATCAACTTTGTTTAAAACTTCTTGACTAGCTTGACCAAAAAAAAGAATCTCTGTCCCATGGAGTTCTCTGTCTGACTGTTCTCAGATAAACATGTGGTGTAAATGTTCTAGAGAGGTTAATCTGAGTGAAACTCTGTGGCAGAACTTTCAACCAGGGAATTAAGAGATCATGGAGGAAACGGGAAAAGAGAGCAGTATAAGATAACTAAGGCTAATACAATCATTTTGCATGGATGTTTTATTTCTGAGTTTTTTTCTTGTACGTGCACAATTGTTTTTATATAGATAATGACTTTATAGTTACAGAAATTATCATTACAGCCTTCTCTAAATAACATGTCTGTAATCAATAAAGAGGGTAAACGAATTCATAATTGTAATCCACAAACTTTCTTTGCATATATTCTCTATTTTTATAATATTTTTGTAAATTTTTGTTAAGAATCATGTTAGTTTACAATACATAGGTCAGAATGTTCTGTTTGCCTTTTCTCTCTTCTAACCTGGTCATAACTGCTGAATTTGTATCCACTGAACACTGTCCTGTCCTGTCTCATAGATTGCCCTATTTTCCCCTTGGAATGGTAACTCCTCAGCTAGGCTGTAGTGCTTATATAGACCTGAAGAGGCACCCTTCATTACTGTCATCAGTTCCCACAGCAGAGGAGATCTTCTGACTTTTCCAATTAGCATGACACATACAGGGAAATGAGAAGGTGAAATTTTGGATGAGGTAGTTCTGTACTTTGACTTCACCTAAGAAGGCTTACTCTTAGCAGTTTTAGATTCTAATTTCAAGAAGTACCTCGTTTCATATGTAGGTGCATTCTGGCAGCATTTGTTGTTATGATGTATTCTGAAATTTCTAATCATAGGACTTAACAAAACAGTAGATGAAGCTCTAATATAGCTTAGGGGCCCTTTGTCAGGGCACTGCTATGGTCACATTGCTTGATGTAGCAGCATGACATGGCAGCAGCTGGTAGTAATGGGTGAGGTGGATGGATGACACCCATTTTCTGCAGTTCTGTGATGACTAAGTTTTAATTTCCACATCTTCAATGAACAAGATGGTCATTTTCTCTTTGACATCATCCAATTGTTTTACTTTACATACTTTATTTAACATTTTCTAATGCTATATGTAGAAACCATTACATATTCATAAATTTATTCAGCCTTAACAACATAAAAAGATCTTAAAAAACTCCAACCAGAATAAAAAGCAAACCTTACTGTGTGTCAGAACTTCTGTTACTCAGGTAAATTTTTGAGATCATTATTGCAGTATTTTATTCCGTGATATTAAGCTGGTAGATTTAGTTCTGTGGTTCAGAAACTTGTACAAGTAAAGGTCAGAGCACAAGTCAGGCTCCTATCTGCTATTAGATATTTAATGCTAAATATAATTAGACTATTGCTGTCTTTAATGTTAAAAATAGAGTGAGTTCTTGCATATATATTCAACTCATGGTTCGAGTGTCTCAAAGTACTTTGTAAGCCTTATCTAATTAAACTTTACAATACCCTTAAGATAATGGATAAAATGACTTTTATCTTTTGAACAACCACCTTGAAGTGTATAGAATAACCTTCATGTTTTCTTTCTGTGTTAGACTGTTTCTAATGTTGCAAGCAATTGCTGAAAATGTAGTTCATTTGTACAGTCAGTCATTTTACTATTGACTTTTATGGAGTGTCCTGAAATAATTTGAGAAAAAACGTATACAAATATACTGGAAAAGAAGTTTATAATAGTTAGTTAGAATGTAAAGATTTTCTTTGAATTATCTTTAGAGCCATTTGTGTAACTGATCTCTTGACTTCCAAGGACAAATTTAGCAGCTACTCTAATGAACCAAACTACAGCGAGTATTGAATAGTGATAGACCAGTTGGAAATCTTTAACTTATGTTCTAAGAAGAAAAGCTTAATGGTTCATCACAGTATCTTAAGATGCACAATCCAGCTTCTAATGCTGAAGTCTTTACCAACCAACAGAATGCAGGCAGAGTAAAGGAGGGAATAACAGTATAACAAACTGATCTAAGCCACTAAAGGAGAAGGATCCAATCAACTCCTCAGGAAATCTTTCCAAAGAGTTTTCCAGATGAGATTTTTATAATCATTTAAATATGCTCTACATCAAAGATCTAAAGATTTAGAAATATCTAAATCTAATAGCACAACCTTAGGGAAAAAAGACATTCTCTTTAGAAGTTGATTGCTTTCCTATTGAAGCCATTATCTTTGATTTATACAGCTTCTGATGGTAGCTCTGCTAAAATGTCCAAGTAATTCAGTATAGATCGTACAGTTCTCTGCTCTTAACATTTCATTCAGTAGCCATATGAGGAGGTCTTTGTATGATTCAGGAAGTGGGCTAAAAGGTTCATCTGTCTTCACAAAATTTGTTTTGTGATAACGATAGCCTCCTATATTTTAGTAATGTAACCAGTAAACCTAAAGCAGCACTATAATGCTTTCTATGGGTCCAGAAGTATTTCTCCCCAGAGCTCTTTGTTCAGCTGTCTTTATTCATACATTCCCCCAAACATCTCATACTATTATGTTTATTTATTATTGAACTCCCATAGTGAAAAATTTTAGTGTTGTATGAAAAACTATTGCATTGCTTATTATTATATGACACCTGATATTTCTGCAGTAATTCTGCAGTAGGAAGAATACATTGGCTCTACAGTTGTATCTCTGTAGTGGCCTTAGATGGCAAGATTTTGGTAGTGGAGCACTAGAGGGGTGGCCTCTGCAAGCAACTCAGACTTGCTCCAGTTGGTTCCAAAAGGGACTCACCACTGTCCAGAGCTGAGCCATAAGTAACACGGTCTGTGCCTGAGAGAGCAGATTTAAGAAAGGAAAAACTACTGTGCAACAGTAGCAGGGGGAAAAACAAAAACAAACAAAAAAGCCCCACAACCAAACAAACAAACAACAAAAAAAAGCTGAGAAAATGAGAGAGAAACAGATCCCTGCTGTCCAGGAAAGGCCGGTGGCAGAGCAGGCCATCCTCCTGCAGCCCGTGGGCACCACACGGAGCACGGAGGAGCCCGCAGTGCGGCAGTGGATGGGGCCTGGAGGAAGCGTGACCCACGGATACCCGCGGGAGCGGCCCTGGGCCGGAGCTGCAGCTCACAGGGAGCAGCCCCCGGGGACAGAGCTCGGCCAGCGCCTGAATGATGGAACTTCCTTTCCAAACCCATGTTGGAACAGTACTTGAAAAGCTGTATCACGTGGGAAACCTATGCAGGATTGGATTGGTTGGGAGAGATGGCACCCTGTGGGAGGGACCACACGTGGAGCAAGGGCAGAATGTGTCTATGTGAAGTCTCAAGGGCTCGCGGCTCGATCCAGCTGCCATTCTGTCTTCCCCTGTTCACTGAGGGGAGTTATAGAACCATACATAGAATGGCTTTGGTTGGATGGGATCTTAAAGATAATCTAGTTCCAACTTCCCTGCTGTGGGCAGGTTTGCCCACTACTAGATCCAAGCTAGGTCAGATTGCATGGGGTCCCAATTCAAGCTAGCCATGAATATCTTCATGGATAAGGCATCTGTAACATTTCTGGGAAAATTGTTTCAGTGCCTCACTCCCCCGAGTGAAAATTTTCCCCATATCATCTAATCTAAATCTCTCTTTCAGTTTACTGAAAGAGAAACTTTTCTTTCTCCAGACTGAACAAACCCATCTCCTCTGGACTTTCTGCATGAGAAAGATGTTCCAGCCCCCTGATCATCCTCATGGCTGTCATCTGCAGATGCTTCAATAGTTCTGCATCTTTCTTATGCTTTGATCAGGGGCCTGGGCTCCAGATGGAGGTTTCTAAGGGATGAACTGAGAGGAGTTCTGAGGGGAACTATCAATCCCCTCTTCTTTCTAGCAACGTCACCATTGATGCAGCCCAGGATACAGTTGGCCTTCTGAGCTGCAAGTGTAAACTGTTGGCTCAGGTCTGGCTTTTCCCTCACCATAATCCCCAAGTCCTTCTCCACAGGGTTGCTCTCAAGGAGTTCTTCCCCATGTCTTAACACGTATCTCGGACTGCTCTGGCCTTGTTGAACTTCATTAGATTTGTATGGGCCCACTGAAGCTTTCCACTTCTCATTGGATAGTATCTCTTCCTCTACGAGGTATATGTCTGAGAAGAAGTTTCAAGACAAGGTCATTAATTAATTTTTACCACTGGAAGATCTGGGTACTAGTAACTACTTGCTGGATCTTTTCAAAGAGCATGTATAAATGGATACTAGTTAAATCTCTTACACCAAATGTAACTTGTCTCCTTTTTGAGACTGCAGGTTGATTGACAAAGGCCTTGAAAGGATGCAGCTTTTGTATGAAGTATGAGATTTTTTGAATTAAGGTAATCTGTTAGGTGTTAGTATAATGTCAAATAAATCATATATTATGTGTAACAGAGCAAAAATATGCTTCTTCTCTTCTTGTATGTACTTGAAGGAACCCTATCAGATGTAGTACTTTCTATAAATATTTAAATTGTAAATAAGTTCTTTGTATTCTGAAGCTGTAAATCATAGGATACCAATGAGTGTTTGAAATTATAATCCAGGGTAGTTTATAGATTACAGAGTCACTGAGAGATATATTGGTCATTAGGGAAGCAAAATATTCTGATTTCCTTTGTTTGTCTTGTTCTAAGCACTGAGCAGTTGTTGAGATGGAAATCTTAGGGATCTGGCTGAATGAGTCTGAACATGGTAGAAGAGAACTGAATGCTGGGTTTATGCCCAGAAAAGGCAGAGTTAGTGAAAATATCCTCTGGGCCATCTAATAACACCAGGCTCCACAGAAATTCTTCTATCCCTCTTTCTTCTCTCATGCTCTTTCATTCACATACTAACATAGGTAAAATAATAAACACAGCAGTTTGGCTGGATGTAGTGTCACTTTAATATCACTGTTTCGTGTTTGTGAGGTATTACAATATTACATGATCTCTCAATAATGAGATTGTTTTTTAAATTTGAAAGTTACAGAGATTTGTTAAACAATCTGCAAAACTGGGCAATTTGTATTGAAGAGTAGGAAGAGAGTTAGGTAAGAATCCAGTGTTGTGGGTACACTGTTATAATCAATCTAGGCAACACTGATAAAGTTCCAGAGAAGCAGAATGGTGTTAATATTCAAAAAGTTAAATAAAAAGGATATATTTTGAATTGTATGATACCAAAGGTTTGTTTGAACAAAATTAATTCCACTACAGTTAACTCAGAGAAAGATCTGAGTTTTTCCTTCTGAGAAACACACTTGTGTTATAAAGTAGACAGAAGTTTCCTGGACTATTGTGACCGTGAACTGGAAGTAGAGTTAAAGACTACTTGACCAACTGAAGTTGTGTAACAAGGATCAGAGAACTGTGTGAATGTACAAGAATACTGACTGAGAAAGAGCGGTATTTCTGAATATTGCATTTGTAGTAATATGAATAAAATTCTTTGTCCATTTCTGATGCCAATTTCCAGAAAGGTCTTCATAAAATACTGTGCTATCAGCGCTGACTTTACAGGCAAACTGAGCTTTTCTAAAAGAAAAATATCTACCCCTGCATGTTCTAAGAAAATATCCTTCAGATTTTTTTTTTTTCCCTGTTCTATAAAGGCAAATAATCTTGTGAATGAAAAGCAGACTTTTCTGAGTTTAAATGAGATAGAATATGCTTCAGTAGTGCAATAATTGGAGCCTGAATTTACCAAATGCTTTCTCACTTAGGAACCAATTTCTAAAGCAACTAAGGAGATAAGCATTAAGTGTCTGGAGTGAACCAAATTATCAGCTGTGCAATAAAAAAGAGAGCCAGTGATCTTTGTCTTCATACCACTACAGTGAAATGTAGTCTTCCAGTTGGCTTAGTGGGAGTAAGCTCAGCCTTTCGATTTTGTACTGTACAGATTTTAGACACAACATCAAAATTGCTAGCAAATTAACTATAAAATTATAATTTGTGTGAACTTAAGCAATTGGCAGCAAATTAGATAGCACTTACTTTGGTAGACAATTCATCATTTTATTTTGTTTGTTTTTAAAACAGTTTATAAGCTTTTTAAGCAGGAGTGAGGTATCAAAATCCAAAATTCCAAACTGAAAAAGAGAAGCTGAACCACTTATTATTAAATATTAAATAACCAATTCAGTCAGTTAGTTGAATCTATAATGAATTAAGAACAAATTGTTTGAATTAAAATCTTGACTGACAGAGGGAAATTACACTTATTTAGTTTTGCTATGTACAGGATTAGGGTGCTGACTTCAGAACCTAGCAACGAGATATTCTGGAAAGCTGAAATAAGAAGGGGTAAGACATAGTTATCTATCAAGGGAAATTTAGAGGTTAAGGAATTGAAACTGTCAATGGCTAAGAAATATAGTGAATCATTCTTCACTGAGCCAGAGGCTAGAAGACCTAATGAGCTAATAATACTGTGCATTTCAAACCCACAGGACAAGAAGTCATCAAAATGACACAGCAAGATAAAGAGGATCAGAAAAGTAACATGATTGGGATTATATGTGATTAAAACTTCTCAGTATTAATTGTGGGAAATGACCGAAATATTTTTCTTGATGGAAGCAATAACAAAGTGTGATAGTATTTCAAAACAATAAATCTCCAGATATGGATCATAAAAAAGATTTTATCACCATGCTTTGGTGCTCTTTTCTTCATTTCCCCACCCCAGAAGAGAAAATTGCAGGAAAAAAATGTTTCCTGAATATAAATAAGTAATGTAGTTTTACACTCTGATGTAGAATATGCATGTGAGGTAAAGCTTCAAATTGAAAGACTAATACAAAACACAGCAGTAAAGTAACATGGAAGAAAATTGAAAAAAAATCATGATTCATCGAAGGGCATCTTCTTTTATGTTTAAGAAAAAATGTCGTATTAATTTTGTATTCTAGACATGGCAAGTGTAAACTGGCTTTTGCTGTTATTGAGGTCTGTGTCAGTTACATAAAGAAATATCTGACTTGTGTTTTGATGGTATGTATCTGTGTCATGTATTCTTCTGGGATCTGAATCTTTCTAGGAAGCCCTAGATGAGATGGAAATAGTAGCAGTGGGAGTTATGTATTTTCAATCTGACAACTCACCTGTCACCTGAAAGATGTGGCCAATTTCTGTCTTGCATAAGGTGACCCAGAGGAAATCCTGCCCTCAGGTGGGCTATGAACAGAGGAGTGGTCAGCACATACAAAATCTTCCTGCTTTATCTGATGGTTGTGTGGATTAGAAGGAGAAAATTGTACAGAAGTGTTTTTGGTTTGTACATCATCTCTGAAGATAGACAAGAGTATGTTTGGTATGAAAATACTTATTTCAGGTAGCTGATTTTCAAAGTAGAAGTCCATGGTCTCTAATTACTTGAGCTTCCAAGGTGAAGTGAAATGTCAGCATTTTGGATCAAGTTCCAATGTACTTTTTTTCACCTGTGTTTTCCCTGCTTGCATTTTACTTTAATAACCCTGCCAACATCTGTTAGATTTCTTAAGAGCAGACACAGAAACTCCAGAAGCAGATTAATTTCAGAATGATTGAACTTGCATGCAGGATCTGTAAAGTGCTGTAACAAGTGGTATCACCATGCACATCAAGGTGTTAAGTATTTTAGTCTTAAACCACTATGAGATTTCTTCACTGTGTTTTGAAAAATATTTATAAGAATGTTGAAAAAAAATCACATGAGAAATATTTAATTATCTATGTCAATATCACACGAAAAGTTCAACTGTTTCTATAGTGGCAATGAAATGCAGAAAGGATAGGTAGTCCAATCAAGGATGACTGTAAAAGTGAAAATCATTCCAGAACCATGTTGACATGCTTGAACGTTTTGTTTCGAGATATGCTTTACCAAGTAACTTTACAGCCACATATTTATACTGAGGTGATGAAACCAGGACTCCATTGGATAATTTGAAGGATTGCCTGTTTCCTGGTCTAGTTTTTAAATTATATGCACTTGTTCTGTTTGGATCTTGAGATTTATACTGTATCATTATGCATTTGTATGTTATGTGTCCTTGGTATTTGTCTACAAAAAGTTCTTAAGTGCAACTTTAGCAAATACATATTTCTAAAAAGCAGGTTATCAGGTTTTCTTTTTTCATTCATTCTTTTTTTTTTTTCCCCCCACCACATTGATTGTTACTTGCATGGGAACTATTGAGTCGTGGCCTGAACCACTGATTGATCACCTGAGGCAAGAACTGGGTAGCCATGGAAGTACAAGTGAAGGCAATTCACCTGTGTGACCGGAAGGGATGGAGCCTGGCTCCGCCTCTCCTAGTCCCCATTTAATGACTGACTACCACTAGGAAAGGATCTCTTTCTGGAAGTCTCTCTTTTTTGGAGTTTTTCACTGCAGGTCTAGGATATGGGTGAGCATTTGTTCCTTGATTGTTTCTTTTTCACCATAATAATCTTTCTAACTATAATACCTGTAAAGTACCATCCTAACTGTGCTACTCTTTCAACTGTACATTATTAAAACAAAAGAAGAAATATTTATATATGTGTATCTATTTTCAGGGAAAGCATACACGGACTTCCTCCTTCCACTCCTTCCTTTTCTTCGTCGCAGCTCCTTATAAGCTAGAACTATTTACTTTTTATTCAACGTAAGAAATTCTATGCAGTCTGATAACAAATGTTGATTCCTATAACTGTAGTCTCAAAATAAAGATATGGTCTTATGTGGCATAGTTTGTAGCTCATCCAAGATCTCAGAAATGTTTTAAACCACGTTCCTTGCTTCAAGTTTTATATTTACACATCAGAAATGTTTTCTTAACTTTCAGGCAACAGATTCTTGGGGGACCAGAAATGTTGACATTGATTTTCTTTTCATAAACAAGACAGTCTACAGATCCACTAACTCATTAGGGCTCCATCTTACAGGAGAAGCAGTCTTATGATCAGACTAGGAAGTCAACTTTCCCTCCCTTTGCCTTTTATGCAAACTGAAATTGCTCTATCAAAACCACTCCTATGAATGAAAATAGATTATCTCTGTTCTTCAGTGCCTGAATAATCCCTTAGAGGTGACAACCAAGATTAGTTAAGAGTGGGTTCATATAACAAAATTGATAGATACTAGTAGATGAAGACATGTACGTTTGAAGTAGTTGCACTACATGTCCAAATATAGTCTACATAGAGAAATGGGCACTTACCTGATGATTTTTTAATTGTCTGTAATTGTCTAATTCCAGCAATGCAGCTGTTGACATCTGAAAACTCACGCTGTGTTCTTTTTGAGGACATATCCAGACTATGATATTCCATGGAAATAGACATGCTACACCTCTAAACAATCTATGCTTTCTGCTCTCTGTTGTGGATTTTTATTTATTTTTGGTAGATCTAGCTGTGGTATATTCCTTTTATCTAAAAATTATCCCATATTTTTGAGTATGTCCCTATTTTTTTTAATGTGCTTTAGATATGTGCTCACTTTTGAGATAACTTTCATGATTTGCTGAAAGACTTTGACAAAGTCTATTCTTCTTTATTGTTAAGAAGGAAAAGTTGTTGATGGTGTGCTCAGAGGAGACTTGAAGATGCATGGTAACTTGACAAAAAAACAAGGTAAAATCTGAAGGACTCTCATTATTTTGAGTAGAGGGAATTTGGGCTTTGATTCTTGATTAATAATGAATCCAATTAAAAACAAATTTTAGTTCTTGAATTTTACATGCATAAATGGAGCAAATGTGAGCTTCTGAATTAAGAATTAGTTCATGATAGTAATCCATCAGCATAAAAATCTCAAGTGTATATCAAAAACAGGCAGACAACTAACAAGTTGCCTTGAAGAAATGCTGAATGTGGTGAAACTGAATTTGATAAGAATTCACTGGCATGACTATGCTACCTTCTAATATTGCTGTGTAATGAATAATATGTTCCTCTTTGTTCAAGAAAATATGATGACAGTCTACCGGAATTGTCTAGGTATAGCCTCTGAGAGGAGTGACTTCTTAAAATTCCTCCTGTGTCCACATTTGTATGATATGTCAAACTTCTTCAAACCCAATGATTGCATCCCCAAGTGCAGCCTTTGCCCTCGATTTTCTAGCTGAACTGTAGACATACATTCTCCTGACTAAGTAGATTTCTCAGCAAGGAATAAGAGATTTCATTCTCTTTTAAAAATATTTGTATAGATCCTACATTTGTTCATCGTTAACCGGCTCTCTTCACAGCATTTTTCTTCAGTGAAGAGTGGTGTTCAAACTTTTAATTAAAAGCACTGTGTGTCTCTGTCTGTTTATGAGATGTAATAAAGAAACAAAACAACTGTATTTAGCTGTTCTGGAACCCTTACCCTCAAAATAATTTTTGCTTTGCAGAATTTCTGTGACACTGTGCCTGAACAAAGTATGGTGCATGGGGTCTGATGTTAAAGATTTACATCTGTATCTGGGAGTAGAACAGGAATAAGAGGTCTAATATCTACTAAAATAATTACTTGAGAAATGAAGCATGGCATCATTTCTAAATAAATTATAATACATACTAAAATCTGATAGTACAATTTCTATTATTCCTCATAAGCTTGGGCCTCATTTTGATACCAGATACTGAATGGCGTAGCTAATGGAATTATGTTGGTCTCCTACTTGATGAGAACATGGAAAATCTGACCCATATTTTTAAATTTGTAATTCTCTATAGGTCCTGATCGACTAAATTAATGTAAAAAATAATTTGCTTGTCATTTAACTGAATAGTGTTCTAGTGTTCTATTGGTCAGGGAGTTTAGGAACTTCACAGGAGACTGATTTATATATCCAATCCTGTTTATATAGCCAGCTAGTTCTCTGTACAATTGCTATATTTTTTTTGCACCTTAGGAGATAATTTAAGGAGCATGTTTCTTTTTTTTTTTAAGCAAGTAGTGTATTTCTCTTGATTGTGTAAGTTTGAGGCCAGTTTTGGTATGTCACGAAGACATAGATAACATCAGAGTTTGTATTTACAGTGGAGGTTAAGTGGGTGCTACATAGCAGCAGTAGTGAAAGTGTGTTGTGGTTTGGTGATTTTTCTTTTGTGATCAGTATTCCACATCAGAACATCATGTGAACCAGTAGGAGTT
>JACDJE010001223.1:0-12903 GCA_016647715.1 Pavo muticus | reverse complement strand
CCAGCGGAGCTGACAGCCGCTCCCATGGGCTGTGCACGGCCCCGGGCCCTCCCGGTGCTCCCCAACGCATGGGGACATGGGATCCTCTCAGGAGGGGCCGGGGGGCTCTTGGCCCGGTGGGGGACGGCGGCATGGCCCCGCTTAGAGCACAGCCCCGGGGTGGGATGGGGTCACTGCGCTGTTGTTGCTGTCCTGAACGCACCCAGAGGAGCAGCAGAGGGTTTCCCAGCTTGGCAGAGCAGTGCCTTTGGGACACAGAGCAGCTCAGAGGGGTTCCCCACTCAGTGCTGATGCTCTGACAAACACCAGCTCTCCATCTGCCCTTCCACAGTGCTTTAACGCTTCCTGTTCTCACCTTTCTGTCCCCTGCCGTCTACTAAAGGTCTTCTTTATAAGAGCATTCCCTCTTATTTATATCCCTCACCAACATCTGGGAGCTGTGGAAAGATTACCAAAATGATATGAAATGTAACTGCAGTGCTGGGACAGCCACGGGCTCACAATCCTTCCCCCCATCCTGTAGAGCAACGAGGCACGCTGACACCCATCCTGGAACCCAACTGCTCGTTGTACACACCAGAATATGCCCCAGTGTGGGTGCAGTGCTGCCATGCAGGCACAGTTCTGCAGAGTAAGGGCGGTTTCCTCCTGGTCCCACACGCCCACGGCTGCCCCTCTGCTCTTTGATGTGCTCTGCTTCTCCCGAGCAGTTTTCAAACCTGTTCCTGTAGCTCTGAGTGCTCTGGAAGGAATGTGGGAGAGCAGTGTTTGGCTCCTCTGTGTGCCAACCCTCCTTGCACCAGGAGGTGCGTGAGGCTGCAGTGCTTCACCTGTGCACGTCCCAACACATTGCTTTGGTTCTCAAAGAGCGATACGAATTCAAGTGGGTTCTCTGCATATCTGCAGCCAAAACGATCCCCTGTGTCAGAAACAAAGCGGGCTCGTGGTGATGATGAGCTGGGTTAACCTGCTCTGTCTGTGCTGCTCTGCAGGGGTCCTGCGTGCTGTGGTGGAAGAGGCGAACTCGGGAGCGTCGGTTCTGTGCTTGTGTGAGAAGGGAGATGCCATGATCATGGAGGAGACGGGCAAGATTTTCAAGAAGGAAAAAGAAATGAAAAAAGGTGAGGCTTGAATGCCAGCGTGGGTCACCAGGCTTGTCCTGCTGGGCTGACCTGAGTGGGCAGCAGTGCACAAACCCAGCTCATCCCGTTTGTCCTGCTTGTAAGCATCACTGCTGAGCTGGAGCTTCCCAGTTCCGTGCTCCACACGCTGAAATAAGGGTTACTTTGGATAACAACGTGCTCCCTTTGGGCAGGCCAGCCCTGTGCTCAGCCTGTAGCTGCCATGGAAATGGTGTGACACCTGAGTGTGTCACTGACTTGTGTTCTGCAGACTTGGGGTCCCTTTTGCACACATCTTACTGCCAAGGATCAATTTCTTTGATGGCTGAGGGGCAGGAGAACACCACGCACTGCTCTCCTCGTGCTTTTTCACCTGGGGTTCATTCAATGGGGCACCTTACCCTGCTTTAAAAAGCTCAAACTCATTGACAATCCACACTGGCCGAGCTGCTGCCTGCACTCTGTGTGAGGCTGCTGGACTTCATGGGCTATTTCTCTTTCTCCTTTACAGGTATTGCCTTCTCAATGAGTATTTCTCTTTCTCCTTTACAGGTATTGCCTTCCCAACGAGTATATCAGTAAATAACTGTGTCTGTCACTTCTCCCCCTTGAAGAGTGACCAAGACTACATCCTCAAAGATGGAGACTTGGTCAAAATGTAAGCGTCTTGGTTATGTTCCTCATGAGCTTGCTCTTGGCATCCAGGCTTTGCATTTTAGTCCTGTTTGCTGTGTTAAGTACATCCTCGACGTGGCTAATTACAGAACGTAACAGCTAATTGAGTCAAGCTTTATTAAATATGCCTGCATCTTCGAATGCTTGGAGGAGTCCCACCAGTTTCCCGAGCCATTAAGCCTGTAATTAACTCTCTTTGTGTTGCAGTGACTTGGGAGTCCACGTGGATGGCTTCATAGCGAATGTAGCACACAGTTTTGTCATAGATGCCTCAAAGGTAGGTTGGACTCAATGATCTTTAAGGTCTTTTCCAACCTGAGCCATTCTATGATTTTCCACTTTAACAAGGGAGGGATTAATGATGGAGCTGTGAAGGCAGGAGTGCTCCTGCTCTCATCCAGATCCCCTGCTCTGGATCACTCTGCATCTCCATCTGTAGGCAGTCAGAAGGGCAGCCTTGCTGATAAGAGGGAAAAGGAGTTGCTTCCAGAGCCTTTATTTTCCTGTCCTTTCAGGACAACCCGGTGTCAGGCCGTAAAGCTGATGTCATCAAGGCAGCTCATCTCTGCGCTGAGGCCGCGCTGCGTTTGGTAAAGCCTGGAAACCAGGTGAGGGAATGGTGTGTATGTGTGTGTGAGTGTGCCTGGGTGCAGGGAGAGCTCTGCAGAGATGGGCTGTGCATCAAAACAAAGGCCTGGGAAGAACGACCCATCTTATGTGGGGAATCTGAGGGCAGCTGTGTGCAGACCTGGGGAGCAGCGAGCCCTGGGGTGGCAGCAGCAGCAGCTCTGCAGGCAGCAGCTCTGGATCCCTGCAGGACCCACAGAGGAGCAGTGCTGCTTTTCCCACCCTCTCTGGGGGTAGCTGTGCACACAGCTGACCCTCCGTGCCACGCTCGCTGACATCCCCCACTCACAGCTCTCCCTTGCCCGCTGCTCAGGCGCCTCAGCAGCCGTAGGCGTTCCCCTTCAGCTCCATGTTACTATTCCAGTCACTCCCAGCACTGCTCTCAGCTCCCAGTGTTATCTCCTAAAGGAACGGCGCCTGAAAAGGCACCGGGTGCAGTGCAGGAGGCTGAGCTGACCTCATGTTCCACGTTATTTTTGTTGATGGGGGATTAAAAATGGAAGCCTGCCACCGTTCCTCCTTTTTTTGGAGGTGTTGGAGCACCGCTTGGTTTTATCACCAAACGCTGCCAGGTGAAAGTTAACAGTCGTGCTTCTGGCTTCAGTTCTAAACCCTTGATGTGTTTCCATGTGTTCTTCATCCAGAATACACAAGTGACAGAGGCGTGGAACAAAATAGCCCACTCGTTTCACTGCACGCCCATTGAAGGTAAGGGCTGGGGAGCAGCTGAGGCAGAGCAGCAGTGTTTCAATCACACACTCAACCCTCAGCTGCCCTATTCAAACTCTGGGGAGCATTTCCCGACTGCAGGTCCTGCCACCTCTAAACACGGCAGCCTTTGCTTCAAAATCCTTTCAAAACCATAGATTCTTGCTTAAAAGATGTGTTCATGCAGATGTGGCCTTCCAGGGATGGCAGTTGGTCTTCTGGCTTTTGGATTTCCCATTGACCTCGTGCCAATCTCTTGGCCCTTTGCTTCAGCCCTGACCACTTGTAGTTCAAACCCCTTCTATGAATCCATAAAAGCTTATTTGTAATGCAGGACCCGTTGCAAAAGATGCCCATAGATGTGCAGGGTATGTAATTTCCTCCCTTACAACCAGAAACCCATTCATGTTTTCTTCACAGCGTTGATAAGGGTGGGTGGGGAGGCTCTGGGACAGCTCCTTGTAGAGCTGAGAAGGCTGAGCTCTTGTTTGAAAGGTGGTGAGAGGGCTCGGGGTGACACTGGCATGCGTGGATGCCTTTCTCCTAATCAGTGACATCACTGATTAGCCACAATTAGATCCGTCTGCTATTAGTTCAGTTTCCTGTAGTGCTGTCAAGCTGGCTCGGTGTCTTTGGCCCAGTCCTGGAACGTCAGCTCCCTGTTCTTGTGTGGGATGGCTTTGTGGGTCTCCTCAATGCTTTGCTCCTTTCTCTGTGTAAAAGCATGGCACGAGCTGCAGTGAGGAGGCGGCTGCTCGTGCTGTCAAGGGAGTTTGAGCAGCCACTGTTTTGGAAACAGCCAAGTGCTGTAATTAACCAGGCAGTGGCAGCAGCTTCAGGCCCCAGCTGATGGAAACAAACAGTGGCAGGGGGGGCTCACACTGTCCTTCCTCAATGGGGACAGATGTATCTGTGCCAGGCTGTGTGACCAGGCTTCAGTTTGGAGGTGAACCGTAGAGCAGAAAGGAAAAGTGAATTCAGCCCCACACAGTGTGCTTTAAGAGGACCTGAAGCCTCCATTAATTTGACACCCAGGTTCACCTCCAATGCTTTCCAAGCTGCTTTGTTAAGCAGCATCTCCTCCCTGGCTGCTTGCAGCTTCTCCTGCTGAGGAGAGAAAGCATCCCTGAAGTCAGAGAGGGCTTTGGGGAGCTCTGTTGTAAAGCTAAGGAAGCTCTGACACCCAAGACAGTTTGCTCAACAGTTGGCTCCAGCTGAAGGCTGCAGCCCTGAGCACTGAAGTGTTAATGATGCAAGCCCCGTGTAGCTCTGAGGTGTTAATGGGCTCTTTTATCTCGGCAGGGATGCTGTCACACCAGCTGAAGCAGCACGTGATCGATGGGGAGAAAACAATCATCCAGAATCCTACAGACCAGCAAAAGTGAGCATCACCTCTGGAGCTTTCTGCAGTGCGTGGGAGGGGTGGGGCTAGGCCTGGGATTCTGATCCTGTTTCTCACTTTCTTGGCTGTGAAATGGAGTGGGGGTGGAGCAGGTATGTTTGCTGAGTGCCACCGTGGCAGAATTTCACCAGACTGCTCCCTGTGCTGCCTCTTGATTGAAGCCTGACCCAGAATGGATTCGTTACCCCCCTGCCTTGGCTGTGTGAACACCAGCTGTGGCTTCTGTGCCTGGGGTTTGTTCTGAGAAAGAAAGGCTGAAAGTCAGTGGCAGGGGACTGCTGGCACCCGCAGGTGTTCTTGGTTGCTGTCCAGTTTCTCGAAGGAGTCTCCATCAGTAAATTACAGCTTGTGGCCCTGGGGGCTGCCAGCAAAATAACCACCGACTGCTGGCTGTAGCAGTGGAAGCTCATTGCCCAGGAGGCGTGCCAAGGCCTGCTGCTGTCTCACAGAAGCTGCCAGAAGCCCGCTGGAGGGTGATCGCTGTCAGTAGGATCTCAGGATGGTCCTGAGCTAATGAGCAGGACGTGTCTCTGTTCTGCTCCAGCATCTTCTCTCCCTCAGGGATGCAGTCAGGGCAGAATCTCAAGCTGGGTATTCAGAGCTCAGTGCTTTAATCCAGAGCTTGGCTTGCAAGGTCTCAGGTACAATGATAAGCCAGGTGTGGTGGGCCCTTGGTCTGCCTAGGATGTGACCACAAGTTCACAGAGCTGGTGCTGAGTGTCAGAGACCTCCCCCCATTCATGGGGATGGGGTGACTTGTCATGGGCAGCAACACCACTGGTTTGTCATTGTTTTTCTCTGCCAGCTTGTCATTGACCAGCTCTAGTGCCTGACGTGCAAGTCTTCAACTTCTGTACTAGCTTTTGCTCTTCTGGTCAAGGTCCTGGTTGCTTTGTATCCCCCTAGCACTGCTTTGTGCCCACACACCCTCTCTGGCTAAGCTCAGCGTGGGCTCATTTGAGGAGCTGTGGCTGCGTAGCCACAAAGGTTTTGTCTCCTCTCCTTACCATTCTTTGACTCACCAAACCTCTTTCTTCCAGGAAGGACCACGAAAAAGCAGAATTTGAGGTTCATGAAGTTTATGCTGTTGATGTTCTTGTCAGCAGTGGAGAGGGAAAGGTGAGTCCTGGCTCGCTGCTCCTCTGCATGGTCAAAGCAGCACGTTTCCAGCCATCACCAATGCGTGGTGCTGGATCCTGCTTTGTGCCAATCCCAGCAGGGAATCCCTGTGTCCTTTTGGGTGTAGATTTTTTTCATCAAGAAGGTCAAGGTGTGCTTTTAGTGTCAGAATACAGACTGCTCTTGGCAAATGTAACTGCCCAGATGTAACTGGCAGACGTAACACGGGCTGTTGGTTGATGTGCTTGAGGAGGTGCTGCTCTGCTCCTTCCCTGCTCTCACCTCCGTTTGCATTTTCAGGCAAAGGATGCTGGGCAGAGAACTACCATTTACAAAAGGGACCCCTCCAAACAGTATGGCTTGAAGATGAAAACCTCCCGTGCCTTTTTCAGCGAGGTGGAGAGGCGCTTTGATACTATGCCATTTACTCTCAGGTATTTGCTTTTATCCACGACCTCCTCGTGTGCTCTGAGCTTACAGACCAGGCTGACAGCAGAAGCGATTGGATTGATGATCTGCCACAGGGGTGGAGGCAGCCTTGCTGCTTTATGTTGAGGTTTGCTGTATTTGAGCCTAGGAGTGGGTGGAGGAAGGAAGTTACAGGCTTAAGCTGGAATCCCAGGCACAGTTATGAGGACAGGAGAATCTCCTGTGCCTTGTGTGGCAGGTGAGGAGCCTGGAGTTGTGGTTAAAATAAAACACTATCGGGTTGCAGCATGAAGAGAGGAGGCAGATCCAGTCAGTTTTTGTAAGCACTCACTTCAAAAATAAGGGAACAACATTCCCTTGACAGGCCCTTTCCATCCTTAAATCCACTTGTCTTCTCTGCTCTCTGAAGGCAGTCGTTCCCTGTTCTGACAGCAGCACTGCTGGGCAGGAGGGACGTAAAGCAATCGAAGTCTCCAGCTCGAGCCCAGGGGCAGTTCTGAAGCCTGTGGGGTGGAATCTGCCTCAGCTGTGGCTCCCATTCCTCTGCAGGGCATTTGAAGATGAGAAGAAGGCCAGGATGGGGGTGGTGGAATGCGCCAAACACGAGCTGCTCCAGCCCTTCAACGTCCTCTATGAAAAGGAAGGTGAGTGCTGCTGAGGGGAGGGCTGGGAGCTGGATGTGGCCTCATGCTGACTGCAGCTCTTTCAATGCCAGAGAGATGCTTTGAGGGCCCTGGCATCCATCCTCCAGGAAACTCAACTACCTGTTGGCTTCTGGGTCTTGTTTCAGAATCAATCCAGTGCTTAGTTGAGATTTCTCATAGAGTAATTCCCTGGACAGGAGAGAGACTGATGGCTGAAGCCTTCTGCTTTGCTTAGCAGGGAGTTCCCACAAGATGGTTTGCAGCATTGACAGCGTGGAGTTGGAATTGCTGTGGTGCAGTAATGCCTGTTTGTGCTTTGCAGGAGAGTTTGTTGCACAGTTCAAATTCACAGTGCTTTTAATGCCTAATGGTCCTATGAGGATAACCAGCGGCCCCTTCGAACCCGAGCTCTACAAGTCGGAGTTTGAGGTGCAAGATGGAGAGCTGAAGGTTGGTTTAAAAAAGAAACAATACATAAAACCAGGTGTATGATGTAGCATACACCCATGTGTAGCAACATCACATGGGTCACCCTTTGTACTGCTTGGGATGAAGGGAAGTAAAATCCAGAAGTCTGCTGTGAGGCAGGAGCTTAAAAAGCAAAAAGCTCAGCCCTTACAGCCTAGTTTCCTGCACGCCCAAGGACAGCAGTAGGTCATGGTGCAAGTCAGTGGCTCATTGTAATCCCGCAGCCCCAAGAATGTACTTTAGACCAGGCTGGGCTCCTATTTCCTGCATCAAACACAAGCTTTTGCTTGTGATAGCAGTACCCAGCCCTTCCCTACGAGTCACTGAGAAGCCTGGACAGCTGGCCTCAAGGCCTCGTGCCTCAGTGGGGTGCGATGCTGTGGCATTCCCCATCTGTCACTGTGCCCGTTAGGACTTACCACCATTCCTCCAGTGGCTGGCAATGCTCATTCTGCTTTAAAGGCATTTCCTTTCATCTTCTGTCAAAAAAAAAGAATAGGGCTTTCTAGCTTCTTATGTTTCCTTCCTGTCTCCAGGCCCTTCTACAAAGTTCTGCAAGCCGGAAGACCCAGAAAAAGAAGAAAAAGAAGGTAATTGAGTCACATTTAGGGAGGATTTGGCACAGCTCTTGTGATCAGCAGTGCCCAGGTTTAACCCAGTTCCTGCATGGTTGTGTTTTGGGCTTGCTTCAGTGCAGCACTTAAAGATATGTGCTGGTATGCCCACGGTGTGGGGAGCAGCAGTGCTGCGGGATGAAGAGTCCTCTTTTCCTCCCAGAAAGGTTCCTTGGGTGGGCTCCTTTGTGGCAGCCACCTTTGTGGTGGCCATGCATGGTCTGTGGGTCCCTGTCCTGAGCGTGGCCATGGCTTTGTCTCCACAGGCCTCCAAGAATGCAGAGAATGCCACCACGGGAGAGACAGCAGAAGAGAACGAGGCCGGTGACTGAGCAGCTCCTGCTCCTCCTGCATAGCACCCGGTTCTCACACACACACACACACACACACACACACTCACCCCCTTCCCCCCCCTTCCCCCCCCAGAAAAAGAACCAGAAACAAAATCTAGCACTGTTTGTCTCAAATGACAAACAGCCTGGCTGTCCCACTGACTACAACCAGCTCCTATTGATTTTGCCAATGAGGGAGGATTCTCTCTGCCACTTCAGACTACTTAAAAAAAAAAAGAAAGCAGAAAAAAATAAAATCAGGAGTAAAAGCTAGTCTATATCTTTCTAACCTTTTATACTACTCATACTTGTTAAAGAGGTGAACAACTAAGCCATTCCCAGTGAGAGAGGGAGCGTGGAGAGCTGCCTGCTTTCTTCTTCCTCCTCTCTTTGTTTTTAATTTCTCCCTTTACACGTTTTCTTGGAGGAAAAAAAAATAGCTGATAACGCCCTCAGAAAAGTGATCTGTGGTTGTGATCTGCCTGCAGAGCTGTCAGCTCCTCCCAGCCGTGCAGGATCTCTGTCCGTTACCTCGGGGCAGAGCATTTCTCACTCTTTTAGCCTTTAGATTGTACGTTTTTAATTGGGAAAAAGAGCAAATTTGATGTCCCTGGTGAGACTGTAGACCGTCCCGTCTACTGCGCTCTGTCTCTGCCTTGGTTTACCTATAAACACTCTATTTTTAAATAGATCGCTGTGGTGAGCTTGTTTTTAAATCGAATGCCCAACGCCAGAGGAAGCTGTCAGTGCCCAGTGCTGCACGGAGGGGCGGGCAGCTGCTCTGTGCTGTGACGCTGGCCTCGCTTCTTCCAATGTCTGTGAGCTGTGCTGATGTTCCATTCGGTGGGTGCAGGCTGAGAGCAGCCAGGGGTGCCACTCTTCTATAGCAAGCCTTTTTTTAAGGGAAAAAAAAAACAAACCCCACCAACAAACATTGAGTTTAATGCATTTGGATGCGGAGGGCTTTGCTGATATCCAACCGTTCACCTGCGGCCAAACGGGCTGAATGCTGAAGGTCTGCAGGCAGTGCCCGTGTGCTGCAGCCTGAACGCGACCGCCATTGAGATGAATGGCACAACGCAGCGCTTTCTGTCCCACCGCCCCCGGGGAGCCCTTGGGTGTTTTTAAGCAATATTCTGTCCATGCGGAGCTCATCCCCCCCCACCCCACGGATTTATAAACCACTAAGACTTGCTGGAGGTTTATTTAATTTTCTATTTTTACGTAAATAACGTACCTCTTGATACAAGAAACACAAAACCCACTTGTTTAGGATTTTGAAAAGCAAATGATCCCGAGAAGAACTCTGTAACCGACTCTGTTTTCCAAATAAAGCTGACTCGTGGCATCTCTTTGCACGAAGACGTGGCTCTGCTGATTGGGGCGGGGGGTGGTTCGGTTCGCTGCGCCCCGCGCCGGGAAGGGTTGCACTGTGCAAAATGGCGGCCGGGCTCCGGACTACAGATCCCGGCATGCCGCGAGGAGGAGACTACGCCTCCCGGCATGCCTTGCGCGGAGGGGCGTGGCCTCGGGCTGTGCCCTATAAATAGGCCGCGGCGGGCGTCAGTATTTCTCTCGGCCGCTGCTGCCGCCATCTTGTCGGCTGCTGGTGGCCGCCACCATCCACCTCCATCCGCCGCCAGCGCCGCTGCCGCCGCACCGGGACTAAGCGCGGCGCGAGGGCGCCGCCATGAGGGCTAAGGTGAGCGGCGGGGGCGGCGCGGAGGGGGGACCGATTGTGCCTGGAAACGATCCGCGTCCCCATCAGCGGCCAGGCCTGGAGAGGCCTGCACGGGGCCAGGGCTGCGCGCGCTGAGGGTGTGGAGAGGTCCCTGTGGGGTCGTGGAATGGGAGTGGGGGCCCCTCCGTGCGTGGGGCACTGCGAGGGCCGCGGGGTGGTGCTGCGGTTCTGGGGATTGAGCTGAGGGCTGCGGTCAGGGAGCGGGCAGTGGGGACTCCAGATGGTAATGAGCTGTGATACGGGGACACCGCGGGGAATGGGCTGGGAGCCGCGGGCCGCATCACTCACCCGCTGCTCTTCTCCCTCCGCAGTGGCGCAAGAAGCGAATGCGCAGGTATGTGTGAGCGCTGCCCGCGGGACCGCGGCTCGAGCCGGGAACGGCGGCCGCTCCCGGGCTGTCAGCACGGTCCCGGGCTGTGACGCGGCTCTGTCCCTTAGGCTGAAGCGCAAGAGGAGGAAGATGCGACAGAGGTCCAAGTAGTGCTGCGACCAGACCGGGCCGGGTGTGGAGGAGCTGTCCCAGCGCCTCGGGGCCGTGGTGGGGTCCCGTCCCACCGCACCGGGTCGGCTCCGGGCTCTGTAGCGCCGCCAATAAAGTTGGAGATGTGTTCGGACGCGTTTGGTGCTTTGCTCGGGGCTGCGGCCCAGCGCGGTGCCCACGGAGCGCCGGTTGGGAGGGAGCTGCACCGGGATGAGCAGCGGGCCGGGGGAATGACGGTTCGGTTCTCGTCTCCGGGATGTGGGGCGGCAGCTGCAGGGGCAGCGGGCGCGTTCCGTGCCGGTACCGGGGTGGCCCCAGGGTGGTGGAGCAACCCCAATGGGGGCTGAGGCCCTCGGCGGGTCGCTGCTATGGCGGCGCACTCTTATGACGTCATGAACCCGGAAGAAGCACTCCGGCCGTGCGCGCGTCACGCAGGGAGGAAGCGTGCAGCTCCTTCCGGGGTGCCCCGGAAGCAGCATAGAGCACTTCCTGCCCGGCGCAGAGCGGCGGCCGGAAGGGACCGCTCATTGTTGGCACTGGAGAACTCGCGAGGAGGCCGCGAGCGGGTGAGTGCGGGGCTGCGGCGGGCGCGAGGGGCTGCGGTGGGCCGGGCCTAGCTGGGCTGCGCCGGGCTGCGCCGGCCTGGGGCCTCGGGATCGGTCGCATCCGCTCCGCCCCGCTCCAGGCTGGGCCCCGCCGCAGGCCACACCGCCGGGCCTCCCTCGGGCCTTCCCCGGGCCTGCGGACGGTTCCTATGGAGACCCCGCGGGGGCGGTGCTCTCCTTTCCCCCGCCTGCAGCGCTCAGGGCCCGGCCCGGCTCCCGCGGGGCTGTCTCGGGCTCTGTGGGCCCCGCACCCCCGAGCTCTCCCTGCGGGCCCGGGCCGCCCCTTGCCCGCGGCCGCGCTCCCCGCTGTCTCCGCGTGGCCCCGGACCCGGCGCTGCTCTCGGCTGCCCGGGCCCGGCCCCTCACCGTCCCCGCTCTCCTTCTTTTCACAGCGCCCCCGCGGCGGCGAAGATGCCCGACCGGGACGGCTACAGCAACAGCGGCGGCGATGAGGCGGGCGCCGACGCCGATGATATCTGCCGCGATTTCCTGCGCAACGTCTGCAAGCGGGGCAAGCGCTGCCGCTTCCGGCACCCCGACATCAGCGAGGTGACCAACCTTGGCGTGCGCAAGAATGAATTCATCTTCTGCCACGACTTCCAGAACAAGGAGTGCGTGCGCCTCAACTGCCGCTTCATCCACGGCACCAAGGAGGATGAGGACTGCTACAAGAAGACGGGCGAGCTGCCCCCGCGCCTGCGGCAGAAGGTGGCGGCGGGGCTCGGCCTCTCGCCCGCCGATCTGCCCAACAGCAAGGAGGAGGTGCCCATCTGCAGGGACTTCTTGAAGGGCGACTGCCAGCGGGGTGCCAAGTGTAAGTTCCAGCACCTGCAGCGGGACTATGAGTACGAGGCACGGGGCATGGCCACCCGCGAGCCGGGCATGGTGGCCGCCGTGCGCCGCTACGACCCCTACGATGCCATATATGACAGTGACCGCTACGACGACCACGAGCCCCTGCTGAAGCGGCGGCGGGTGGACGGGCTGTCCTTTGAGACCTACGAGTACAGCTTCGCCAACCCACGGACAGTGGAGTACCGGCTGCTGGAGGAGGAGAACATCATGCTGAGGAAGCGCGTGGAGGACCTCAAGAAGCAGGTGAACAACCTGATGGCGACCAACGAGGTGCTGTTGGAGCAGAACGCCCAGTTCCGCAACCAGGCCAAGGTGATGACGCTGAGCTCCACGGCCACGGCCACCGAGCAGACTCTGGCCCCCACCGTGGGCACCGTCACCAATTACAACCACAGCATCGCGCAGACCCACACCACGCTCAGCAGCCAGGCCTTGCAGCCCCGGCCCGTCTCCCAGCAGGATTTGGTAGCGCCTGCCGGCGCCCAGGCGGCACCCCCGGCCAACGCCGCTCCCCCCATGAACCCTGAAATCACCCCTCTCTCGGCCGCCCTGGCACAGACCATTGCCCAGGGCATGGCTCCCCCGGTCTCCATGGCCCCGGTGGCCGTCTCGGTGGCTCCGGTGGCCGTGTCGATGGCGCAGCCGCTGGGAGGCATCACCATGAGCCACGCCACCACCCCAATGGTGACGTACCCCATCGCCTCGCAGAGCATGCGGATAACGGCCATGCCGCACTGACGGCCCCCCCCTGTGCCCACACCTTTGCCTCCAGCTTTGGGGGCTGAGCGATGCAGAACTGAGGAACCCTCAGGAACCCTCGGGACCTTCATATCCAGGCTGGGGATGGAGGAAGGGGCATCTCCTCCTAACCTTGAGCCGTGTGGCAGTGGATTCAGGGATGAGGGATGAATGGTGTGGGGGTGCCCGGTGCCCCCACCCTCTCTGTAGCCCCTGGAATGGGACAGAGGGACAAAGGGATAACCCTGGGACAGAAGGACAAGCTGCGGGGATCCTTTCCGGCTCTATCTTGGGGCTGTGCCCGGGTGGGGGGGGCACCAGGACCCTCAGCGCAGCCCCCCCCC
>JACDJE010001227.1:0-18994 GCA_016647715.1 Pavo muticus | reverse complement strand
AGGATATTTGTCAATGGCAATCTCCTGATTAACCATTCCTTCCTTAGGGGTTCCCCCTTTTCTTTTTGCCATTGACAAATAATCACAAAGGCATGTTCGGGTTGCGCATAAATTACCAGAGATAACCCGAGGTCTAGACTGCGCCGATGACAGACGCTATTCACTATTTGCCTCGATACGGTTTGCAAGGCGAACGAGGCTTCCAGTGACAGTGTGACTAATTTCTCTGCCGAGTGACCGCGAAGTAACCGTAACAACGGTTCTAGCTGCTGATTCGTGATGCCTATGGCAGGTCGCAACACCTGAATGTGGCCCAAAATTGTCTGCAAGTCTGTTATTGTTTTTACTTCTTGCCGTAATTCTGCAGATTGAGGCCGCACCATTTGATCAGACAATCTCCAACCGAGATACAAATACGGGGCAGACCGTTGAACCTTTTCTGGTGCCACTTTTAGTCCGAAGTTGCTGAAATGCTTAACTAAAGCGAATTCCCATGTTGACGTAAAAGGTTCTGGTTGACAAAATAAAATATCATCCATATAATGGTAGATAAGCATAGAGGGGTTCTGTTTTCGTACGGGTTGTAGCGCTGCAGCCACAAACAGCTGGCAGAGTGTGGGGGAATTTTTCATTCCCTGGGGCAGGACCACCCACTCAAATCGTTGAGCAGGTTGGGCCTTGTTGACAGCTGGCACAGAAAAGGCAAAACGTTTGCAATCTTGTTCTGCTATCGGAATGGTGAAGAAGCAATCTTTCAAATCAATGATTAAAATGTGCCAATTTCTGGGTAACATACATGGGGAAGGCATACCTGGTTGCAATGCTCCCATAGCTTCCATTTGCTCATTTACTTTTCGTAAATCATGCAATAGATGCCACTTCCCAGATTTTTTTGGGATGACAAAAATAGGGGTATTCCATGGGCTAATGGAGGGACGAATATGTCCTGCCATCAGTTGTTCTTGCACTAATTGCTCTGCAATAGCAATGCGCTCTTTTGTCATAGGCCACTGCTCCACCCATACAGGATCATCAGTTTTCCATACTATGGGAATAGGTGGCGTCGCTACAGTGGCCATTACCCTAAATTTTGATTCGTTAGCCGAACTCCTAACTGACTCAAAACATCACGGCCCAAGAGCATTTGCAGGCCTCCTGGAAGGGGAGCAACATGAACCAAGCATGCCACCGTTTTTTTGTGGGTCAACATTACTGTTACTGGGTTTATAGCCTGCCGGGTCTCAGTGGAGCCACCGACACCGCTAACCCCAGCAACTGATCTTGTTGGCCAAGCAGCTGGCCACACATCTGTTGAGACAATAGAGATGTCTGCTCCAGAGTCAAGAAGCACAGTAACGGTAACTTGTTTAAGCTGATGATATAATTCAACCTTAATCATCGGTCTCTGACCCAGGCTCGTAGCCAGGCAGACCGTAGATCCTGTGGATCCAAACCCACCTGACCGCTCAACATCCCTCCCCATCAAGGAAAAGGTGTCGGGGATCAGAATGAGCTGACAAATTCTGGTTCCCTTTGGTATAAACACAGGAGGATTTATGGTATAGAGCATTGTATATATTGGACCCCTATAATCTGAATCAATTACCCCAGGGATGAGGACAACATGAGATATTCCCAGAGATGATCTCCCCATTAAGATCGCATGTAGTTTTTGAACTGTGGACAAAGGGCCTTTGGCTTCTAACAGAGCTCTTTGGACCCGAGTGTCCGTGAGGTGTATATCTACTGCTGTTGCCACATCCACTCCGAGGCTCCCTCAGGTTTGGGGTCGGTGACAATCGAGGTAGCCTCCAACGTTAGTCCTGGTACTTGTGTCACAGCGCGGTGGGGCTTCGCGCTCCGCTTCCCGTTTCCCTGTTTCTTACAGATCCGAGTGTCATGTGTAGGCTGCTGACAAGAGTCACACCACACCTGGCCTGTACATTGACGTCCCATATGTCCCAACAGACCACATTTGTAGCAACACACTGACCCAGCTTCCTGCCACGCCGGCCCTTGAATGTTCTTTCCTATTGCTGCTTGCACAGCAGCGGCAATATGAGAGGCTTGCTGCCGCTGTTCCGCCCTAGCAATACGCTGTAACATTACTTCCACTGTGGTGCCCTGAGGCAACGTAGCGAGGATAGATCTTGTTGCCTGGTTTGCATTATCATGCACCATCACTCTAAACAATTGTTGCTTTGCTTCCTCAGGGAGCTCACTATCCCAAATGGCAACCCACATACGATCAATAAATCGAGTAAAGGGCTCAGTCACTCCTTGTCGCACCGAGGTGAAGGCTGGTTCCTTTTTACCAGCCGGGATAGCAAACATGGCTTCTAGAGCCAATTGTGCCGAGAGCCGGTGGAAGTCTCTTGGGAACGTAAGTTGCATATCCCCGGCTGCATATGGCCCAGTTCCTAATAGCATTTCAGCAGTAACACCATACAACGGGTCGTTCGGTTGGCGCGTCACGGCTGCTACTCTGTTTGCCCTGTCAGCCCACTCTTGGGTAAACAACAACATTTCTGAGGGAGTGAGCAGAAGTCTAGCAATATTACGAATATCCAGAGGCAGTTGTATGTCTGCCGTAAAGATCCATTGTATAATTTGTTTGGCCGCCTCTGATTTTATCCCATAATCAGAGACTGTCTTCTGTGCCTGCTGTAGGAGCTTCCAATCGTGAGACTCCCAGCGAGCAACTCCTGCTTGATCATAAACAACCAGACAGGCAACACGAGAAGCGGCTTCCCACTCTCCAAGATAGCATCTCGAATAACTCCAGACCACCGTGATGAAGTTGATTTAGGCGGGGGTAAAGGCATAGGCAATGGGGGAGCGCTCGGCTGCAGACGTACGGGGGGCGTCTGTGCTACCCTCACCTTAACCTCTAGCTGTCTCAGCTTTTCAGTCAAAGTTTTTATATCATCCTCCAGTTCTCTCTCCTGTTCTTTGTTTTCTTCCTCCCTTTCAGAATCAGGGGGCACTGGGGGAGTAGGTTCCATTTCTCCCGTTCCCCCAGGGGCACTAGTACCCGCACTTTCCCCAGCCTGATCACTTTCTTCAGGCATATTAGTCCCACTAGAAACGGATGAGGCCCCCGGCATCAGCTCAACCGCAGCCCGCACCTGCGCTGCAGTGGAGTGAACTGAGTGAGAGACTTCAGGTGTCGGGAGGTCTAAAAAGTTAGTAGTGGTCGTGGTGGCAGGTCCGGACAGTGCCTGTACTGCCGCAGCAGTGACCTGGTGTTCTGCTTGCATGCGTTTTAGCGTGTTGATTATGGCACGCCAAACCAGTCCCAATGTCTTGAGGGTCTTCTCTCTTTTATCAGAGATCATAGAGTCCCACATACAGTCCCCTATTTCTCTCCATTCCGCTACACTAAATATTAGCGCAACTTCACGTAAATGTCCATTATTTCGGGCCCATTTTACCAGCTCTGAAATGCCTTTAGGAGAGGTCTGCTCCCCTCTCTTAGAGAGGATACTCAGGAGCAGCTTCTCCGCAGCTTCCCACTCCATGGTGGTGCAGAGGACAGGTCGCGACCCTGTTTCCAGCTACCGCAAAACTTACGTCGTTTAGGACTCTGCGGTGCCAACCATCTGCAGATTGCCAATCACTTCCTCCGTTTCCCGAATTCCACGTCTAACCGCAGCGGCAAGGGTCCCTGTTCAGGCACCAATTGTTGGAGATTCCAGGAAAAATCCTTTAGCCTAAGTGGGAAAACCCATGGAGAAAGCGATTCCGGCACGGACTCAGAGACACCAATATGGTTAACAAAGCTGAGCCGTTTATTGTTAGACAATGCAAACTTTTATACACTTGAGTGCTATGCTATTTTCGTGCCGTTGCTAAGCGATGTTATCTTTAGGTCGAAAGTTCCCTTTTTCCCTGGGGCACAACATCACGCGCCAGAATGCAGCTTGTCCAACTTCCTCATTCCTGGCCAGTCAAGGGTACAGAGCTACTTCCTCCCACGGAGCTGTACGTGCTGTTTTGTTCGCAGTGGTCCAGAGATAAGTAGACATGCCCGCATTCCTGGAGCCAATCCTCCACAACGGAGCACATTCAGTCTTACGACTTGGATCATATGGACAAAAAGGTTGGTATGTGGTTTGCAGTATGTTCCCTAAGACATACCAACACGGAACAGGGATTCTGTGAGAATGTCTCTTGGCAGATGACTCTTTTTGGTGATGAGACTTGCTTAAACAGAGGTAATAGTAAATCAGTCACAAGGCACTGCTTTTAACGCGTGGCCCAAATGTTACTGTCTGTATTTAAATCTCTAGCAAGGAGCAGATCTTAGGAAATAAGGAGTATTCATGGGCAGTTTGTTAGTAGACATATTTTTCCCTCCCAACGTGCTTTTTTTAAATGACAGGTGACTTCCTTACTGCTGCAGAGCTTTGCAGTGTGGCTATTTGTGCATAATGGAAGTTCCACTTAGCTCAGCCACACTTTCTTAAGACAAAGGAATAATAATTTGTGTTACAGTGTTTAGGAAATGTTATTCCAGAATCAAAATGTGGAACATGGCATGTGTGTTAAAGTAGTGGAAGGGATGTTAAAGTTTACATTTAAAGTAAGTAATTTGTCTCTTGTTTTTGTCTCTTCTAAACTTGACAGTAGTTTCTATGCTGTTCACTTGCAGGACCACAGCCACACTCCATGGATTGTGATTGTTGCCAAGTATCTAACAAAATGGTTCAATGAGGTATAATGCAAAACTGGACAAGTTATTAGCCTATTATATAATTTTTATTTATTTCCACTTCTGCAGAGTTGTCTTTTCTAAACTAGCTTATTGTTTTGGTAGTATGTAACAAGATGGAACAATAAAAATACATATAATTAAAATACAAATAAATGTATGTGAACTTGGTCAGACTCGTGGAATTTAGCAGTCTGAACGCAATGCAGATATTAGTAGGTATCTTTAATAAAAACTTCTTGTGTTTTTAAATTTAGAAAAGTGATCAGTTGCCTAAAAGTTACAAAGAAAAAGAAGCCTTCAGACAACTGATCCGGCAAGGTTATTTATATCCTAGGAGTTTATTTTCTAAACTGGTAGAAATGTGTAAGTTCTCTGGAGGTTAATTTATGAAAGTCTGCTGGTCTATACAGTGTGATCTTTTTGCGACCTGTTTGCTTTATACAGATGAATCTTAAGATTCCCTAATTTGCTTTCAAATACAGTTTAGCAGTGTTTCTTACTGTTTAAGATCAAGAGTTTTTTTTGATTTGGGTGGGAGGAGAGGCACTGAGAAAATCCTGCTGAAAATGTTGGTGATTAACGTTGAAAATGTGATAAAGAAAGTGGCTTTTGACGTTGATCTTGCTACTGAGTGGAAGCACTTAGTTTGTTGGTTGGCTGACCAAATTGTTGGTAAGCTTTGCAGTCCTAAATCACTGGTCAAGAGAGAGATTATGGAGCTACTGAATATATTGCAGTCTGTGAACAGGCCTCATTTATACAGGTGTTCCAATTGAACATCTTTTGCAGATGATAAAATTAATGAGATGTTTTTGACATCTAGAAATACATTGTCTTAAATGGTTGAGAAATGGTGTTTGCTCGTCATTTAAACATGACCTACATGGAAGTTGCTGCTAAGAATGGTTCTGTCACCTTCATCTGTAGCGTCTGACTGAACAGTAGTGGATAACTTTTATTAAATTAGTATTTTATTGGACTCCTTTTCTTAACTGAAATAGCTGTCTGGATTCATAAGCATTGACCTTAAAAACAAAACAAAACAAAACAAAACAAATAACAACAAACTTACAAAAAATAACCCCAAAAAACAGAAAAATAAGACAAGATCAGAGGGAGAGCTTAATTTTTTGTTTAATTTCTTTTTAAGCAGCATCCACCTTAATTTTGTGATTATGAAACTTAATTATTTTTCTCACAGAAATAATTGTTATTCTTGTGGTAAATAACTTCTATTTGACATCAGCACACTGTATATGTGGTTAATTCCGTCAGTATGTTTTGTTTGATAATTTCATTTTTTTGCTAATGAGGTTTTTATGCCTCAGGTACATCCAAAGCAATCTGCTCCGTTGGTGAGACCAAAATGATGAGGTGTTATTTGGGGCATTGAGATGTGTGTTTTTTTCCTTCTTCGATAAGGTATCTTAATGAATGAAAATGGGACTTGAGAAGATGAGGAAAACTTTGAAGAAGCTATAAAAAATGTGAACACAGCATTAAATACTACAAAGGTGAAATAAACGTACAATACATTTGAAGTAGTATCAAACGCTTTACTTTTTCAGAACGTTCACTTTTAGCACAGAGGTTCCACTTGCAGCATGGATAAGTGGGTAAAAGAGGATTAGTACAGTTGTAAAATTGAAATTATGTGCAGTAGAAAAGACCTGGACTAGGGGACTCTGTAGCTTATGCACACTCTTGATTTGCTTGTTCGTGGAGGGAAGCTGCCTTCCTGATGACTTGAAAGAATAAGGCAACAACCAGAGCTCACCTTCCATGCAGAGAGTCTTCATTTCTCTTCTCCTTCGTCTACAGAAAGGGTGAGTGAAGGAAAGAGGAAGGGGAAAAGAAACGCACTCATTTCGTTTCTCTTCAATTCTCTTCTCCTTCGTCACAGGAATGTAGAGTGTAGCAAAGCAGAAGGGGAATAGAAACACACTCGTCCCCTTAATCAAGGGGAAGGCGTTGTGAATCTTGCTTGGTGTTGTTCTTTCTGCAAGTACACGAGATGAAGATGAAATCGTTCCTTTGCTAGCTTCGGAGACAAACACCCCTCCTCGGTAGAAAGCAGGCGGCATGAGTCGTATTTACCCTGCTACGGAACTGCCCGAGTCCGCTCTTCACAGCAGAAAGCAGCATTCGTGGAGAACCACTATTCCAAATGTTCAGTTGCTGCCCATGAAATCGTGGTTGCACCCGAATGCTGCATCCAGCCGACAGCAGCGCACTCGGGCAATTCGGTAGCCGAGACTGCACTACTTCAGCCGGCTGCTTTTCGCAAAAGTGGGGGGTATTTCCCCGAATCCCGAAATGGAGTGATTTGGACTTCAGGTAGTGTCCTTCCTGATAGCATAACACCTTGCGCTTCTCAATGTGCCATTCACGTTCCTTGGAGAGAGTCTTCGTTTCTCTTCTCCTTCGTCACGGGAATGCAGACTGTAGCAAAGGAGAAGGGGAAAAGAAACACACTCGTCCCCTAAATCAAGGGGTAGGCAAAGTGAATGGTGCAAGGATTCGTTCTCTCTGCAAGTACACGAGATGAAGGTGAAATCGTTCCTTTGCAGGCTGCGGATAAAAACCCCCCTCCTCGGTGGAAAGCAGGCTTCATAAGTGGTATTTACCCTGCTACGGAATTGCCCGAGTCCGCTCTTCCCGGCAGAAAGTGGCATTCGCAGAAAACCTGTACGGTTGCTGCCGATGAAATCACGGTTGTACCTGAATGCCGCTTCCAGCCAACAGCAGCGCACTCGGGCAATTCGGTAGCTGAGACAGCGCTACTTCAGCCGGCTGCTTTCGCAAAAGTGGGGGGTATTTCCCCGAATCCCGAAATGGAGCGATTTCGACTTCACGTCGTGTCCTTCCTGATAGCATGACGCCTTGTGCTTCACAATGTGCCATTCACCTTCCTTGGAGAGAGTCTTTGTTTCCCTTCTCCTTCGTCTACTGAAAGGGTAAGTGAAGCAAAGAGGAAGGGGAAAAGAAGCGCACTCATTTCGATTCTCTTCGTTTCTCTTCTCCTTCGTCTACAGAAAGGGTAAGTGAAGCAAAGAGGAAGGGGAAAAGAAACACACTCATTTCGTTTCTCTTCGTTTCTCTTCTCCTTCGTCACAGGAATGTAGAGTGTAGCAAGGCAGAAGGGGAATAGAAATGCACTCGTCCCCTTAATTAAGGTGAAGGCGCTGTGAATCTTGTTTGGTGTAGTTCTTTCAGCAATTACACGAGATGAAGGTGAAATCACTCCTTTGCGGGCTTCGGAGACAAACACCCCTCCTCGGTGGAAAGCTGGCGGCATAAGTCATATTTTCCCTGCTACAGAATTGCCCGAGTCTGATTTTCCCGGCATTAAGCGGCATTCGCGGAGAACTGCTATTCCACCTGTTCGTTTGCTGCCGATGAAATCGTGGTTGTACCCGAATGCAGCATCCAGCCGACAGCAGCGCACTCAGGCAATTTGGTAGCCGAGACAGCTACTTCAGCCAGCTGCTTTTCACAAAAGTGGGGCGTATTTCCCCGAATCCTGAAAAGGAGCGATTTGGACTTCACGTCGTGTCCTTCCTGATAACATAACATCTTGCGCTTCTCAACGTGCCATTCACCTTCCTTGGAGAGAGTCTTCGTTTCTCTTCTTCTTCGTCACGGGAATGTAGACTGTAGCAAAGGACAAGGGGAAAAGAAACGCACTCGTCCCCTAAATCAAGGGGAAGGCGTTGTGAATCGTGCTAGGTGTAGTTCTTTCTGCAATTACACGAGATGAAGGTGAAATTGTTACTTTGCAGGTTTCAGAGACAAACCCCACTCCTCGGTGGAAAGCAGGCGGCATAAGTCGTATTTTCCCAGCTACAGAATTGCCTGAGTCTGCTGTTCCCGGCAGAAAGCGGCATTCACAGAAAACCTGTTTGTTTGCTTCCTATGAAATCACGGCTGTGCACGAATGCCGCTTCCAGCCGACAGCAGAGCACTCGGGCAATTCGGTAGCCGAGACAGCGCTACTTCAGCCGGGTGCTTTCGCAAAAGTGGGGCGTATTTCCCCGAATCCCGAAAAGGAGCGATTTGGACTTCACGTCGTGTCCTTCCTGATAGCATAACACCTTGCGCTTCTCAATGTGCCATTCACCTTCCTTGGAGAGAGTCTTCCTTTCTCTTCTCCTTCGTCACAGGAATGCAGACTGTAGCAAAGGAGTAGGGGAAAAGAAACACACTCGTCCCCTAAATCAAGGGGAAGGCGTTGTGAATCGTGCTAGGAGTCGTTCTTTCTGCAAGTACACGAGATGAAGGTGAAATAGTTCCTTTGCGGGCTGCGGACAAAAATCCCTGTCCTCGGTGGGAGGCAGGCGGCTGCAGTCGCACTTTCCCAGCTTCGGAATTGCCCGAGTGTGCTGTTCCCAGCAGAAAGCGGCATTCACAGAAGACCTGTTCGTTTGCTGCAGATGAAATTGCGGTTGTACCCGAATGCCGCTTCCAATCATCAGCTGCGCACTCGGGCAAATCGGTAGCTGAGACAGCGCTACTTCAGCCAGCTGCTTTTCGCAAAAGTGGGGGTATTTCCCCGAATCCTGAAATGGAGCCATTTGGACTTCACGTAGTGTCATTTTTGATAGCACAACTCCCAGCGCTTCTCAACGTGCCATTCACCTTCCTTGGAGAGAGTCTTCATTTCTCTTCTCCTTTGTCACAGGAACGCAGACTGTAGCAATGGAGAAGGGGAAAAGAAACACACTCGTCCCCTAAATCAAGGGTTAGGCAATGTGAATCGTGCTAGGAGATGTTCTTTCTGCAAGTACACAAGATGAAGGTTGCTGCGGAGTCAGCAGGGATGGGTGTCTAGCGCGCGGGGAAGCATGACAAACTCAATATGAGTGGTAAAACTTCACTTTATTCTTAACTGAGCAATGCATTTATAAGGAAGAGAGTATACTTGGCATTGCCCGATTGGCTACATATCTTATTGACATTAATCTGATTGGTTACTAACGCTTATTGCTACATCAGCTACTCATATTTACAGTACAGGGGGGGGTGTATACATTCCCGCTTACCAAGTTCCTGAATCGTGCACGCACTAATTCCCTGTCTTGCGTCTGCCTCCGGCTTCAAGGCCACAGTGACCCTTATCTGCACTCCCCCACTACCCTGTTCTTTACCTACAGTATTTTTCCAGCATGATGCCTTCTGTGCTGCCGCAGAGATTTTGCTCGTACAGCGAGTCATGGCTGCCTTGCTCCTTCAGCCATTCCTCCACAATTCCCCCTTTTTCCTTTTGTACGAGCAAAGCACCCCACATCAATTTCTCTACACCCCTGATTAAACAGCTATAAGCAATTCGCACTACTATAATGATTATTGCGATAGTTAAAAGCCAATGAAGACCCTCTTTCACTAGAGATGCCAGCCACGGTGAATTCCCTCCGAATAGAGACTGCAGCCAGTCATCAAAGGGATTTACATTTGCTCTAATTGACTGCGCATGCTGTTTTAGTAATTGAAGCTGCTTGTGAATTGATAAGCTATGGTTGGATAAATTAAAACAACACATCCCCTTGAAATCCTCACTAGGGGCATTATTACTTATTGACCCTTGAGAAGCAGAAAACTGCAGAAAAGGAGAGAGAAAGAACATGGTGGTGGTGGATGCGATAGGCAGTGCCAGCAGGGCGTCCCCTGCTTCAAAGTGCACTTTTCCTCTCTCACCCATCACAGATTCTCTCCTGCTTTTATTCCTCTCAGGGTCTGAAAGGTATTTTCCATTTGTACACCGCATCTGCATGGCCAGTGGGTGATACAGAGCCCAAATGGATCACCTGCTTGCAAAACAAAATAAACTATCAAGGTTAGCTCTCTTAACGCACGCCTTTGTTTCAAGTGATGCATAGTCCCCTCAAACTCTGATAGCCCATAGCTGGGAAACCCAACTGAGCAGGTTCAGAAGAGCTCAGTTGCCGACTGCAAGCTCAGACAAAAGTCAGTCTGTCCCATCTGGTTTGCCCAAGTCACCCACAGACTCTTTGGCTGAGGGACCTTCAGCAGTGCGGTGCAATCCAGGAGTAGTCGCGTTAAGCTCACCATCAGCAGGCACTGCCTTAGTCCATTTTGAGGGAACCCACAAGGTACCTGCTGGAGTAAGCACACACATGTAACCTCTCCCTATATACTTCACCTCTACTGGATTGTACCATACTCCAGTCTTGGGGTCCCTGTAGTTCACATACATAGGTGGCCCCTCCCCAGATTTGACTATCCGCCCATGCAGCTGAGCTGGGGTTTCTGAGCCGTCCCCAAAGATACACAGATGATTTAGCGTAAATAGCGCTTTCGCCACTCGTTCATGGGTGTCTTCAACATCCTTATACTTCTGGAGATACCGCTTTAATGTTTGATGTGCCCTTTCTACTATAGCTTGCCCCGTTGGCGAGTGTGGTATTCCAGTCACATGGCCTACCCCCCATCGTCTACAAAAAGTTTTAAATCTATGACTCGTATATGCAGGACCATTATCTGTCTTTATAGACCAAGGAAGGCCCATGACTGCAAAACAGGCTGTCAGATGTCGTATTATGTGCAAGGCCTTTTCTCCAGCTTGCGCTGTGGCCCAGACGAACTTACTGAAGGTATCTATGGTAACATGCACATACTGCAATCTACCGATTGCCAGATCTCCAATGGCCCCAGCCCCCTAGGGTTGACACCCACTCCTAATCCTGGCCCGTGGTGGCTGCATTCTGGACATGCTCTAACTATTGCTCTTGCATCATTTACACTTATCCCATAGTGTTTGTGTAACCCCCGAGCATTTTGATGGAAGACAGCGTGTGCTTCACGGGTGTTGCCTTTCGTGAGTCTTGCTCATATACAGGCGCAGCATGCACAGCACGCCCGGGCCGAAAGGCACGTCCACACCAAGAGGGTGAATGGCAAAAAGGGGGCGTTTATTGCAAGGAAAAGGCAGCCTATATACTCTACATATCTTCTGTGTACGTCATCTATGTCCTTCAAGCATGCATCATACATTATTTATAGAGCAGGGGAAGTCCTATCGCGTCACAACCCGATACCCCGTTATCGCCTACTACAACATCTCCCCCTCCCTATGCTCGACAAAGCCTTGCCCCGTTACAACGCGAACGCAATTACCCTACATCCCTATTCTAAGCTCTACTCTTGTTACAATCTCTCGCGAAGCCTATAATATTCTAAATGACTATCAAAAGCAGTGTCCATCACGTGTTGCAAGCAATTCTGAAAGCATCCTATAAAGCATGGAAGGCAAATCAGAAAACATACAAAAATTGCAAGTCCTATTGCAAGAACCTTAAGCAATTGCTTTAGCCATGAACCCATTTCTCCAAACAGTCCGTCCAGCCAATTCCCAAAGGGATCACTCTCTTCTTTGATCTTCTGCNCCGGTCGCGCGAATAAACCTGTCCCCATCAACTGCTGGGTAGTGACTCCAAACAATGGGTCATCTTGGGGTCGTGGAGTATTTGAACTGATCTCGCACGGGCGCTGCCAGTGTGCCTGCCATAGCAACTGTTCAGACTGCTTCATAATCATTCTCACAATAACCTTAAGGTCCTCCAGGACCAAGACACTACTACCCCATATATAATTTATGATTTGCTTAGCGGGTTCCCCATGCAAGCCACTTTCGTTCACTGTCGCCCTCAACTGCGATAGCAACTTCCAACCCAAAGGGAAGTGCATCCCGTTCTTCCCGTCTGCTCCCTGTTTATACCTCACTGGAAATGCCTGAAATATTGATTCTACCGCCTGGGAGTCCCCAGTGTCTAACGCATCTTTTGCAACCGCTGACCAGTCTACACGCCTCTGCCTGATTCTAGATTCCCTTTTCCGAGTCCCAGGAGGATTAAAGTGTACTGTACGCAATTCAGGTACTACATTTGCTGTTATAGCTCGGCCGTTTCCTTCCCCCGGGGGAAAAGGATCGGGCTCTTCCTCATCCTCTTCACCGGCAACCAGTGGAGCGGATGGCCTGATCTCTACCGACACTCCAGCAGCCACCATATTAGGAGTGCGCACCGGGACCGGTGCTCCCGTGAACGGCATAGGGGAATAAGTCTACCACTGGCTTAAACAGACCCACGTCCTCGTGCGCATTGCCTAGCAGCCGAGAGGCCTCAGCTGCCATGTCCTTCTCTAATTTATACTTCTAATACAGTTAATCAATTCCCTCCAAGGCTTCATTAGCTTTTTCGCCACCTTTTTACCATCTATAACCTGATCCCATAATGTATCACCGAGCTTACGCCACTCCCCCTCGTCGAAAAGCGACCCTGACTGCGAAAAGGAGCCAGTCGCCTGACCATATGCTATCAGTCCAGAAACTTGCTTAATAGTTCCACTATCCATTCCCCACTTTTCTAAAAAGCATAATAATAAACTTAGGGCTACCTCTCTTTCCATGGTGCACTGTAACTCCGCGTCTCACCGCGTGAATGCCCACTAGAGATCTTCTCGTTAAATTGGAGCTCCACTCTTCTGCCCTCCGGATCCGTGCAGACCCCTCTCGGTCGGTCTAGGCAATCTTACCCCCCAGACCAGACGGTACTGGCGCTCTCGTCCGTCCGCGCGGCTCCAGGTGCACCTCGGGTCCCTGTTCGGGCGCCACTTGCCGCGGAGTCAACAGGGATGGGTGTCCAGCGCGTGGGGAAGCATGACAAACTCAATATGAGTGCTAAAAGATTCACTTTATTCTAAAAAGAGCAACAGCAGCGCACTCGAGCAGTTCGATAGCCGAGACAGCGCGTCTAAAGCCGGCTGCTTTTCGCAAAAGTGGGGGGAATTTCCCCGAATCCCGAAACGGAGCAATTTGGACTTCACCGTAGAGTCCTTCCTGAGAGCAAAACACCATGCGCTTCTCAACGGGACATTCACCTTCCTTGGAGAGAGTCTTCGTTTCTCTTCTCCTTCGTCACCGGAATGTAGACTCTAGCATAGGAGAAGGGGAAAAGAAACGCACTCGTCCCCTAAATCAAGGGGGGAAGGCGCTGTGAATCGTGCTAGGTGTCGTGCTTTCTGCAAGTACACGAGATGAATGTGAAATAGTTCCTTGGCAGGCTGCGGACAAAAATCCCCCTCCTCGGTGGAAAGAAGGCGGCTGAAGTCGCACTTTCCCTGATACGGAAATGCCCGACTCCGCTGTTCCCGGCAGAAAGCAGCATTCGCAGAATACCTGTTCGTTTGCTGCCGTTGAAATCGCGGTTGTACATCGCGGTTGTACCCAAATGCTGTTTCCAGCCGACAGCAGCACACTCGGGCAATTCGGTAGCCGAGACAGCGCTTCTTCAGCCGGCTGCCTTTCACAAAAGTGGAGGGTATTTCCCCGAATCCNGATCACCTGCTTGCAAAACAAAATAAACTATCAAGGTTAGCTCTCTTAACGCACGCCTTTGTTTCAAGTGATGCATAGTCCCCTCAAACTCTGATAGCCCATAGCTGGGAAACCCAACTGAGCAGGTTCAGAAGAGCTCAGTTGCCGACTGCAAGCTCAGACAAAAGTCAGTCTGTCCCATCTGGTTTGCCCAAGTCACCCACAGACTCTTTGGCTGAGGGACCTTCAGCAGTGCGGTGCAATCCAGGAGTAGTCGCGTTAAGCTCACCATCAGCAGGCACTGCCTTAGTCCATTTTGAGGGAACCCACAAGGTACCTGCTGGAGTAAGCACACACATGTAACCTCTCCCTATATACTTCACCTCTACTGGATTGTACCATACTCCAGTCTTGGGGTCCCTGTAGTTCACATACATAGGTGGCCCCTCCCCAGATTTGACTATCCGCCCATGCAGCTGAGCTGGGGTTTCTGAGCCGTCCCCAAAGATACACAGATGATTTAGCGTAAATAGCGCTTTCGCCACTCGTTCATGGGTGTCTTCAACATCCTTATACTTCTGGAGATACCGCTTTAATGTTTGATGTGCCCTTTCTACTATAGCTTGCCCCGTTGGCGAGTGTGGTATTCCAGTCACATGGCCTACCCCCCATCGTCTACAAAAAGTTTTAAATCTATGACTCGTATATGCAGGACCATTATCTGTCTTTATAGACCAAGGAAGGCCCATGACTGCAAAACAGGCTGTCAGATGTCGTATTATGTGCAAGGCCTTTTCTCCAGCTTGCGCTGTGGCCCAGACGAACTTACTGAAGGTATCTATGGTAACATGCACATACTGCAATCTACCGATTGCCAGATCTCCAATGGCCCCAGCCCCCTAGGGTTGACACCCACTCCTAATCCTGGCCCGTGGTGGCTGCATTCTGGACATGCTCTAACTATTGCTCTTGCATCATTTACACTTATCCCATAGTGTTTGTGTAACCCCCGAGCATTTTGATGGAAGACAGCGTGTGCTTCACGGGTGTTGCCTTTCGTGAGTCTTGCTCATATACAGGCGCAGCATGCACAGCACGCCCGGGCCGAAAGGCACGTCCACACCAAGAGGGTGAATGGCAAAAAGGGGGCGTTTATTGCAAGGAAAAGGCAGCCTATATACTCTACATATCTTCTGTGTACGTCATCTATGTCCTTCAAGCATGCATCATACATTATTTATAGAGCAGGGGAAGTCCTATCGCGTCACAACCCGATACCCCGTTATCGCCTACTACAACATCTCCCCCTCCCTATGCTCGACAAAGCCTTGCCCCGTTACAACGCGAACGCAATTACCCTACATCCCTATTCTAAGCTCTACTCTTGTTACAATCTCTCGCGAAGCCTATAATATTCTAAATGACTATCAAAAGCAGTGTCCATCACGTGTTGCAAGCAATTCTGAAAGCATCCTATAAAGCATGGAAGGCAAATCAGAAAACATACAAAAATTGCAAGTCCTATTGCAAGAACCTTAAGCAATTGCTTTAGCCATGAACCCATTTCTCCAAACAGTCCGTCCAGCCAATTCCCAAAGGGATCACTCTCTTCTTTGATCTTCTGCATATGTTCTTGCATCCATTGCAGTTGTTTATGAATCGACACGTTGTGATCACTGAGGTTGAAGCAGCACATTCCTTCAATGTCCTCACACCCGTGTCCTTGAGCCAACAGCAAGAAGTCAATAGCTGCTCTATTCTGTAGCAGTGCATGACGGACACTATTAAGATCTTCAAGCATAGCATTTAGCACAAGCGTTGTCATATTGGCCTGTTTTGCAGACCAACAAGTCAATTTCTCTATCTGGGTCAAAACTGCCGCTGTCGAGACTCACTGCTCGGGCAGTGACGTGCCACATGACCACATCCCCCACATACTCGGCAAAGAACTTTTAGCAGGCCCTTCCTACGGTCAGGAGGCCCTGACTGGCCTTTCCCAGAGGGACATTGCACTCTAACGTGGCCATATTTGCCGCATTGGAAACATGGCCCCTGTTGCTGCAGAGATCTTTGCTGTCGCGGGCTGACAGCTGCGACTATAGACGCAGCCAGCCCTTCAGCAGTTAAAGGAGTTACCTTGAGCTTATCTAAAACATACTGAATAATTTCTCCCGGGGTGTTAAGCGTGCTCGGGCCAGTTCGTAGCAACTCCTTAATATTGTCATGCGATTTCTGTCACAGACAATCAATGATCACTGGCCTTTGGGCCGATTTCGGAAGATCAGACCCCTCTACAGCAGCTAAAAGCCTGTCTGCAAAGCTTTGAAAGGATTCATTTGGGCCCTGGGTAACATCTGTCCACGGAGCGGGTGGTTCGGCCTTATGCGCGAGTTTTTTAAATGCCTCCATCATTGCGTCTGTGGCTGCTATGAGCTCCCCCGGCCTTAGTCTCGCTAACTGGCCCTCGGGCGAGGTCATATCCACGGCCTTCCCTGAAAGTCACGGGACACTGTTCACATGCAGGGGGTGGTTCGGGTCGACCTCCGCCGCCCCGGCAAGTCTCCTCAATTCAGTCATCCAGTCCGTCTCCCATAACGTATATTGAACCGGCTTGAGCACCATACGCATTAGATTTACGATGTCGAGTAGGAGGAAAGGTCTCGGTGCAGTCAAAGCCTGTAGTGTGTTTAACGTCAGAGGCAATTTCAGGCCTCTTTTATCTATAAATTCCATCAGGCGCGTGACGCCTTTAGGGTCGAGCGGCTCCCATTCTGGACCATAATCACTCACAATCACTGGGCATGCCTCTGGAATTATGCCTTGCCCCAGAGCCTCCGATCTAATCCGATTCCAGTCCATCATTTGATCCTTCCCCCTCCACTCAAAGCCAGCCCCCTCCTCCTCCCCGGCACTATCGCTTACGCTAACGCCCCTGGGAGTGACCAGAGGCGGTAGGTTCCGCCCCCTGTCCGCATTGGACAGACCTTTTGCCTGGCCCCTCCCCGGGCGGGCAGTAAGCTGATCCTGCTCATGTGGATCATACCTTCCTCCGCCCCCTTGAGTCAGGGAACACTGACGCAATTCTGATAAAGGATACAATGATCCGCCTGTCGGGTCCGAATATGGCGGCAGGGGCTCCGCCTCCTCTTGGCCCCTTCAGGCAACTATTCCCGAGCCCCCACCGAAATCTCCAGGGTCCGGTGTCCCGCCTCCATCACCAAGACCCAAAAGCTGTCGAGCCTCCGCTGATGCCTTTCCCTCCTCCCGGGCCGCTTTTAATGCCCCTAGTATCAGACCCCAAGTTTTTAACTCTGACCCGCCCTTATTGCCCAAGGCCCCGTCTCTATTGCACAAGCAGGCAAAAGGAGAGCAGCCACACCCCGCCCCTCCCCCCAACGGCAAGGGTGAAACAATGTCGCAACCCTCCCCTCCCCCTGGGTTGTGCAGAGAAGGATACAAAGGCTGCCGAGGTGGGGCGTGTGGGGGTGGAGCCGACGGAGCGGTGGCTGTTGCAGGCTGATACGGGGGGGGAAGCCCCCGCCCTCAACAGCTTCTACTTCTTGTCTGCTCCTACAGGGCGCATCTGGATCGCTGGGCGCCGTCTTGTCGTCCGGCCTCGGCGGGTTGTCCGCACTCCGAGTCCTGGAAGGAACTCTCGACCCGCCGCCCTCGGGGCCTCCCGACACCCCTCCCCATGAGATTGCTTCCCCATCAAGACCCAGGAGAGCCCGGGCGCGTGCTGTTATTTTGCCCTCCTCCCGCGCGGCTTTCAGAGCCCCTAAAATGAGACCCCAGGTCTTAAGTTCAGCGCCCTTCTGTGCGCACATTGCTCGCCGCGCGAGGGCGGCAGTAATCTGATCCCAGTTGTGGGAATCGAGAACATCATCGGGGGACCCCACTTCCCCCTCCCGCTGTAACAGGGATAAAAGAGCCGCAACCTCCTTCCTAGAAGGAGATTGCTTGGCGCAGTAGTCCTTACAGAACTGAAAAAGTACCTGCTCCATAGCACGGAGGGAGGGGCTGGCCGCGGATCAACCAGCACGTACGTGGGAACACGAACGAGAAGTCAGGAACAATGCTGGCCGGCCAAGATCTCTTCCGCAGGACCCTCTACCCGGGTATCCGCGCCTGCGGGTAGGAGGCACCGTGTCACCCGGTATGGCCTCGAGCAAACCTCCTCACACGGGGCACCATTTGTTGCCTTTCATGAGTCTTGCTCATATACGGGCGCAGCATGCACAGCACGCCCGGGCCGAAAGGCACGTCCACACCAAGAGTGTGAATGGCAAAAAGGGGGCGTTTATTGCAAGGAAAAAGCAACCTATATACTCTACATATCTTCTATGTACGTCATCTATGTCCTTCAAGCATGCATCATACATTATTCATAGAGCAGGGGAAGTCCTATTGCGTCACAACCCGATACCCCGTTATCGCCTACTACAACACACGGGCAAGCACAAACTTGTCAATTGGTTGTGCCGACGCCACCAGGTCATCAGCCCTTTGATTCCCCTCTCCTAGGCCATATCTCCACCTATGGCTTCGAATGTGAATAATGCAATAACTATCCTTCCTTTGTGAGATCGCTCGTTGGAGCGTGCACATGAGCTCATATAAACGCCGGTTGGAAACATCCTGTATCCTAGCATCTTCGACTCGCTCAACTAAACCCACCACATACATAGAGTCCGATACAATGTTAAGAGGGGTAGCTGGCCAATTTAGAAAAGACCATACCACTGCAGCTAGCTCCAAGGTCTGTAGGGAGTCCATCACTTGACCCTGCAGGCATTTGTGGTACCACTGTCCATTCAGTAACCAAGTAGCTGCTGCGGTCTTGGACTTACGACCGGCGTCCGTAAAGACTGTCACCGCCTTCAATAAAGGCTTTATACTTCTCTTTGGGATTGATAGCCATCTCTGCTGGGACATCCATTTTAATA
>JACDJE010000127.1:2232560-2256173 GCA_016647715.1 Pavo muticus | reverse complement strand
AAAAAAAAAAAAAAAAAAAAAATTGAACACATTTCACTATGATGCATCAAAGTATGAAATAGCCATGATTTATGGCAAAGAGTTATTTCCAGCTGTGACAATGTTATTGGAACTCCAATTTGCTCAGCTGGAGGGAGGGAACTTTCTTGGAGGACACTGTAGAGTAACTAAGTACAGACTTTAAGTATCCTACTTTTAGTTACAACTGCAGTAATATGCAGAACGTATGTGCATATTAAATCAAATCACAAGTGGAGATATGGCTAATGAGTTAAATTTCCTGTGGCATCCAGCCTCCATATGGCAGGTACTGTATTTATCACACCATATGCTTGAAACCAAGGACAAGAGTACATTCTGTAAACATGCTTATGGCACCTCTTCATTGATTCAAGGAGTGGCATTCAGAAACTGTTTCAAGCTCCTGCCAAGATGGAATAGCTAGAGGGGAGTCACTAAAGTATTAGCAGAAGTTTCCCCAGCAGGAATTTTTGTCATAAGGAGGCCTCAGTATCAGTATCTTAGCATCCAGACAGACTGTTAAATCTAAAATATTTCACATGATTTCACTATGGTGTATACCCTATTATTTTTTTTTTCTAAAAATTTTACTGTCAGATTAATGCTTCATTATTTCATATGCTATCCTAAATGGCATTTTTTATTTTCCTACCTCTGACACTAAAAATATTTCACTGATAGAGAATGGGTTTGAAGGGATTTTGACAGCATGTAAGCAAACCATATTCCTCTAGTGTGTCATGTGTTTTAAAATAATTCCATGTCTGACCTGATGACAAGCTCTAGGAGTCACTCTACGATCTACTTTGGCTTTATTATATATAAGACTGGGCACATATTAGCCCCCAAATTATTCAGTCTTATATTATAGTTAATATACTTCTTATTAAAATCTGATGTCTTTTGTTGTCATTTTGATTTTGTTTTGTTTTGTTTTTCTCTTTGGTATAGATTTTTTGTTGTGGTTTAAGAATTGATATAACTTACTAATATATATTTATTTTTATATATTTTATTAAAGAATCTGCTGTATCTGTAGTCAGCCATATCTAAGAACATACAATGACTGGTGGAATAGAAAAATGTCATCTAATCCAGTGTCATATCTCATGCCAGCTGTTGATGCTTGGGGAATAATATAAAAAAGAAGAAGAAACATCATATTATTACAGTATTTTTAAATAATCTCTGATCTTCCAGCCCTGGGACTGAATAAGCAAGAGATGGTGTGACTTTTTTTTTTTTTTTTTTTTTTTGTAGTTTTCACTATTTCTCTATAGCTTTTGTCTATTTCTTTTTATCCATTAATTTCGCTACAGCATGATGCAGAAGAAAGGTGCTAGAATTAAGGCTCCAATTATCAATGGAGATCTAGTAACTACAGTTCAGAAAGTGCTGAAAGCATAGTTCGGCTAATTCTAACATAGATATCTACTGATCAGTTAGTTGTGCTGCTGTTTATTAACACTTTGATTGACTAAATGTCCATTGATCATACCAGAAGCTTTGATACCTGATCAAAGCTGATATATGGAGGCATTTACAAGCAGATATCATCTGAATCTGAATCCCACTTTTGATGGGGATTCAGTTGAAAAAGCACAAAATCCTACTGCCATTAACATCAAAGATTTTCAAAGCATCTTCATGGGGCTTTCACATAAGACACAGTACCTGCTGAAGGCTGGTCCCATGCAAGATGTTGCAGTTGGGTCAGGGCACTTCCAGATATGTATACAGACTGGGAGAATTGCCTCTTGCCCTGTGGAGATGGACTTGAGGATTATGGCGGATGAAAACCTTGACATGAGCTAGCAGTGTGCACTTGCAGCCCAGAAGACCAACTGTATCCCAGGCTGCATCAAAAGAGGGGTAGCCAGCAGGGAGAGGGAAGTGATTGTTCCCCTTCACTCTGTTCTTGTGATACCCTATCTGGAGTACTGTATTCAGGTCTGGGGCCCCCAGCATGAAAAAGATGTGGAATTGTTTGAATGGGTCCAGAGGAGGACCACTAAGGTGATCAGAGGGCTGGAGCACCTCTCCTGTGAAGAAATATTGAGGGAACTGGGCTTTTTCAGCCTGGAGAAGAGAAGGTTCAGAGGAGAACTCACTGTAGCCTTCTAGTACTAAAAGGGAGCCTATAAACAGGAGGAAGACTGACTTTTTAAGACAAGGAGGAATGGCTTTAAACTAAAGAGTGGAGAGTTAAGTTACAAATCAGGATGAAATTCTTTACTTAGAGGCACTGGAACAAGCTAATTAGAGAAGTTGTGTTTGTCCCATCCCTGGAGGCATTCAAGGCCAGGTTGAGTAGTGCCCTGGGCAGCTTGGTCAAGTGGGTGGCAACTCTGCCCATGGCAGGGGATTTAGTAGAAGATGATTCTTGAGGTTCCTTCCAACCCAAGCCATCATATGATTCTGTTTACATAACAGTCACTCTCTTAGGTCTGTGTTATAGTTTAACCTGGCAAGCCAATGAACATCACAGCCTTTTACTCACTTCCCCAACAAGTGGGATGAGGGAGAGAACTGGGAACAAAATAGAACTCAGGTTGAGATAAAAACCAGTTACTAAGAAAAGAGTAAAATGGAAGCAAAAATGCCATTCTATCACAACATATATATATCTGCAATGCAATTACTGCCGCCTGGTAACCGACGCCCAGCTAACAGTACAGCTGCCTTCCAACCAACAGCTGTTTGGCACTGGGAATGCAAGGTCTCACCACCCTGCTCAATGACTCCCAGCAACTCCTCACAGCTATATAGCCTTCTGCTTGATGTTACGTGGTATGGAATAACCTTTTGCATAATTCAAGCCAGTTGTCCTGACTCTGACCCTTGCCTCCTGCTGCCATGCCATAAAGCAGAATCAAGCAATCTGGCTGTTCTTGCCACAAAAACAAAACAAAACAACAACAACAACAAATAACACAGAGAAAATGTTGAAATCAAACTGTCATTCAGTTTTATGCTCATCTAACTTGAAGTAAAAATTTAGTGGTGGAATTGTTTTAGTTGTTGATTAATGATTTTTATTCCTATCCTTGATCTGAGTCAAAAACAAAAATAAAAGTGAGTTAATTTCAAGCAAGAGAGTTAATTTCATGACAGAAATTACTGACATTGACAAGGATTAAAGTGAGGTGTGATTTTTGTTTATTTGTTGTTGAGTGTTTTTCTTTGTGTTATCCAAAACCTAGGTCACTAGGCAGAAGCATAAGTTTGAAAAAATTAACAATCATTTCTGAAAAAGATGTTCTGATTACTTCTATTACCAACACAGATATTAAAGACCACGTGGTCACAGGCCTATTGAGCCTACAGCAAAGAGGCTCAAATTGCTAGAGGGTAGGGTAATCCCATGTTAGAAAAGTATGTCAGAAACACGTGAGGGAATACCTTCTGTTTTACTGGTTTGAACTTCAAAGTTTTCTTTGGCAAATTAGAAAAATATTTTTCACCTCTAGCCTTTGGAAAATGAGACATCTATTTAGGTATTTTCGCTAATCAGGCAATGAGTAAGAGTCTTCACAGCCTACTCACCAGAAAGATGGAATAAATCACCCTTGCAGTGTGCATATCTCATCCACTGGACATAGCAGGAAACTTCTTAGCTGGTGAAAGTGAGCTGATAGAAAGACTGCCTCTAAGAAAAGAACTATGCAGAACATTAAGACTTTATCAGAAGATAAAAAATGTTATTCAAGCTGAAGAAGGAAAAATAAAACTGAGGCAAGAAAGGCATGAGAAAGAGAACAGAAGAAATTAGGTATCAAAGAAGAAGAAAAAAAGGTATGAGATAAAATATAAAAAGAAGAAAAAGAGATGCCAAACTGAAAAAAAAACCTACACTCCAAAGGGCTTTTAGTGGAAAAGTATCACAGAAAGTTAATCTAAAAGAAACAGGTCCTTAGAAAATCTTAAACTATAAATCAAAGTGCAAGGAATGGACTTTAGATAAGAAACAGACAAAGGTGTAGAGATGGATTTGGTTTTGTTTCATGTCTGTATTGAAGGTTAGCACAATCTTTTTTTCTTTTTTTTTTTCCTTTTTTTTCCAATCAGATTTAATCCACTGGGTTTGACTTTGACTTTAAAAAAGGCACAAAAACAAGATTTTTCATTTTCTGCATTGTTGTGATAAAAACAAGCATGTATAAAGTAGCTAAAAAAAAAAAATTAAACAAATTATGATATTGGCTTAAACAGAAAAAAAATGGAACGCTCCAATACTTCAGTATATCTTTTCGAACCATTTCACTGGCTGTAAAGGTAATGCAATGGCTTTAGAGCAGTTTTGCCATCTTTTCTATTATGTGTGGCATTAACTAACCATATGGAGTGAGTTAACAAAGTGGAAAATTTCATTGCTTTTGTTGGTTTAAACCAGACCTTTAACTTCACTGCTTTACATTTAATAAAATACATTATCAAAAAGAAGCATGACATCTCCTTATAGAAAAATATTTTATCTACATAAAGGCAAATTGAAGAGCAAGTGGTGGATTTAAGAGAACTTTTGTCAGCTATCATTCTTTAAGACTGAATGAAATATTCTCACTATTGGTTAGAGACTATCACAAAGAGTAAAATCCAGGATAAGTGAATAACACTCCCTAAAAGTCATATTTACTTATGCAGCAAAAGCTTTCATTACAGTGCATCTCAGATGGGATGAAGTCCTGTAATAGGGAGAAAACAGATATGTTTTAAGTCTGACTATACAGAAATATTTGAAAATTACATATAGACTCGCAACTTTAACCTCATTAGAATTTCTGTTCAACAGCTTCAGTTTTTATCCAGCCAAAGACTGTAAGAAGGTAAATTCATTCTCAGTAAATAAAACTCTGTACTATATTTCAAGTACACTATCCAAATGCACCTGAAATTTCAAAGTGTGTGTACCAGCAATCAAACTGCACTGATTTAAACCGAATTATGACCAGTAATACCTGCAACCAAAGTGTCTGGAACATAATCAGCATAGAAGATATAAGAATCTTTAAAAAAAAAAAGTGATTTCTTTTAAAATTTTAATACATGTCAGTTTGTATTCAGGATGAGCTGCAAATTAAAAATTTCTTACTCTACGGCATGTCAAAATGCAACATAACAATTAAAGCCAAGTAGTTATTTTTAATATAACTCTCAGAGGGCCATATGGCCTACAAGTCAGTTTTTAAAATTATCTCATCATCTGAAGATTCAGAGGCACACCTAATGGAATCTTCAAAAACACCCAAGTACCAAACTCCCATTGATATAATTGGGGGTGAAGGACAAGAATAAAATTCTGAAACATGAGCCATGATAGAATTCCTTTCAGGCTCTCTTACATAACTGTCATATCCTGGAGAACAGGGAACTAGATAGTACCTGAAAAATTGAATGTTTTAGTTAATTTTATTATGCTACTAAATGTAATGTTGCTTAGCTACCACAGTGGTAAGTACCTCAGAAAATTCCGCTTCAGGGAGCTTCATCTTTTTTTTCTTATGAAGCAACAAACATGCAGTGCACTGCAAACCTCAACTGTATCATCTCATTTCAGCAAACTGCTTTTACTATTTTCTACTATTTAATATTTTCTGTGATTTGTAGTCGGAGTACTAATACTGATTGCTATTTTAATTCTTTTATTCTTTTTGACTGAATTGTATTTTGGGGGATATTCTCTTCTGGTGCCTCTGTGAGGCCCATGACTCAAGAGAAAACAAGTACTGTGTATTACAGAAAGATTTGTCTGCCCCCATTAGCTAAATATAAGGGAGTGCTTGAACTACAGACACCAGAGCATAGCAAAACACACATCTCATTCCAAGTCAAGTCAAGCAGATGGTACCACAGGGGAGCAATCAACAGCACCCCTAAAAGCTTCAGCCAGCATCACCTGAGCAAATGCTGGGTGAATATATTAACAAGACATCTGAGAGAGAAACTTGTAAACATATATTGTTGAAAACGTTAAGGAAATTGTATTTCATGATTATGAGATTGCTTTCACATGTGTGTTTCATTGCCAAGATTTCTCTGCTGTAAAAGCAGAGACAGCCCACTGGAATAGGTGGACAAGGAAGATGTGTAACTCACCAAATTTCTTCAGTGATCAGTGATTTATTTCTACTTGCACTGGGAGCGCTGGTCAGTAACTTTGTGATGAAGATAAAGTGAAGCATTTCAAAATTAAAAAGAAATCTGACTTGAAGGATTTTACTTCATTCTTTTAAAGAAGATATGAACATCAATTTCAATATTAATACATGCATTTTACACAGTGCAGCTATCATTTATCTGTTACAATTTTCTAGCCTAGAGAATCCAAGCACATGTAGAAGAAACCAAACAAAAAAGAAAATACCCGCTACCCATAAATCTAATATTCAGCTAATACTTCAATTATTCCAGTGTTATCTGTTTGTAAGGAAAATAGTAACAATTTGATTACCTACAAAAGTATTCTATTCTAAGATGTCAGAATGTCCATTCTAGTTTATCCTTTACCACATTTTTAACTTTCTGGAACGCTAGATTCACTTTCTGCCTGACATTTTTAAGGTTGCAATTTTTTTCTCATTTTAAAAATAAAATCTAAAAATAAATAACTAATAATTGTACAAATGTTTTTTGTTTTTTTTGTTTTGTTTGTTTGTTTGTTTGTTTTGAGGAATGTGGAAGAATTAGGAGAGGAGTGAGGCCCCAGCCTTATAAGTGGTGCAAGAATGTTATGCATTACCTCCACAATGGCAATAAAAAGTCAGACTAAGACAAAGATTCTGCAGGTCTCTCAAATCCTGTTAAACTGCAAACATGGGTCTTTGTTTTGAAATTTGCTTAGATGTTACATCCCAGTGCTTCAGCAGCTTCCATCTCAGTGATCAGACTGAACTGTAAAAGAGAGAAACTCCATCTTGGAGATTTGATCATCCAATTCGAGGCCATAATGTTTATTATTATTAACAGTTTTCAGACGTCACAAGTCCCAGAGCACTGAGTTCTTGAATTTTCCTTCTTTCCACTTTTCCTCCTGACAAAAGGAGCTGTAAATGATGAACCTCACTCTTCCTCAAGGTCCTTTCTAAGTCAGAGATTTTTTGTTCACATTCTATAATGCAGACTTTTTCTGAAGATTTCATATTATGAACTCCTCCCTTCAAATCCATAAGTAATCACTTGCACAAGTGAAAACAATTTCATCTTTTAATTGTTAGTTGAGAAAATTTATTGCAAGCTATTAATTCTTCTCTCCTGTCTCCAGCACAAGAGAGAGTGAACAAGTAATGGCAGATGAGTAGAAAAGGATAATAGGGAGAAGGGAAAGACTTTCTCTCTTAACAGCAAGAATTTTAAGAGATTATTGCTCTCCTCCCTCAAAGATTCCCATTTTCTATGTCAAAATTTGAATTTGGCAATTGATCAATGCAGTGAAATTCATTAGTGCAACAGTGGTATCATTCATTATTGGAAAATGCATTCCACTGCTTGGTTGACTAAAGAAGAAAAACTCACTAATGAGCACTAGCATTATATCACAAACTGAGAGGCAATCAAAGATGTCCTGCTACATTTGGAATTGCTATTAATTTGTACCATAGGCCTATGGTATTGCTACACATGCCTTTATGGATGAAAATATGCTTTTCATATAAGAATATTCATCTGGTAACTGTACTCTGGTCCTCTGTTCTTGTCCTCTGTCAGCAGGCCACATCTATGCAAATGAGTGTAGGAAAGCCACAACAAAATATTCAGGAAAGTAGCAGAGGTTTCCCTATCCCTTTATCCTTGCATGGACAATAAAATCATAGAATCATTGAATCACTGAATCATAGAATAATTGAATCATAGAATTATTGAATCATAGAATGGTTTGGGTTAGAAGGGAACTTCAATTCCTCTGCTTTGTGCAGGAGTGCCACTCAGTAGACCAGGCTGCCCAGGGCCCCATCCAACCTGGTCTTGAATGCCTCCAGGGTTTTGGTATCCACAGCTTCTCTAGGCAACCTCTTCCAGTGCTTCACCGCCCTCTGGGTAAAGGATTTCTGCCTAAAATCTAACCAAGCTACTTCAGCCTCTCCTCATATATCTTTCATTCTAGACAATTCACCATCTTAGTAGTTCTCCTTCGGATGCTATCTAATAGCTTTATGTCCTTGCCCCCCGGATTCCTNAGTGGAAAAAAAGGGGAGAGAAGAGACAAGCAATCAGGCAGACTACGGTTTAACAGGAAGGGCTTCAAGATCATAGAATATTCTTACAAAACTCAGTATAAGGATATGAATTCTTTCTGAAAGAAGTTTTTTTTCAAACATACTCTCCATGAGGACTGCCTGGCTTCACTAAACATAGTACAGGGATGGGAAAGGGTGGTGGAAAGAACTTCCATTCTGTATTTCTAAAGCTATTCAAAGTATTTTATTTTTTTTCTAGCTTTTCCATACTGTGGCACAGGTTGCTATTGGGAGATTGTTATCAGGACAACCTATTTTGCTATTTTTAATCATACAGTTTATTCATTAAAATTATTGGAATTATAAAATCACAGAATCACAGAATTGTAGGAGTTGGAAGTGACTTCTGGAGATCATGTAGTTCAACACCCCTGCTAAAGCAGGTTCCTTACAGTGGGTTACACAGGAAAATGTCCAGGCGGGTGTTTAATATCTCCAGAGAAGGAGACTCCACAAACTCTCTGAGCAGACAGACTGTTCCAGTGTGCTGCAATGAAGAAAGATAAAGTAAAGAATGAATTGTAAGCATGGAAGATTTAAAAAAGTTAGATACTTTCTTATAACTTCGGAAGCTATTTTGTAAGCAGACTAAATTTAGTTTAGTTTAACTAAAGTTCAAAAATATCAAAACTATTTATTGGCTTTTTTTTTTTAACACGTTTTTTGAACATAAATACCTGCCAAGAAATCATGAAAACCTAAAAAAGACCTACAGTAACTCTGCAGCCTTTAAATTACAACATCCTCTTGATCTAAAGTATTTAACCTTCCAACTCAAGAAAGGCATACTGGAAAATTGTTTTCCACAAGATACTAAATTTCTATATCAAGCTCCAAGATTTTAAGATTTAAATTATTCATTGTTATGTAAAGAGAAAGTTGTAGCTGCTTCAAGGATGTCTCTCAGCTATCTGAGATTTAATTAAAGAAGAAAAGATTCACTTGCAAAGAGGAAAAAAACATTTCAGTGTCAAGTTGTTATCATCTTTTCAACATTTGATCTGGAATTATGAACAGTAAGTTATTGCAGAAATGAATAAATGGGTGGGAGGCCAGGTGAGCTCTTTGGAATTGCATGGGAAAGTTATTCAAGAGACTTACAGTTATTGCATGAAGACAAAGGGAGACTGCATAATAAATCAATGGTCAATTTGTAAATGAATAATTTTCAAAGGGTATATTTATAAATTATTGTTTACATATCTGACAGAAATTAGGCCTATTTTATTTTCATTCTAAAAATCTGTATTTGCTAAAATCTGATAACATTGAAATGCTAGCTCTGAGAAAGAATAGTCATACATACATAGAATAGAATACATACATACATATACAGAATTGAAAATGTATAGACATACTTTTCTGAAGAGCATTTTCTCAGCGATGGGCTGCAGAATTAGAATTTGGCTTTGCTTTCATTTGAATCTTCCATTGTTCCCAGGAAAGCTGGATTCATTTTGCTAAACATAATAGCTTTTCATGAAAATCTCATGCATATGCACAGAGATTTCTGTAAAATAGTTATACTGTGTTGCATGTGTCACAGAGAAATTAACTGGCATTCCTTAGTTATTACAGAAGGCAAGGAGCGGATGGGAGATTTATCTTCTGTATGTGTCAAATGTTTTCATGGAAATATGTGTTTATAAAAAGAAAACCAAACTGAATCAGTACTTAATTATTTCCACAAAATAGGGTACTACCTTTTAATGTCTCACATAATACAGCACCCATTAATGTATTTGAACTGTGAAAGTTTGTAATTATATTACAGGATAGCATTTTTTTTTACTGTGTGCTTTTTCATAGGAGAAAACTGGTGAAGTTTGTGTCCCCACTTTCAACAGCATTTGCATGACGAGACTGAGCAGTGCTATGCTGTTTCTGAGAGTTCAAATCACCAGTGTAATTGATAAGCCAGATCTGCACAACATCCTGTAGTAAAATTTCTTAATGCTGATCTCTCAGCAAAATCTAGGTCAATTTCAAACAAGCAAATCTTAAGAGAAATGAACTCAATTAATGTTGTTAACAATTAGTATACTTTATAGTGACAGATATATGTGAGAAGTTCTTGAAGAGTGATTATATTTCAAAAGTTAAGAATTTCTTCTAAGCAGGTGAGATACAAACCAAGACTCACAGGGACATTTCTCTTAGGCACAAGCACTTTCTGTACAACTGAAACAGATCAATCAAGAATAGCACTGTACTCTGTTGGATGTTCATTTTCTGACAAAACAATATTATAATTTCTTTGCCCAGGAAAGAACATAAAATATTTCCTAGAAACTTCAAGACATACCACTATATTAAATTCATTTTTATGAAGGTCATGTCTTTCTACTGCCCAAATTATTTATTTAATTAATTTCACTGTATTAATCTATTTAAATATCTGATTTGTGCACCTCCTACATTCTCATGATTATGAAGCCATTATCAGGTTAGATAACAAAACAAACAAACAAACAAAAAAAAAAAAAAACACAGAGTAAATCAGTTCTGATGTAGAACAACACAGCAGAAGTACAGAGGCCAGTGTAGTTGAGGGCCAAGCAAACTGTGACATCAATATGAGAAAGTCTGATTTATATTTTGAATACTTGCTGCTTTTTACTATTTCAGAAGAATCATTGGATTTTATTTGGGTTGTTCCTCCTTTATGATCTTTGTTCTGTTTCTTTTTTCTGTCTTTAGAAGCCCAAGCACACACACACACAAAATCCATTAGGAAAGGGATTGTCATCACAGTGAGGATTTCTTTCCCAATTCAGTGAGGCCAGGTCTCTTAAGTTAGATGGGTTTCATTCATTAGTGTTCTTGCTGGTCTCACTCATGCATGTATTTTTAATGTAAGGTCTAAAATTTATGTGTACATCAGGAAGGGGTAATGATTCCATTTTTTTACACTAATAAAGCAGTTGTCTATTGATGCAGTAAATGTGCAGTATTAAAGGTATTTTGTGATAGAAATGTCTCTTAGGATTTTGACCTAGTCAAAGGTAGTCAAGGTCTATTGTTAGACAAAATTTCTTTCTCTTTACTATAAAAGGAAGCTGGGAAATAAGCCTGTCATTTTGGTCTTCGTTATTTCCAACTATTTAAGCAAGTCCAGTCACATAACAGGAATGTAAATCTTGGGAAAAGAATGAAGTGGTAGTAATTAATGAGCTTGAAGTTTCTTTTGCTCAGAAAAAAAATATATACAATAGTCAGTAGGGAGTATGTTCCCTGATACTACTCTCCTGAATAGATATATTTTAAAAATCTTACATATATTTGACCTTTTGTTTTGCAGTTTTTACCAAAAAGTAAAAAGGAAGTAGCTTATTGTGTTTGCATTAGGAATGCACAGGAAACTCTTGACAGAGAAGCTATCAGCTACGGATAACATACAAACCAAATTAGAGAACAATATTGAATCAGTCTATTTGTTAAACCAATAGATAAAAATAGTGAGGACAGCAGAGAGTAGAGTCTGCTAGATATTCATAATCTATTTACCTGACTATATCAGAAAAAATATTAAATATTAGTGAACGTATATAAGTAAAATACTGCAGTTTGTTGAGTCAAAAGAGTCTGATATTGATATAAATTTTTCTATTCCCTAGAAATTGTTCACAAAAGAATCAAAAGAAATAACAGAATTTACAACTTACTTAACTACAAAGCACTCTTTGTATTTTGTTATAGCAAGGAATTTCAAGTACTGCAACAAGCCTCACAGTGAAAGTTATCATTTCTTCTTACAAACTTTTAAATACCATATTCCCAGCTGTTGGGATCAAAAGAATAACTTGAATTTCTAATCTTAATATTTTATATTTAAAAACACAGATTCCCCTAAGACTACTTAAATGAATAACAAAGAGTATACTGTAACATCTTTTACCACTGCAGATCATGTCATCTTTAAATACTCACAAATGTAACAAAATTTGGAAATACGTAGAAAAAAATATATATATAATCCTAGACAAAGCACTTTTTTTGTTGTATGGAACCACTATCTTTCTTTGTCTAAAAAAAAAGATGATAGAAGCAACCACTGATAGTGACTGATCATGAAAAGAAACCCCAGGAGCATAGACACACTATAAAAAGATCTAGGAGGAAGTCATTATGCTGTTGAGGGAATAAGAAATTTAAGTCAGAGAGTTGTGAAATGTTCTCATTATAGGTCATCTCAGTAATTATCTGACATCTACAGATGGAGTCACTTCTTAATCAAAAGAATGAATCATTACTGATATTGATTCAAACCAAGATGTTTGAAATAATGAGTCCAGTAACTCAAGTATAAATTTAGAGGTAATTTCAGCAACTTCTCTGCTAAAGTTTCAGACTAAATAATAATGATATATCTTATTAAATTGCATGATAATGATAAGAAAATGGCCAGAAGTGTGTGAACTAAATTGCCCCATCGTAATCTGCATGTTAGAATTTAAACAAAATANTTTATCTACATAAAGGCAAATTGAAGAGCAAGTGGTGGATTTAAGAGAACTTTTGTCAGCTATCATTCTTTAAGACTGAATGAAATATTCTCACTATTGGTTAGAGACTATCACAAAGAGTAAAATCCAGGATAAGTGAATAACACTCCCTAAAAGTCATATTTACTTATGCAGCAAAAGCTTTCATTACAGTGCATCTCAGATGGGATGAAGTCCTGTAATAGGGAGAAAACAGATATGTTTTAAGTCTGACTATACAGAAATATTTGAAAATTACATATAGACTCGCAACTTTAACCTCATTAGAATTTCTGTTCAACAGCTTCAGTTTTTATCCAGCCAAAGACTGTAAGAAGGTAAATTCATTCTCAGTAAATAAAACTCTGTACTATATTTCAAGTACACTATCCAAATGCACCTGAAATTTCAAAGTGTGTGTACCAGCAATCAAACTGCACTGATTTAAACCGAATTATGACCAGTAATACCTGCAACCAAAGTGTCTGGAACATAATCAGCATAGAAGATATAAGAATCTTTAAAAAAAAAAAGTGATTTCTTTTAAAATTTTAATACATGTCAGTTTGTATTCAGGATGAGCTGCAAATTAAAAATTTCTTACTCTACGGCATGTCAAAATGCAACATAACAATTAAAGCCAAGTAGTTATTTTTAATATAACTCTCAGAGGGCCATATGGCCTACAAGTCAGTTTTTAAAATTATCTCATCATCTGAAGATTCAGAGGCACACCTAATGGAATCTTCAAAAACACCCAAGTACCAAACTCCCATTGATATAATTGGGGGTGAAGGACAAGAATAAAATTCTGAAACATGAGCCATGATAGAATTCCTTTCAGGCTCTCTTACATAACTGTCATATCCTGGAGAACAGGGAACTAGATAGTACCTGAAAAATTGAATGTTTTAGTTAATTTTATTATGCTACTAAATGTAATGTTGCTTAGCTACCACAGTGGTAAGTACCTCAGAAAATTCCGCTTCAGGGAGCTTCATCTTTTTTTTCTTATGAAGCAACAAACATGCAGTGCACTGCAAACCTCAACTGTATCATCTCATTTCAGCAAACTGCTTTTACTATTTTCTACTATTTAATATTTTCTGTGATTTGTAGTCGGAGTACTAATACTGATTGCTATTTTAATTCTTTTATTCTTTTTGACTGAATTGTATTTTGGGGGATATTCTCTTCTGGTGCCTCTGTGAGGCCCATGACTCAAGAGAAAACAAGTACTGTGTATTACAGAAAGATTTGTCTGCCCCCATTAGCTAAATATAAGGGAGTGCTTGAACTACAGACACCAGAGCATAGCAAAACACACATCTCATTCCAAGTCAAGTCAAGCAGATGGTACCACAGGGGAGCAATCAACAGCACCCCTAAAAGCTTCAGCCAGCATCACCTGAGCAAATGCTGGGTGAATATATTAACAAGACATCTGAGAGAGAAACTTGTAAACATATATTGTTGAAAACGTTAAGGAAATTGTATTTCATGATTATGAGATTGCTTTCACATGTGTGTTTCATTGCCAAGATTTCTCTGCTGTAAAAGCAGAGACAGCCCACTGGAATAGGTGGACAAGGAAGATGTGTAACTCACCAAATTTCTTCAGTGATCAGTGATTTATTTCTACTTGCACTGGGAGCGCTGGTCAGTAACTTTGTGATGAAGATAAAGTGAAGCATTTCAAAATTAAAAAGAAATCTGACTTGAAGGATTTTACTTCATTCTTTTAAAGAAGATATGAACATCAATTTCAATATTAATACATGCATTTTACACAGTGCAGCTATCATTTATCTGTTACAATTTTCTAGCCTAGAGAATCCAAGCACATGTAGAAGAAACCAAACAAAAAAGAAAATACCCGCTACCCATAAATCTAATATTCAGCTAATACTTCAATTATTCCAGTGTTATCTGTTTGTAAGGAAAATAGTAACAATTTGATTACCTACAAAAGTATTCTATTCTAAGATGTCAGAATGTCCATTCTAGTTTATCCTTTACCACATTTTTAACTTTCTGGAACGCTAGATTCACTTTCTGCCTGACATTTTTAAGGTTGCAATTTTTTTCTCATTTTAAAAATAAAATCTAAAAATAAATAACTAATAATTGTACAAATGTTTTTTGGTTTTTTTGTTTTGTTTGTTTGTTTGTTTGTTTTGAGGAATGTGGAAGAATTAGGAGAGGAGTGAGGCCCCAGCCTTATAAGTGGTGCAAGAATGTTATGCATTACCTCCACAATGGCAATAAAAAGTCAGACTAAGACAAAGATTCTGCAGGTCTCTCAAATCCTGTTAAACTGCAAACATGGGTCTTTGTTTTGAAATTTGCTTAGATGTTACATCCCAGTGCTTCAGCAGCTTCCATCTCAGTGATCAGACTGAACTGTAAAAGAGAGAAACTCCATCTTGGAGATTTGATCATCCAATTCGAGGCCATAATGTTTATTATTATTAACAGTTTTCAGACGTCACAAGTCCCAGAGCACTGAGTTCTTGAATTTTCCTTCTTTCCACTTTTCCTCCTGACAAAAGGAGCTGTAAATGATGAACCTCACTCTTCCTCAAGGTCCTTTCTAAGTCAGAGATTTTTTGTTCACATTCTATAATGCAGACTTTTTCTGAAGATTTCATATTATGAACTCCTCCCTTCAAATCCATAAGTAATCACTTGCACAAGTGAAAACAATTTCATCTTTTAATTGTTAGTTGAGAAAATTTATTGCAAGCTATTAATTCTTCTCTCCTGTCTCCAGCACAAGAGAGAGTGAACAAGTAATGGCAGATGAGTAGAAAAGGATAATAGGGAGAAGGGAAAGACTTTCTCTCTTAACAGCAAGAATTTTAAGAGATTATTGCTCTCCTCCCTCAAAGATTCCCATTTTCTATGTCAAAATTTGAATTTGGCAATTGATCAATGCAGTGAAATTCATTAGTGCAACAGTGGTATCATTCATTATTGGAAAATGCATTCCACTGCTTGGTTGACTAAAGAAGAAAAACTCACTAATGAGCACTAGCATTATATCACAAACTGAGAGGCAATCAAAGATGTCCTGCTACATTTGGAATTGCTATTAATTTGTACCATAGGCCTATGGTATTGCTACACATGCCTTTATGGATGAAAATATGCTTTTCATATAAGAATATTCATCTGGTAACTGTACTCTGGTCCTCTGTTCTTGTCCTCTGTCAGCAGGCCACATCTATGCAAATGAGTGTAGGAAAGCCACAACAAAATATTCAGGAAAGTAGCAGAGGTTTCCCTATCCCTTTATCCTTGCATGGACAATAAAATCATAGAATCATTGAATCACTGAATCATAGAATAATTGAATCATAGAATTATTGAATCATAGAATGGTTTGGGTTAGAAGGGAACTTCAATTCCTCTGCTTTGTGCAGGAGTGCCACTCAGTAGACCAGGCTGCCCAGGGCCCCATCCAACCTGGTCTTGAATGCCTCCAGGGTTTTGGTATCCACAGCTTCTCTAGGCAACCTCTTCCAGTGCTTCACCGCCCTCTGGGTAAAGGATTTCTGCCTAAAATCTAACCAAGCTACTTCAGCCTCTCCTCATATATCTTTCATTCTAGACAATTCACCATCTTAGTAGTTCTCCTTCGGATGCTATCTAATAGCTTTATGTCCTTGCCCCCCGGATTCCTTTCTGCATGGCTGCTCTCCATCGTTTTATCCTCCAGTCTGTATAGCCAGGGCTGCCTCTTCCCAGGTGAAGAATATAGCACTTGCTTTTGTTAAACTTAACGCGGTTGGTGGTTTCCCAGCTCTCTAATTTTTCTAGATCTTTCTGCAAGGCCTCTCCACCCCTGAAGAGTCAACAGATTCTCCCAGTTTAGTAAAATCAGCAAACTTGATCAAAATTCGTTCTAGTACTACGTCCAATCTACATACAAAAACATTAAAGAGAACTGGCTGTAATATGGTGTCCTGAAGAAACCCATTAGTGACTGGCTGCCAGCCTGATGGAATTCCATTTACCATAATCCTTTGGGATCAACCCATCAGCCAATTGCTCACCTATCACATTGTATTTTTGTTTAGTTGTACTCTGGCCATTCAGTTTATCTCTTAATTTTTACTGGAACTATTTAACCTAATTAAGTTGAAGCTACAGTGTCCTCTGCAAACCAATAGACGGATGAAAAGAGCATAATTCAGAAGTAATGTTGTACTTGAAAATGCCAGTAAGGTACTTTGTTGTATCATAATTTTACGGTGATGAAAATAGTCAAATGTACATGATTCAAAGCTTGAATGAAACCATCCAAGTCTTGCAAACTCCTCTAGAAGAGGCAAATAGAGCCAATAATGCACAGCTAGGTTAGAGCTACGAAGAGTCTCAAACACTCTGAGTGGAAACTCAATGAGGAAAACTGCATTAATACAAAGCACCAACAAACCATCTAAAAGAACGAGAATTAGATTTTCTTGGGTATTTTTCATAATTTTTCTCTAGACTAACTATGTACCTATTACCTTAACTTGTGCTTTATTTGTCAGGTTCTTTTCAGCTCATCAAGACTTTCATAGAATATGCATTTACTGAATTTTAAGTACCAACTACTTCACATTGTTCTGCTGCTAACAGTAAACATTTTGAAGGCATCTTTTGCTTCCCTTTGCAATTTATACCCTATTCTAACTCTGCCATTTCTCTTTACTATTACTTTTTGGTTTACCTTGTCCTTTGTTATATTCTCAACCTTGGTCTTCCCTAATTTCTCCAACTCTGATTGCCTCAGCTCCTTTATTTCTTCCTCAGTCTTATTCCTTCCTTAGCTCTAGCTTTCGGATCCTCAAAATCTGTATTAATTTTATGGATCTTCTGTCCAATGTGAGTCAAGAAGCTCCATAGTCAATTAATGCATGATCCCAATTGTTCTTAAGTGCAGGAATACAGTCGTTTGGTTTTTATAAACTATACTAATTATTTTTGCAAAACCAAATCTCTGCTCTATTTTTCTTTTTTTTTTTTTAGATTTGTCTGGGCAAACCCCAGCTCTATATTAAATGCATACCTTTCCACTATGGTTCAGATTGCAAGTATCTGTGCCCAGATTGTCAAATTTAAAATCTTTGGGCTGGCTGCACATAAGCTAGCGGGACTGTTGATTGCAGCACTGTAGATATGCCTGAGTTAGCTTTAATCTAAGTAATTCAGATAACAATAGCAAATGTGAGAGCATGGACTTCAGCACCTAAAGGTAAAAGCACACAAAGAATCCCTTTATATTTACTCAAGGGACTGAATCCTGCGCTGTATCTTCAGGGCAATTATAGCCAAAACCATCTAGATTAAAACCAGAGAAGGTAGCTCCTGAAATTATACCTTAGAATTACAAATCAGGCATAGCCTTAGAGAGAGAATTTTATATTGTTATTATATCAAAGTCATAGTCAATAAACACGCATGTTTCGTTATGACAGCGAAAAACAGACTACATTTACAAAACAGGAAATGTATTCCAAGATGGTAAGCATGTGCATATAGGTCACATAAAACTACATTCAATTATATTGTATTATTTGAGAAATAGCATGTGGTCATTGAATTAATTACTATTGTAATGAACTTCTATGAAGAGACAGAATTAAGATTGCTCATGCAGACTCTACTTTGGCACTTCCTGACAAGGATTTTTAACCAAATATCTTCAAGATTCTCTGAAGGCAGAGATCGGGTATTCATTCTTTCTATCTTTTTTCCTCTCTCTTTTCTCTCTCTTTCTTTCTCTTTCCTACTCTTTTCAGATATTTTTCCAGACACGAAGAATCTATTTTTAAAAAGCATTTTAAACATGTTTATACAATGAAAGACCAAGCAAACTCTAAACAGAAAACTGTTCAGGACTTCATACCACACAGAAGTCTGGAAGGATTTTATCCTGCCCCACATGGTAAAATTTGTATCAATGCTGTTTCAGTGCTCATTATCAAAGAATATCAGAAAACATGATAAACAATACTATCTGTTGCATTAGTAAAGCAATTTGAATTCTTATACAGTGCCAATAATGTTTGGTATTTTCTACTCATATAGGAATAAATCTCTCAGACTGAATATTAATTTTAAATTATAGGACAAAATCTAGCCCTGGTTTCGTTGGCAAGATAGTATTTGTTTCCCTAGTCATACATTGACTGTGACAGTCTCTGACAGCTCTTAGTTTCTGCTGCTTTAGTGTTTGATTCTATAACGCTAAATACTTCTATCGCTGTAATGAAGAAAACAAAACGACACTCAATTTACTGAAGTATTCAGCAATGTTTAGAAACAAGCTGTTAATATTTAAAAATAATTCCCAATAAACCAAATTTATAATAAATATGAACTCTAGACACTACAAAGAGTCCTGTCAGTGGCTGTTGTATAAAAAAGCCATTTTCATTTCTCCAGCTTCTAAAAAGCGTTCATACTTCACATACTTCTTCATATTTCTCATAAATGAAAAAACTCATATTCATATATTTGCAGATATGTATTCCTCTACAGCTTAGTAATAGAACCTTTCAAGTGGTTTCTCAAGCCCCTTCCCTTCCTGTTTTTCAGGTTGTTTTCATACTTTACTCTGACTAACAAAGATTAAGAAATATTAAGAAAGAGCACTATCCCACTGTCATTGAATGAAACAGGCTTGTCCCTAACCATAATCTAGTCCTTGAATCCTATGGTGACTGGAGGAATTTGATTCACTTTGAACATTTCAAATTTTCATTGGAAGAATGCAGAGATTGACATTCTGCTTCCTACGATATCTCTACTAAGTTTCTGAGTGTCTTCAATTTTATTTAATGTCAGCAAATCAGGCCAAGTCATCTCATATTTTAAGTCTAGTTGAACTACAGTGTATGAGGAAAAGGACGTGCAAAAATACCATCATCCTCAGTAAGAGGAAACAGAAAGATTCATCTCTATTGCAAAGAAATGTATCCAGGGATCATTCTCAGCTTCACCTGTCTCTGATAAAACAGGTGACAAAGAAGCAATAAAATAAAGGTTCTATGTGTTCACCAAAAAACGGGTTTCCAGTTAGGCTATCAGTTTATTTCTCCAACACTTCTGAACAGGCACTGCATGGCAATTACTTTCAAGTACTGCTAAAATGCTGTTTCAAGAATTCTTAGAAACAAATATCTGAATTAAAAGTTCCTCTTTCTGATGTCTCCAAAAACCTATTCCTAACCTCATAATCTATCATATATACTGAATTAAGAACACAGAGACAAAATATGTAATCAATTTAAAAATGCATTAATATCAAATTAACATTTCCACAGTGGCAGACAGTCTACCCAAGCTTCCATCCATGAAGAAAAGACAGTCACAAGTCTGCACAGAATCATAGAATCATAGAATGGCTTGGGTTGGAAGGGACCCCAAGGACCATCAAGTCCCAACCCCTGCCACAGGCAGGGCCACAAACCTCTAGGTCTGGCACTAGACCAGGTTGCCCAGGGCTCCATCCCACCTGGTCTTGAACACTCCAGGGACAGAGCATTCACAGCCTCTCTGGGCAGCCTGTTCCAGCACATCACCACTCTCTCTGTAATGAACTTCCCCCTGACATCTAACCTAAACCTTCCCTCATGAGCTTAAAACCACTGCCCCCGTCCTATCACTGCCTATCCTTATAAAAAGTTGGTTCCCCTGCTGTTTATAATCCCCTTTTAAAAACTGGAAGGCTACAATGAGGTCTCCTTGCAGTCTTCTCTTCTCTAGGCTGAACAAGCCCAGCTCCCTCAGCCAGTCTTTGTAGAGGTGGTGCACCAGTCCTTGGATCATTCTTGTGGCCCTCCTCTGGACCCCCTCCAACAGCTCCACATTTTTCCTGTACTGGAGGCCCCAGACCTGGACACAGTACTCCAGAGGGGGCCTCATGAGGGCAGAGTAGAGAGGTACAATCACTTCCCTTTCCCTGCTGGCTGCCCCTCTTCTGATGGAGCCCAGAATACCATTGGCCTTCCAAGCTGCAAGAGCACACTGCTGGCTCATGTTCAGTTTTTCATCCACCAGGACCCCCAGATAATTCTTCACAGGGCTACTCTCAAGGAGTTCTTCTCCCAGTCTGTATATGTATCTGGGATTAGTCCAACTCAAGTGCATTGTTTTAAGATTTCACTTTAAATGAGTCTAGGAGGTGCCTTTGTAGAAGTGACATATCAGAGGGAAATATTCCTTATTTTTAGGAGTTTAATTCCTAGCTCTATTAACCTGTAATGGTGGTGACAGGCTATTTTGGCTACTTTGGTGCTTAGCCTTAATTCAAAGTATGTAAGTAAAGGTGGCTGCAGGCTCTGATTAGGAAAAAAAGGAGGAGCATGATCAGTGTTGCTCTAGCAACATCACTGGATTATGAATAGTGCAACACAAAGTGGAATAATTCTGTCATTCTTCCCATGTCCACATTCCTAGAGATGAGTAGTTTGAACACATTGTAGGGAAAACAGATGGCAGAGGATCTGTTTGATGGTGTGATTTAACTTTCACAAATGTTTTAATTTTTTTTTTTTTAAGTTTATCTTTGGTAAGCAATTAAATTAGATTATGGATCATACAGCACTTGCTAAAATGTGTTTGATCCCTGGAGCATGAAGTTATGCAGATTTGTACTGCTATAATATTTTCCTTTTTAACAAATGATCATACATACACCATTTTCCTGGTCAGCGATAGAATTTCATAGGGGCTTTGTAGATCCTTCTACAAAAGGTATTTTCTACAATCACAATTACACAAGTTCCCCTCATATTCTACTGAATTTTTTTCTTAATGTTCTATACAGAATTCACTGTAGAAATTCATAAATATTTTTATGCATTGAATATAGTTATATTTTTTGTCCTTGTAATTAATCTGAAGGAGGGATATAAAAAAAAATACTATGTAGTTTACATTATTTCAAAATATGTAGCATTTTACCTATTTGTTTTTTCCCCCTCCTTACTAATCATAGAAATAAATACATGGACAGTAATAACAGCTCTTCATAACAGGCTGCACATTCAAGTCCTAGTGGGAACTTCGGGGCTTGCTCTCCTCTCTTTCTCACCTGATGTGGTTGTTTTAGCTTCTTTGTTCTCTTGGAAGCCATTTTCTTTTTATTTCATGTTTGATTTTAAATAGCCTTTTCAGTTTCATTCATCAGAATCTGTCAGGAATCTATCCAGTCAGCTCTGTAGTTCATACAAGCCAAACAAACAGTTTAATTACTGGGAGGGATAATACATAGATATTTGACTGTAGATACCTCGTGTATACATACCATTGTGTGTGAAGAGGCATAGTGCTGTGAATGTTGCAATTCTTCAGATTGTTTAACCACAGGCATTTTTTTTTCTCACAAATACTCACATTTTAATTTTAAAATGTAAAATTGTTCAATGGTAATGTACAAAAAGTCAAAACACAAACTTACCTCAAAAGAATTTTTCTTCTCCTTTTCAGTTTTCTTTAACAGATCCACACATCTGAAATAGGACAATTTCAAAGGACATCATATGTTTGTTTATATATCTGCCACCAAAGTAATCAGCCTAAATCCTATACAAAATCTAAGTTATAAACACAGTTATTATTTAGACAGTATGAGTCTATAGACTAGGATTTTATACACTTCAGATTTGTTAAGCATTCACTGAAATTGTAAATTCATACATTTAAATTTCTTAAATCCTTAATTTCACATTTTCGTCCCAGTGTGGTGCAAATTCCTAAAATTGGTTCACTTTCAGTCAAATTAAGAGACATAACAAAAATTCTGTCTAGACATATAAGTATACTGGTCACTTAAATTTTCTCTTTAAAAACATGCATTTGTCCCCACAGCTGAAATTCTACAACATACTTGAAAGCTCCATAATGTTGCTGAGCAAAGTGGTTCAAACACTGATTTCCAGATAAGGCTGGATAGCTGACTTAAACAGAAGAACAAGCAGTGTAGCACAGTCATGGCCTTAACTTTATTTGGTACATAGCATATTCATCTGCAGACCTTAAAGATGCTACCTGAATCTGCTCAGACTGAAGAGCGATCAGAGGACAGAACGCTCCCACATTCTTTAGCAGAGATCTAGACACAATGTTATAATGTAAGAGGAAGGCAGAATGTCTTTTTTGGCTTAAGAGAAAAACAGCATGCCAGTTGTCATCAAAGAAAAGACAAAAATTAGTGCAACAAAGCCTACATATAAATATAGTTTACACGAGCATCTATCACAGAGAGGCACAAAAGACTGAGAAAGAGAAAACTTCTTAGACTTCTTTTCGTTAACTGATTCTTAAGTGATCTCTTAATTCAATCACTTCATTGATTGCTGACTTGCTCAGAGCTGTACTGCCATAAATTCTAGGACACTGAACACTCCCTTATAACTTTTGGTTATCATGCTAGTGCCAAAGTTCTATAGTATATCTGAGTTCTTCCAGTTGTGTGCCATGACTTAGAGAGCACTGAAGTAATCCTTCACTGACCATTGATAACAAAACATATTTTAGCGCAGCACAATCAGCTTTCATTTCAGCAGAAGCTATATCAGAAAAAAAAAACTTGCATGCTTCTTTATTTTTTTATCAGTGTAATTAACTATTGCAGTTGAAAAAAAAACTATTAGTATCAGGAAGCAATTCTGAAATTCTCTCGGGTTCACTGTGGAAAAAGCAAGGCATATTTCCTCCCTCTTGTTCCTCTTAACTCCCACTGGGCTTTACAGTGATAATGGCTTTGCATGGCAGTACCTAAAAACTACAAAGGCAGCAATCCACACATTAGACATTTTTAAAAGGCCAAAGCCTTTTCTTAAACAGACAGGAAAAAAAAAAAAAAAAAAAAAAAA
>JACDJE010000127.1:2212679-2231834 GCA_016647715.1 Pavo muticus | reverse complement strand
TTTTTTTTTCTTTATCAAACCATTCTGTATGCAATATGCCAATTGAAAGTGATAAAAGCATCTTTGGAACACCAAGTGTCTCAAATAATTTTACATACACCTCCTCACAATCCCATCCTTGATGCTTGTGCATAACACCTCGTTGTTACTTGCTTTATGGAAATCACATTCTTCTTTCAGACAAGCAGTGATCATAACCAGTAAAGTTGATGGGAGTATTCACATGTGTCAGCATTGGTTCCGAGTAGAATTCACATACTTACTAAATATGTACGTTTTAGACTGCATTCTGCTAATGTTGATACATTCCTAAAATATTCTGAATATGGATTTCTTTTTTTAAAAAACAACTTATACATTCCTGATTAGAGTATGCTTTATGGTTTATATGTTTTTGTTGTTGCTGTTGTTTGTTTGTTTTTAATTTATTTACTACTTGGGAAGGAAGTCAAGTTCATACCTCTAGTGGCCACAAACTTCTGCTACCTTAAATAATTAATGTAGTAGAGGAAGCAGAAATTGTGGCTTCTACAGCTCCTCTCATACAGCAAATGACCAACTGCATTACCAACTGCATTCTGGAAAACCCTCTCAAGTTTGCAGAGAGTTATTTAATCATGAGATCTTCTTGCTCAAAATGCCATTTAGTAGTAGCTGCATCGTTATACTAGGAAGTATACTGAGAACAATGCTAATTTCACTTATACCTAAGAAAGCTGCTTGGTAGGATAAATTTTTGAGTATAATAAATTTATGTGGATTTGGAAGCAAGAGCTCTGTATCCTATTACAAATCTTAGAAACCAAACACTTCCGTGTTTTGGAGGTTTCTGCAGTCAAATTTTGTGTTCAGTTTGTTCTTGATATGGAAAAGGTCACTGCGATATTTCCCCCAAAAAAATCTATGTTCTGGACTTTGGAGCTTTTTGAAATTGTCTGCAGAGCTTATGATACATTGTTGTATCTTGTCCTTGATTAAACATATCCATCTCATAAGCCAAATCGCTTAATGCTGCAGTTGTGAAACAACGCATCAGAGATTTCCAGAATAGATTGGAAGCCACAATAATCAATGTTCAGTTCCTTTCGCTAAATAATAAAGAAACGTTAAGCATTTGGGAGTTGTGCAAATATGTCTTTATATGTCTTTATATGAAAATATGAATGAGATTCCTGAAATAGCTATTTTTGAGATGAAAAAGTAAGAAATGGTATATGGTCATCTGCAAGTTATTGCAACGGGTTTTAGTATATGGGAAAAATAATATATATTTTTTTAATGCATCCGAACTGATATTATATCACAGTGGATATGACTGTAAACTGTGAAAGCCTTTTGTTAGGGCATAATTTTCCTCTTTCAGACAGTTATATCTGCGTTTTTCCTCGGTCAGTCAATTGTACGTGGAAATATAAGTAATCAGATCCTTAGAAGCTGATTGCCCGAGTCACTGAAAACTAACTGCTTCACCTCAACTTGGTTGACTAGGGTGCTTCATACTTCAAAAAATCAAGTTTTTATATAATAGAATCTGCAACCTTTCATTTCTAAATTGCTTCTTGAAAAACAACAGCTGAGCTGATGCATACATGCAGCTTGAATCCTGTATCTTTTCAGTATGGGTGATGTTTGTTCTCATGTGATTCTGCAGGAATATATGGTATCAGCTATGTCAAATCCATGTTACTTTCTGTATACACCTCTAGACACTGAATAACTTGCATGAACACAGTTTCAAACTCAAAATTAGCACCAACTGCAGGTAGCTAGTTCAAATCGGAATATATGCTTGAGCAGTACAAAGAAAAACAATGGCAAGAGGATTTTAACTTACTCAAGACCTGGATTTCTCAACCCAACTTTGTCACATATCTTCCATTTATGCAATGGACAAGAAGCTTCTTGAAAGGGAAAAACTGAACTTCTAATAAAGAGGAATGTAGGATGAATGATGAATAAACCAGACTGGAAAAATATGTTGGTGAAATTCATGCACAGCTCGAGGATAGCACAGTTTATTGAAAAGTAAAAATGAATGAGTTTAGATGTTAAATGTAACACACTGATTCAACAAAAAATAGGAGATGGCTTGGCAAAGGCAGTAAATCCAAGAAGAAAGNTACCAGAACAGAAGACTGCTTTCTCTTGAGTACAATAACTGTAGCTAGCACTGTCATTAGATTTAAGAATCTGTAAGTATTTTCTTCAGAAAGGCTCTTTTCAGTGGTTCATAATTTGACTGTGAAAATCACTTTGGATAACTATCTAGCATTTCTTGGAGAAGGAACAACTATAAAAAGAATTTGTTACACAAGTAAACTTCGACAAATATGTAGAATAGAAATAAAAACTGAAAAATGCAAAACAGGGAACTGTACTTGCTGACAGGTATACATTTTTAAACAAACACTTTGTTCCAAAAATCCAGCTCATTGAGGGATGTTGATTTATTGCAATCAGAGCAGCAATGCCAAAATCACTGGGAATGGGCAAGAAGGGTGAAACAGCCTCTCATCCCCAGAGATGACTGGATTTCATTCTGTTTAGTTTGTTGGCAGTTGCCCATAACGTCATCCTGTGAATAAACAAAAAACTCCTTCTTTGTCTAACACCTTTTGTGAGCAAAGAACTGACACTGGATGAAATTTATCCTGATTGGTGGGGGCAGTCCAAGGCCTAGAAGGTAGGTACTAGGTCATCAGATCCATTGCCTCACTAGCAGTGGATGTCTATCATTGTCAGCCATCAGAGTCAACACATTTCTTTCCCATGTGAATTCTAGTTATGAGTCCTCATATGACTATGAAGTTCAATATCTGTGAGAAATGCTTCCCTATACAGAAGAAAATTCCCTCATGAGTAGTTTCAAACGTAATTAGACCATCATAACTCTTTTTCTAATTTTTTTTTCCTATCATCAAGTACCAATGGATGTACCATATTTTTTAGGGTGCCCTTCTTTATTATTTAAGCTGAGTTCTTTAGGACCAAGTTTTTTCTTACATTTGACCCAGAAACCAACCTACCTTGACCTTTTCTGAAATTTGCTCCCACTGCTTTGATCTGTGACATTTTTGCCCCACTGCTACTATGTCAGGCTTGTCAGTTTCAACTCTAAAAGCAGTACTGTCACAACCTTGATGATCCTAATGCTAGATATGCAGTTTTCAGGAAGTAAAATAGTACCTATTTCTAATATACATGTATAATCTTTTCTATCTTATATCATTTTTTGTTCTTATGACTGCACTGTCTGTTAGCATAAGCTTCTATTCTTACTCCAGTATTTTTTCATTCTCAACAGAACAATCATGTCTCCTTTTAGACACAATTTTGCTTGACTAAGTCAGGTAAGCACTTCTAGTCCTATCACAGGAGAGCTCCTGTTTCTCTAAATTAGGCCCTATTTGTTCTATAGTGCAGGAACATTATGATTTAATATGCAGTTTACAATTTCACTTCAACTGTCCGCAATTGATAATATTCAAGAAAAGGGGAGAGAGGGGGCAAGACTGAAATAATCATACGAATGTCATGTCATTTGTATTTTTAATATCATGTGTTGTATTTGTAAATAAAGAAAATCAATATATCAATTTAAGATACCAAGTTATGTGATATATCCATACATTGAATATTTTTATAATACATCATCCATACAATATGCTAAGAAATACAGTGACTTGCAAGAACTGCTAAATTTGAAGGAATTTGTGAATTTAAAGCAGAACAGAATTCTATCTGTTTTCATTTTGTAGTCTGAAACCCAGGAAAAGAAACTTGTTAATAGTAGGAAGAGGGGTCAAGGTCACCAAAGACTCGTGTGGAAACAGAGAGCTGCTGTCAAATACCTACTGGGTAAACTCTGAGGCAAGATTTCTAAGAGCAAGGAAAGGGATCCCACCTCGAATAAAACCAAGGGGGAAGTTGTCATGCTAGTAAGGGCAAATTCAAAGAAAACCAGGACAGCAGGCAAAGCTGCCATCTTGCCTCCACCCTGCTGCATGATCACTGAAGGATAATCTTCAGTGTGTTGTTTTTCCAATACAAGATAAATACTGGAAGAGTCTCATTAGGAGAGGCTGCAAGGGGCAGGATGTGGCTGCATTCCCTTATTACAAGTGGTAAGCGCTGCAAAGAAATACTAAACACTCTCCAAGAAAGCAGATTGTAATCAGGTGTGCTCTGAATTTGTACTTTCTTGTTTTCTTTACTTTCCAGTTTCCAGTTTCATGGTTATACAAATTTTAAATATCACATGATCTATATACAAGGGTGTGAGAACCCGTCTTTGTTTTCTGGCTCAAAGCTTGCTTTCTGAGGTATTTCTTGTGGTAAGACTCTAACTGATTTATTGAGGAGGCAAGTGATGGGTGCTACTATGTGACAATCAACATCATTTTGTGGACATTTGAAAGCACCTTCCTCCAGAGCTGTTTGCCTCCGGAAGAGAGTGCTCAGGAGTGTTTACTTGTGGAAGATCTGGCCTGTGACTAAATAGCTCAACTTGGTATGGGAAAACTGGGGAATGATACTATCATTTCCTGTGAAAAACAGGATGCAGGTGGGCATCCCTGCTCCCTCTTATCTGCTGGCAAGGCCCAGAAGATGGGAACAAAGGAGTTTCTGCTGAGGTCCCAGAGCCAGGAGTTGCCACTCCAAGGATAGCTGACTCAACCACTTTGGATTTGAGCTGTCACTCCAAAGAGAGCTGACTCGACCCTCTGGACTTATAAATAAGTTTGTACTACCATTGAAAAATTGTCGTCGTCAACGGAACAACAACGCCTGACTACCCACCACTGCTGAAGATCAATGACTGAACTACTAACCACGCTGGACCCATGGTGGTGACTATCATCTCCCTCTTGCTTCCTATGAAGACTCCTTGCTTCTATTTCCTATCTTTTCTATTGCCCTTCTTCCCTTCCCCATCTCCCTGATTAAGATTTGTAATAAACTGGTCAGACCAACATTTGAACCGTTGTTTCTTAATCTCACACCAGGTATACATATATCAAAGAACCTCCTCTCCTTCCTATAAATTGGAATGAACAAAGGGCTACTCTGAATATAATGCCTCCTATTTTATGATGTTGGCCCATGGTGTCAGAGGCATATGTTGATGGTATGGCAGTAGAAGTTGAACCTTCCCACCAATATTCCATTATGTGTTGTTGCTGTGTGACAAATGGAAGCAGAGGTGCAGTCTGAAAAAGAGGCATCTGACATGGAAGTGTATATGAAGCAAAAGGGTGTCATTAAATTCCTCCGTATGGAAAAAATGGCACCCCTTGACATTCATTAACACTTGCTGAACTTTTCTGGAGATGAAACAGTGGATGTGAGCACAGTGAAGCAATGAACAGCGCGTTTAAGCAATAATGACAGCAACATGAAAGACAAACCATGTTCTAGACAACATGCAGATTTTTACAAGCATTACATGCAGGCTCTTGTTCACCACTGACAAAAATGTGTAGCTAATGGTGGTGACTATGTTGAAAAATAGCGTTTTGTAACTGTCGATTTACTCTATCAAAAAGTGTTATTATATTCTTTGTATCTGTTGTAGTTTCCATGGGAATACAAAGGAGGCATTAATTTCAGAGCAACCTACGCAGAACAGCATGTGTGCAGTGCGTAAGGAAAAAATTGGTACCTACAGATAAGATTCACATATTCAAGGTAGTGAATATGCACTGTGCATCCTCTTTTGGATGAGAATTGCATACTTACAGCAGTTAATCTCTGGTGTGTGAACTATTTCTCATCTATTTAGGGAAAACCTTACCTCAGTCAGTGTTGATTGTCTTAAACGTTCCCCCTTTTGATGCTACTTTTTCTCGGTTTTACCCAGTGGTTGCTTGCACATTCTTTTTCTGTCTGCGGTGATTTGAATAGACATTTCTGTTGTCTGCAAGTGCCCAGGCTGCTGAGTGACCTCTCCAAGGAGAGGCTAGGGCTGTCTGTTCTGGAGAGATCAAATGGGCCCACTGCAGGGTACAGCTAAGCCCAGCAGCCAAGCTGGCAATGTCTCTGGGGAAATATGTTTAAGAAAGGGTCAAAGCACTGTACAGGCAGAGGAGGAGGAAACAGAGTAAGAAACTGCAGATGTAATATCAAATTCAGAAGACAAGGAGGGGGAAGTGTTCCGTGATAGAGCAGATATCCACACTGTAGCCCATGGAGGCTCTCATGCCAGTGCATGTAGTTATTTCTGAAGAGCTGCAGGTTGTGGGGAGAGTGTGAGAAGAAGGAAAGTATGAGGAAGAAGGAATGGCAGAGAGGAAATGCCATGCTCCAACCACAACGTCCCATTCTCCATTTCCATATGCTGTTAGGGAGAGGGGTAGAGGACCTGAGCGAAGGAGTGAAGATGAGGCTGGGAAAAAGAAGGGTAAAGGTAAGGGGTTTGTGTTTGTTTGTTTTTCACTACTCAAGTCTATTTTAATTGGCAAATGATTAATTTTCTCCAGGCTGAGGCAGAGGTATTTACTAAGCAAACTCCTTTAAAGCAAGACGAGAGCTTACTTGTTCCTGTTTTCCCATTTTTTCCCCGTGTCCCACTGAGAGGAGAGTTTGAAAGAGCAGCAGGTGGGAGTCTGTCTGTTAGCCAGACTGGCTAAATGACGGGCCTCTTTCACAGACTGCTACTGCAGTATTGCTCTTTACATAGCATAATAAAAAATCATTGGAACAGAGAAAGAAGAGTGAAGATACAGCCTAATAAATGTGTATTTACTGAAACGAAGAAGCAGAGAACTATCCTTCCATATCTCATATTGCCTCATGACTGCAGCATTTACCTGGGATCAAATTCCTCAGAAAGACAATATAGTTGAAAGCATCCTATTTCACAGCTGTGTTTTTGCATCAGTAAAATACTAGGGAAGAATGTCAATTTTTGCAGGTCTAACTCCTTGATGACTAAGAATTCATATAAATATAATTTCACTACGTGAAATTATTCATCATGAAATATTTAATCACTATGTGGCTATTCATACCATCATAACAAGTATGAGATAAACTGTTTCCTGCGCCTTACCTTCCGTAATGGTCAGTTTGAGCTGTCCTAAGCATCAAGCATACAGCTTGACATGTACATGATACGATGGGTGAACAATTGGCTGCTGGGTCAGGCTCAAAGGGTTATAGGAAATTGGGTTACATCAGGCTGGTGGCCAGACATTAGCCGGGTTCCTCAGGTCTCCATTTCAGGGCCAGTTCTATTGTTTTCTTAAATGATCTGGACACAGGACTCCAATGCATAGTAACTTTGTGGATGTTACTAAATCAGGAGGAGTTGCTGACTCCCACAGCATTAGAGAGGCTTTGCAGAGATTTTTATAGCTGAGAATGCCAGGAAAGCACCAATCCCATATAAATTAACAAGAGGAAGTGCCGGATTCTTCACCTGGTACATGGCAATCCTGGATATACATGCAGTTTGGGTGATGAGAGGCTGGAGGGCAGCCTTGGAGAGAGGGAGCAGGGGGTTCTAGTTAATCACAAGTTGAACATGAGTCAGCAGTTAGCACTGTGCACCTAGCAGCCAAATGTGGCAACAATACCCTGGGGTGCATCAGGCCCAGCACTTCTAGCCAGACAAGAGGAAGGAATTCTTCAGCTCTGCTCTGTGTTGTGCAGACTCACATCGAGCACTGTGGATTTGAGGTTTGGGCGCTACAATTTAAGGACATATAACTATGAGAGAACATTCAAAGGAGGGCTACAAAGATGGTGAATGGTCTAGAGAGGAAAATGCATGAGGAGTGGCTGGGGTCTCTTAGTTTGTTCAGCCCAGAGTAGGCTGCGAGGAGGCCTCATGGAGCCCTACAGCTCCTCATGAGTGGACGGAACGGAACAGAGGGGCAGCACTGAGCTCCGCTCTCTGGTGACAGTGAAAGGACCTGAGGTAATGGCACGTTGCTGTGTCAGGAGAGGGCCAACATTGTGTGTTAGGAGAACATTCTTTACCAGATGATGGTGGGCATAGCACAGGCTCCCCAGGGCAGTGGGCACATTCCCAAGCTGCTCAAGATATTCTGATTCTGTGAATCTGTCATTCTATGTTGAACTATGTGTATACGATGAGAGAAAGATAACCTGAGAGGCAAAAAAATCTGTTAAGGGTGACCTTCAGATCTCACCACTGCACCACAGTACAAACCTAAAATCTGCTGTGCTCTGTCAGGAGTCACTTTTGTACATATGTGTGCATACATCCACACATAAGCCTATATATGTTGCACATATGAGCACACTGTCTGTTGCAGGTGAATAAAGGCATTTAAAAGTCAAGAACAATTGAGGGAACAATTATTTTAAAAGATCATGCTTTAATAATTACATTAAAGTTCTAAATTCTACCTTAACATAGAGTTTGACATATACTGTCATATTTTCATATCATTTTGTGAATTTTATCAATGCATACGTCGTACTGTTTTGAAAATCACTTGAAAAGTAAGTATTGTGGCACTAAGATTTTCTTCTGTAAATGTCAGTAAGGTCCTGTTGATAACAACAGCCTTTTGGCACACAAAGGCAGAGTGAAATACATCCCTTTCAGTTTTACTTCTGAACATTCTGGGTTTGTGCTTTCTGGAAAAGATCATAATTGTAACATCAGCCTGAAAATTCTTTTTTTTTTTTAATTATTTGCTCAGTCAAATTCCCACTGGCCTCTGTACAGGAAGTGATCTTGATTTTGTGTTTTTGTGAGTGATATTTTTATGACTGTTTGTGACATATTTGATGTTCTGTCTTTCCACTCTTATTTGATGAATAATGTCCTATATATATTTCAGAGTAATAGGAATTTGCAATAAAAGGATGCCCAAGCAGGATGTTTCCAGAATTGTCTAGAACTATATTTTTTCTAATTCAGTTATTTAATTTCTCAAGGTTTGAGATCCAGAGAAAGACAAGAAGGGAACATTTATGCTTAAGATTTTTTTCTCTGCAAAAGTAGACTGCATTATTAGTATGTTCAAATATAGAAGTTACCCTTAATACACAAAAATTGTTGTGACTACATTTGTTTGTGAAAAAAAAAAAAGAAAGAAAAAACTGTTTCTTAAGTCAGATTTTTTTTATTGTTTGTAAAAATTGTTATTGGTTACTAATGACTGCATATTAAATTATGATAACAACATAACTGTGATAATATTACTGTAAATGCTGATGTAAGTTTGTCAGAAGGTATTTCTACAGCCAGCAATAATCATACCCAAGGCAGTAACCAATATGTATAAAAAATGTCTAGAAGACTTGTAAGGTACAAAATGTATGCTAAAGGGATACCTTTAAGCTTTCTCAGTGATATTTCCATAAGCAATGAAACTATTTTTACAAGAAAGCATTAGGATAGATCAAGTAACTATTTTGATTTTAGCAGTGAAGAATAAACCTGTGACTTTGTGCAAGCATTTTAGTTTGACTGGTGAGAAAGGAACCGAAGAAAAATAATCTGATCTGATCTGACAGTCAACACAATATAGCTTTCTGATTATATTTTGTTTAGATATAGTTTAGCTTCTCGTACTAAAATCCATACTGAAAGGTAATCACATGCATCCACAGCTCATGAATCAGAAACATAGGTATCTTCAGAGTGTGACGGAATTTAGTGATAATTGTCACCTCACATTGCCTACTCTGTGGGATAAACTCATGTGCCTTAGGATACTCAATTACCAAACATTTTTAAAATTCTTCTGAAAGTCTGAAACAAAGTTTGTTTTTAGTTTTTTTACAACCAGTTGGCTCAACCTTTCAGAAAGGAACTTGTGGATGTCATTGATCCACACATGTTTTATCATGTTCTCATTGTGATGATTCCATTTAGATCCCTAGTGTTTAGGAAGAGCTGTAGTGTCCAAAAAAATATATGATACTGATTTCTCAGTCAGAATTTGGTCTACTGGGGTGGGTTTTCAGGGAGCCCAAGTCCTTATAGTTTAACACGAGCCTTTCAGAAACAGTGCAGTAACAGACAGATCTGTCAGATATAGCAGAAGAACTCATTTCAGGATGAAGGATATTTTTGTGATCTTTTGAGGCAGATGAAAATAATGATCCCTTACGACTGAATAATAAGTAGACCATTTATTTGGGTCTTCGAATTACTTGGAGTGTAGTTCAGTATCACTGTCAAGTTGGTGTTTTCTTGTCTTTCCCTTACTATTACTCATCTTGAACGTTTATGTTTGGGTATTTTTTAAAGGTACTTTTAACTTCTTCTTGCCACGTGGAACAGTAGGGATATATGCAATAAATTTAGAAATATTTTAAAAGTAGAAATACTAGTGTTTAAAAGAAAGTAAAATTACTATTAGTTAATGCATAATAAATCTACAAACTATTAAGTTGTCTCTTCTTCATGGCTGTTTAATTTTGCATGCACATAACCAATGTTTTACTAACAGTACCAAGAGTTTCATATGTAAGACATTATTCACAGTATGTTTCCTGTTATTTTGCATAGCATTATTCTTTGTGAAAATAATGTTTTGGCCTCAGGAGAAATATTGCAATTGAATGCACAGCAATATGTTTTTGGTATGGGGCCATGGTATTACAATTTAACTTTTTCTTTTTTTTTTTTAAATTACCTTGGCAATCAAGACAGTAGAGCCAGGGTACAAAATGTAAAAAGGTGGTGAAATAAGGATGTCATTTCAGTTTTTAATTTGCAAATAAAATGTGCTAAGTGAAATGGGAGAGGAAAGTGCCCCTTTCTGACCAGCACGGTTACATATCACATACTATAAATGCTTCTTGAAATGTGATTACGTAGTTTTAATATGCACTTTTATTTTTGGAAAAAGTTGGGTTGAGCAAAAATTATTACTGTTAAGTTGATTGAAATGTTGAGGATTAGCACAAGGAATAAAATTAAACTAAATTAAACTATATGCTTTATTTTTTGCCAACAGACTATGTCATGTAATTGTAAAGGTGTGATTCATCATGTTCTATTTCAGTTTCCTCATGTACCAAGATGGAAAATAATTAGCAGTAATGACAATGTTAAATCCGGTAATTTGAGTGACTGTTAATAAAAAGTATACAATCCACAGAAATCTATACCATTACCTTTTAAAGATTATACATATTAGGCTCATAATGTAATGTGAGCAAACAAGTAGTTTCACCTTAAATTGATCTCAAAAAGAAATGTGTCAGGTAAATCATGAAACAATTTTTTTTTTCTTTATCAAACCATTCTGTATGCAATATGCCAATTGAAAGTGATAAAAGCATCTTTGGAACACCAAGTGTCTCAAATAATTTTACATACACCTCCTCACAATCCCATCCTTGATGCTTGTGCATAACACCTCGTTGTTACTTGCTTTATGGAAATCACATTCTTCTTTCAGACAAGCAGTGATCATAACCAGTAAAGTTGATGGGAGTATTCACATGTGTCAGCATTGGTTCCGAGTAGAATTCACATACTTACTAAATATGTACGTTTTAGACTGCATTCTGCTAATGTTGATACATTCCTAAAATATTCTGAATATGGATTTCTTTTTTTAAAAAACAACTTATACATTCCTGATTAGAGTAAAAATGAATGAGTTTAGATGTTAAATGTAACACACTGATTCAACAAAAAATAGGAGATGGCTTGGCAAAGGCAGTAAATCCAAGAAGAAAGTTTTGTTTTGCTTCACTTTTTTCCTACTTTACTAGTCTTTGGTTTCTAGTTAATCCATTTGGTATTAAGTTCCTACATTATTGCCTTGTACCTTTTTAATACCAAAGAATAAAAGTACATAAGAGACTTTTCTACGTCCCATATCATACTCCTTAAGTATTTGTTCAAAAAATATCTAAAAAAGCATTCAAATGACCAAAATGAATCCCATATGCTTTGTTTAAATATACTAGAACTTTTCTTTTAGCTAACCTAAGACAACATCTGTACTTCATAATTTTGTATGTGTGTGTGTGTGTGTTATCAGGCTGTTTTTCATATAAAATTGTTAGTCTAGCATTATATTATATATTCTTTAACTGTAGTTGTGCATTTCAACTTATTTTGTTGAAATTAGCTTAAAGCTGATGGTTTTCTTTTTATGTTTTTGCTTAATTTTTTCCAATAATACTTGAAGATCAGCATGCATTAATAGCTGCAGGGCATAAAGAGACTAGAGGAAATTAGCTGTCACCCACAGCCAGTGATTCTGTGTTCTTATAAACATAAAGGACTAAATTGTCTTTTATGTTGACCATGCATGCAGATCATGTCATTTTCATTAAAAATTAGATATCATACATATATAGGACAATTGTCGATGGAGATGTTTGAATTAATGTGATTTTAAACCAAAGACTAAACTCCTTTTGTTTTTGTGCTAATCAAGTTTGGATTTTATTACTGAAATATGCAGTTGCATACGAATCCTAAATTGAATATTGATAATTCTTTTTTCATATATTTTCCATACTTCTGCAAATGTTTTAGTGTTCTGTGTTCATAGCATGCAGTGAGAATTTATAAATTGATGCAAACTGGTTTTAATAACTTTCTGTTATTTTTATTTGCCTCGAGCTTATTAGCTACTATCAGAATTTTGGCCTTGAACTGTTAATCAGATGTTGACATTAATATTTTACTGTAATCAATCATTATTGTCTTAAGTTTTCAAACAAGTACAATACGATTATTTTGCTTCGTATCAAATTGTAGTTTGATAATATCTTCGTCTTCACATCACTAGTAGAATGACACAATGTAACACAGAATGTCTTCCAGCTCTGCTGTCTTCTGCTGATATTGTTGCTTTACCTTGTGTCATTCCTCCCCTAGTGTTCTCTCTGCCCAGCAGCTGATTACTTTGCTGGTAGTTGGTCTTTAGAAACATCTTGTCCAAATTATTATCCTCCTTCTCTTGTGTCTGTCTAAAAAGCATCTTTTACACCTCAAGGCATTAAAACATGCTATCACTAATCAAACATTCTTACCATAGCACAAGGAACTCTATATTAGCAGGATTTTAAAAAAGAATAAAAGAAGGAAAAAAAAAAGATGAAGAAAAAAGGTAAAATACACACAGCTTTCAGTACTGACCTTTTTGTTTTACTGTCCATCTTTCACAGTGTTATTTAACTACAGATCTTATGTAAATCCAATTCAAGCCTTAGTTTTAATAACTTTAGAACTGCTCCAACGTTGCCAAGACTCATAAATGATTAAGCCATTCTGTTTCATACAGAGCTCTGCAATATTCTTGATTACATCCTGCCTTGAGGTTTTGTCAGTCACCACTCAAGCTATATTGATATGCATTTATGGAACTATTTTGGGAGCAGGGAGTGATTTGAAGCTTATATGGCAATGCATTTACTCACACCATTGTATTTGTTGTACACTTCCTTTCCAAACTGTGCCATGCATCTCCTTGTTCTTAATACTTTAGCAGATGATAGGATAATCTTTCATTAAAAATGGTTACAGTTAGTGCAAAGTGCACTTTAAAGATACACATTTTTTACATAAATGACCTCTGCCTCTACTTAGCTAGTTAAATGCGTTTGGAGTTTTTGTTAATGCTTTCTAAGGCAAAAGCTGTCCGTTTCTACACTAGCACTTTTAGCTTTTAGATTCCCGATAGGGTTTAATCAATTTCTATGATCCTTCGAAGTGGTACTTCAAACAACAGTTGACTTCTTTTCAGTAGCATGGAGGTCACCAGACAGCCTAAGGAACTCTCCACCTGACGTCTGTTTTCTGGCTGTTTTCTAGAGGCTGAAGTTGACTCACTGGCTGTCTTTATCAAAGCCAAATTACTAAATCCTGCTTGGCTGTATCACTTGTCTTGGCAAAAGTTACTGTATAACAAGAAACAATTACAAACATTAGCATTGTAATGAGATACCTTAAAATAAAATATTTAGCATTATAATAAATGAAAACCATTATTTTTCATGCTATAGAAAACTTAAAAATATAATTATTACCTCTTGATAAAAATAAGGACTGAGACATTTCACAGTTCATATGTAACAAAAAGGCAGCCAGATTACTAGCTTTCTTGACTACAGAGGATAGCATCCTGCCTGAATAAGCATTAGTGGCTGGCTTTGCTATCTTTCCTGGCATTTAAGAACAGTCTGCTAAATCTTCAAAAAGACATTGGCTCAGTTTCCTGTAGTACTATTTATGTGTATTCAGGAGTTGGACGAAAATCATCTAATAATTTATTTGCTGTATAAAAATCTATCTAGCTCTTAAACTAAAACCCACACTTCTTCCTAGAAGTGAGGTGAGTGGGTAGGTACAAAATATTCCTTCACATATCAGTACTCAAGTTGCAAATACTAGTAACAGAGTATAGTTCTAATAACTGTTCTGTGGTTAAAGTACCAGCAATATTCATGTGTAATTCAGACAGAAATCCTAGTGTAGTTCCACAGTTATATTTTTGAGATGTACAAGTTCTGTTATCTTTATTAAATGGCTAGCGTTCATTAAACAGTCAATCCACAAAATGAGACACTGCTGCCAATAAAGAAACATTCCAGCATTTGCAGATGTTTCATAGTGAGTTTAACATTTTAATGTCATTTTTACATATTAATTACTTTATGTGTGAAAATTGGAGGTGTGACATAATTCTAATTAAATTAGTACCTAATGAATGTTCTGAAATAAAATTATATTTGGCAGTTTGGAGAAGCCTGTTAGAAAAGATTCTGATAAGGTGATCTGCACACAAACAGACACTCACCACATTTTAATTAGCAAAGTAACACGAGAAAAGAAATCTTTAATATGTCAAACAATTTTATTTTCTGAGGAATATCTGAGAAGTTCTGAAAACAGTGAAGAAAAGTGAAATGTGTGAGAAAAAAATGAGTATGTATCTGATTAAAAAATACAGCCTTAGCAAGACGTATTCCATTGTAATATTGGAAGATATTTGCACTGGGAACTGAAGATACTATAAGTCTGAATCTAGTCAAAGGTACTCAGAACAGTGAAATGCAAATATTCCTGTACTGTGAAATTGCAATCATTAATATCTGGCATATCTCAAACACAGGTAGGAGAAATGCCAGCAAAAGTTCTAAAAGGTGCATTGTCTAAATATAGAATCTGTTTAATCTCCACTGATGTTAAACAATGTATACATAATTTCTTTTACTTTCTCATTTCAGAAAAAGCCAAATTCATATCCGTTTTAAAATTAACAATCAGATAAAAATTGATGGTTTGCATCTGAGTAATCCCCTCTACAATTATATCTTTCTTCTCATTGGGCTTGGCCAGTTATGAACTTGAATTTGACCCTATCAGGAAGAAAGATAAACATCCTCTAATATTTTCAAACTACCGAACTTGAATGTTTTTCTCAAAACACTTCATGTGACATTGATTATTTGAAGTCTTTGAACACATAATGGATTGCTTTCAATACAAAAGTTTTTATACTTGTAAAAATATTCCAGAAATGCTGGAATTTTAATGCATTTCCAATAAATACTTCAGAATATAAGTAACGATCCAAGCCTTGGAAAAATACTTGGAATCACAAACAATTCACTCTGAAAGTGATGATACTGAGTAATACAGTGAGGAAATCTGCCATTACAGTTATTTAGAAGGCCTACTGTAAGGATTTGCATGCCAGTATAATTTCCAAGTTTGTACCCTTATCAATCTTGAACTGATTTGATATCACTCTAATAGTTCTGGTACTTCTGAAGAGTATGTTATTTTATGGTTTGTTATCTTTATTTACTTAAAGAAACCAAGTTTCTGTTCTGATGGTTGTGTTTTTGTTGGTTTGGTTTGGTTTGGTTTGGTTTGGTTTAGCCTCAAGATGTTTCATTTGATAGGAAGGCACTATTGTACAGGAAATATAAATATTACTGTCTTTAGAAAAATATTCCCAAGATTTAAAAATGTACAAGTATCTGAAAAATAAATATTCACTGTCATACATGAAAAAGTAGTTAAAAATGAACGTTAACACATGGCAGACAGTGGAGCGTATATTTGTGAGGGCAGATAATGCCCAAAATTGAACTCCTTTCACTTTTGCAGGAGCTCACCACTTGTTATTTGCAACTACTAGGGGCTGACTATAAACTTTACTAACAGCTCAGCTTGCTAAGCGAAACAAGCATATTCTGAATTCTCCTATTAATAAAAAAATGTAAGTCCAAACCACCCATTAGGAGGCTGATACTGCATTGCATCTGTGCTCATACATAGACTATTTAGATCACAAAACCCTTGGGGTGGGAATCAGAAAGAAGGGTTCCCAGGAGGAAGAGCTGGTCTCAGTTCTTGTTTCTGTGGGGAAGTCAAGACCTTGGGAATGTAATGGAGGCAGACTGAGCATGTGAATGTACATTATTATCAAATGGTATAATACCTTTGATCTTGTTGGTTCTTAAACCGCAGTATGCAGATCAGGTTGTTTTCTCTGTCTGTTTTGTGTAATGTTAGTCAAGCTAATGAAACCAAGCTTTCAAAAGGTTATCCAAAGCAATGTCCTCATCATTTTGTGAGTGTAAACCCTTAACAACTTGTAATCTACAGCACTTATCATCAGGTGAGCTTGGAGGCATGAAGATCAGTATGATAATGAAGGGTCTCAAAAATCAGATTCTGAAGTCTCAAATCACACTTCTAAAATTAGTGTATATTTCTAACTTTTATCTCTCTAGTCAAGATTTTCAGAGCTTTTAATATACTATCTTCAACTGTAATATATGAGCCATTCTGTACCAAAATTTTCTAATAGTTAAAGAGGTCATTGCTTCTGATCACTGGAAACACAATAGCCAATGTTTTGGATCACATATACAGTAACGAGCAAACACATAAGAATCACAATGGAATTCAAGTTTTTGTTTCCTCAGAATGGAGTTTGTGTACATTCAATAAGGCTTGCGGCCAACAATATCAATGTGAATACAAATAATGAAGAGATTGTTTGCTGAGGAATATTTTAGGCAACAAAGTAAGGCTGCTAAGGGAGATGCAGTATGTTACCCTAATGTTCAGGTTTGCATGATGTAGTACACATGCAGTGCTGCCCAGCTGTGACATTTCCTAAATTTTTAGTGCTTTGCATTTCAACATATGCAATGTACTTCTGACACAAACTTTATATTTTGTATGCTTGTGAAGGTAAGTAGCATTCATGTTTTTGTTACCGCTTAGAGATTACCACTTTACATTAAAAAGAAATTAAATTGTGATCCTATCTACAGTTTAGAAGTTTGTCTGCCTCTTTAGATGAATAAATTTCTCACTTTTCTCCTGTTAAATCTTCAAATCCTTTCATTTCTGGGTAAATGTCTATTTACTGCTGCATCTGTGCCAGCTCAGAAAAGTTATAAACTTAGTGAGTGTTTCTGGCACTGCTATATCTTACCACTCATTGTTCTGATTGCTTGGCTGTTCTTAAAATAGTTTTCTAATCCATTTAAATAAAAATGATCTAGATTAACTAAGTCCTTATCTAATTTAACCAGCTGATTTTTGGCTAAAATTGGTGAAGGAGGAAGTGCGTGAATATCTCTATGGGTAGTTTTGTCTGAGAGAGCAGGAAGGATGTTAAGGGAGTCAGGGAGGCCTGAAATCGGGCCAGAGCAGCAGCTTCTGGTGACAAAGCAGCAGCAGAAAGATTGCCTTGTGTGTACAGACTTGCATTGTGCCTACAGACTTGGACTAAAAATTAAACTAAATTTCAACCTCTTTACTATATTCCTGTGTAGAACTTCCAAATAATTTCCAAGCAGTGAGATTCCTAATCTAAAATCTGGCTGAGAATGACCCCCACACTTCATTTCTTTTTCCTGCATCTGGACAATATCTTTCAACAACATAAAGAGTCTTTTATATAGTTGGGTTTACAGATCCAACATGGCAAATCCTCTTTTGATAGACACAGCACTAGGCAAGAAGTCTCTTCAGAGTTTTAGAGAAAGGAACATAAGAAGGGATCCGCAACTGGCAATGCTCTGAGACTCATGGGAAGTACTTAATAACCAGAAGTTATTAAGTACGAATTAAGTTATTAAGGAAGAATTCTAGAGGTTGCAAACCTTAACCAAATTCCTAGTTAGCGTTTGTTTGATCTGAATAGCATAACATCACGCTCCGAGTATACAAGTCTTACCCTGATTATCAGATCCCACTGAGCTGTACTTCTAAGAAGAAACAAGATGCCACGATAGAAACTCAGAATCATGATCCCATATATCTGGACTGTTATACTGAAAGCTTGCATTTTGGTGGGTCTGGTGATCTCCACTTTTATCAACTTTTTTTAATCATTACTAAATATTTGTAGTCCTTGGGCTTGTGGACTGACGGTTCAAAAGTAGGATCACTATTAAACCTTAGTTTTAAAAATTTCCCATACATCCAAGTGCTAAGGAGAAGTAATCAACTTATATGATTTCCACAGCTAATCTTTCTCAGTTCTGTCTTGAGGTCCTTCCTTGCTTTTCATTTCCTCTATCCAATTACAGAAGCAATTATTGGTGTCCTCCCTTAGGACATCTGACCATGTGAAACTGTAGCTAAAAGATCACAGACCTTCTATGTTTAGACAGAGTAAAGAGGGCTGATCCATTAAACTAAAATGTGCAGGTAAAGCTTGACACATTTTTTTTCAGATGAATCGGAAGACTGTTTTAAGTTCTCAGGTAGGAACTCCAAGAGTTATGTCTATTTAGCTATGATATAAACAAAAACAAAAACAGAAAAAATACCAAAACAAACCAACCAACCAAACAAAAACCCACCACCTAAAAAAATAGATAAATACGATATCCCCTCCAAGCTGTAAGAATCTGGAAACTTCTGCAAATTTAAGGACTAGGTTGGAGGAATATTCTCCAAAAGAAAAAAAAGGAAAAACAGTGTTCTTTCACATTCTTTCACATGTAATCCTTAGCCTTCCCTACTAAGACTTCCACCACAGTGTCCACTATCATCCTTTGTGATAGTAGTACTTATAACACAAGTCACTAAGCAGCCATCAGAGGGTAATTATTCTCATATACACATGACAGATCTGAACTGGCAGCCATGACATGAAATGCTCTATCTTGTTTCACCAATGCCCACACAGCCCATTTCTCACTACAAGCTAGTGATACTATTAA
>JACDJE010000127.1:2190648-2210648 GCA_016647715.1 Pavo muticus | reverse complement strand
GAGTCCATTCTGGCTAGGCGGCATGGGAAAATGTAGATCAGTATGCCTATTCTCTATGAAAAAATGGGATTTTCTTAATGACATAGCACTCTAAAGTGATGGCTTGTATGTGGTAAATGCTGAGAAATTAATTATAAAATGCCTCTTAGACTACAGATCAAATTAATTGCTAGTATACATCTACTAAAAAGACCACTGTAACCCCAAACTGCATTTCCTGCTTCTTTGCTGGAGATTTCTGTGTTTCTGTAACTTGTTCTTCTCTTTCTGTTTTCATCACCTTCATAGAATTTTTTTTTAGTTACAGTGTCATCTGTGACATAATATCAATGAAATATAAAATTGTATGATAGGACTGAAGCATATGAATATGTATTTTGTGATAGATACAGATATACAGGAAAAAAGAGAGTCAGACATCCAGGTCTATAAACTATGAAGAGAGAGTATAGACAGAAAGAATTAAAAAACACATGTATATGGACATACGAATACTCAGAAAGATACACAGCTGTGATATTGTGTGTTATACCATATTTCCACAAGTTACTGTGTATGACAGGCAGAGATAGAAAATTTACAGAGAAGCTGTTCTAGCTTTTGGTTATATATTTTGCTTATATCAGCAATTATGAAGTGTAATGCAAATCTTTTATTTCAATATACCACTTTTTCTACTTAAGTAGACCATAGCACAACATCTCAAAATATATAGCTTGGTTAACAATAGCAAGAAATGACTTGCATGAAAAAGAGCTTGTTCAAAGGAACAATTTTAAACATGTGACCTCCCCTCTTTCCCCCCAGACACACTTCCCATGGATCCTCTGCTGCTGAGGATCTTGCACATCCATAGACTAGAAGAAATGATTCCATTTCCATTTAAAAATTGTGTGTTACAATCTCTTAAAATTAGGATAACGTAGTTCACCTAATGGCTGATAATGACTGGCAAAAGCTGCAATCTGTATGTGTACTTAATTATCTACATAGAATTGTACTTGTCTTGATACATACATTTTTAAATTTTAAAAAATTACAATAATGTATATATTTGAATGCCATAGCGTGTAAAAACTTTAATCGTATGTATTTTTGACATGTATGAATTACACAGTAAAATGTAAGTTATTTATTCATGCTGATGAATGACATAAATATCATTCTGTTGAAATTGGTGCAATTAGAACAAACAAGTGATTATGTCAGAACAATGGAAATAACATGGTAATGACATCAAAACAGTGAGAATAACAATAACACCCTCCCCTCATCAATGTCATCTGTCTTCTGTTATTTCTTAGAAAAAAGGATTTTACTAAAACATTGTTTGCGCATTATTTCTTTTTGTTTTTTCCCTTCTGTAACTATTCTGTTATGGATTGAACACAAGGTGAAATGTACAGAATAAAAAAGGTCTAAAACATCTTTCCTTTCCCAGTTTGTTACAGAAGGCAACTAATTTGAACAATGCAGGGAATGAGGTACAATGAGATTTAATGATCAAGAGCTTGTTTATTACAAATTAAATTTGCTGTACAAAAGATAATGATTTTTACCTTAGTGAGTTCTCAATGTCTTAATAATCTTTACTGTAATGAATATGAGATCATAGTCTTAAAAATATCTTCTCCCTCTTCCTAATTTAATCAACATTTTACAACATTCAGATGTCCCAATCACCTAAGGCTACGTTATTAACATGGTACTTACTTTAAAGAGCTTCTCAGAATGATTGAAGAAAACAATTCATACAAGTGCTACCTTTACTAAGAATAGAAAAACAAGCACTGCTTGTTTGCTTCATTAAGGCTAACTTGTGATCTTCAAGTTTTATAAATAGAATGTACACCACAGTGTTCAGCAGTCTCTCTGCTGTACATGTGAGTCCTACTGATGCTAGTGGCTCTGTTGCATGCATGTTAGGGATGAAGAGAAAAAAGTGAGTTATTTATAAAATCAGAAGATATTTAATAAGACTTATGTTAGATCAAGAAAGAAGCAAAATCTTTTGTCAGGTTATTATGTTTCTATTATATGCTATCTAAAATATCTGCAAAATGTGTTTTTTTTAATGAGTCTGCTTGTAAGTGTGAGCTCTCTGATAAAGCCTGGGTTATAGAATGTGTGCATTTAAAAGAATGCTTCCACGCAACTGTAAAGTATGCAACTTTTTTTTTGTCACTAGGAGTATTTGAGTTATAGTAAAGAGGGAGTACTGTAAAACACTGTTACCAGTGGACAAGATGATCTTTTAAATTCAAGATTATTTAGAATATGGGCTGTAAAGCAATCTTCACAAGGAACTGCTGGAATATTTTGAATGTCTGAGATTATTCTATTTCCGGGGGGGAAGGTAGCCAATGTCATCTTACTTTGGGTTTCTTTTCTTCTTGGAAAATGCTCATTTTGAAAATCTACATAAACTACATACACTCCCAGACCACCTAACTTTTTCCATTTGGTATGCAATAAAAATGCAGTTATGAAATTTTGATTCAACTTCACTTCACTGGGAAGACTACTGGTTTCAGCAGTCATTGGACTGGCTACAAGGAGACCAGAGAGAGTTTTCCTTTTATAAGACGGGAACCAAAAGACCTGTCAGTCTCCCTGTAAGCACTAAATGATACAATACATTTGCCCCTCCAATGATTTACCCCTTACAGTGTTAAAGCAAGATCCTTTAACCTTTTGGTAATCTATAAAGAGGGACTTTTTTTCCAAGCAAATAGAGCCTAAGTTTTTTAATTTATTTTATTTTAGTTGCCTTCTCTGTTTTAGGATTCCATTGTAATTCATCCTGTTATATTATATTCATCACAAACTACCCACTGTATTCGTTCCTCTTTTTCATCTCTTCCTTTGCCCCAAAGTATGCAGGAGTCAGAAATTAGAAGTGACTCAAGCTGGGCCTATGTCTAAGATGTTAAACAGAAGTTATTTAATGAGCCAGCAAAACATATGAGAGTACGGGTTGATCAAACCCTTAGAAAACTAGCAAACATAGGAAGGGTTAATTTTTAAATAGACTACAGAAGTTTAATATGTGTGACATAACGTTATATAGGAAGGAATCTTTGTAGACCCTGCTTCTCTGCATTTTTATCACAGTCATCTGATGAGTAACTTGTCATTCTTATTTCATCGTCAATTATCCATTTGCATTTTTATTTGACTTTCTTCCAAAATACTAAAATCAAATTTGACTATTTGTTGAAATGATGAATCGCTAGATTAAAAGTAATTTGATCCACAGACTCTTTTGTTCTCAAGTAGAAAAAAATGGATCATCATTAAGTAATGTTCTCTTCAAGCAAGGAATGGTACAGTTATTATGAAATTTGCAGCTTCTCATAAATGCAAGAAAATACCTATACTCCCTGACTTTGTACTCTGACATCTGCACTGTAGACAGAATGGTTGAGTTGAGTACCTACAAAGACGAGAATGTCTTTCTACACACCTGAAAGAGTTCTCTGGGTTGTTTGGTGTGTCTGTCCGATCATTAAACTGCCAAAGATTGTGGGCAGTGTATTTTACTGACCCAATACATCTATGGCTATTCATGGAGTAGATTCATGTTGGGCTTGGGGCACAGTTAGGCCACGTGCTCTTGAAACCTACTTGGTGATATAATATTCACTCTTGAATAAATATTTATGAATGGATATTCAGAAACATGCTGAGAATACAGATATTCCCAAATACCAAATACCACTGACTCTCTCAACCCAGTTCCTTAAAGAGTTCTCCATCAACATTCAGTAGTCATTACAGGACAGCCTTAACAAGACCATTAGACCTTCTCACTTTTATTTGCAAGCAATATCAGAATTTGCTGAATCCCGCTGTGATTGGTTTGTACGATGGTAAGTTGTATCAATAGCAAACTCAATACAGTCACAGCAATATATCGATGCCCTGGCGATTATAAACAAAATGCCACTATTTTATAGAACTTCTGAGTAACTTATTATATTTATTTGCTTATCATAAGGTAGTTCTTTTCCACGAAAGTCAGCTGTATGCTCTCCTATATCATTTTGTTTGCTTTGGAAAATATACTTTTTATAGCACTATAACAAGAGCTTTGACAACAAAATACATATAACCTATATGTGCTCATATGAGAAAGGGAATGTAAAGAATATTATGGAAGGTATGAGCAAAAAATATATTAGAGGAAAAGTTTATGAAACAAAAGAGAATAGCTTCAGAAGCTTGCATGGATTTTGTGTGTCTGAAATTACACACAATAGACAGAAATGAATCAGAGATTTAAATATTTTTATTGAATAGAGGAAGGAACTAAGAAGACTTTAGGTCTTTTTTTTTTCCCCTACCTGTCCTTTCATAATGTTATTTTGTTTGTTTTTCTTTTTTTTTCATATCGTTAGAAGATACCATTAAATTGAATATGTTTGAATTAGCAGCTGGATTAGAAAATTATAACCAACATCGTGTGAAATATGACTGGAAATATGTGTTCAATAAGAATGGTTGTGGGCTGGTAAATTCAGTTTATGCATGACACTATACTATACACAACTCTCAATGAAAGCTATACCAGTGGGGTTTTGTTTTGTTTTTTTCTCCACTTGAAATGGATGAGAAGCTAATGGTGTCTTTACAGCTAGCAAGAGGCCTTCTACTATACACAGAACTTTTTCAGATACCAGATTTAATACAGTTTAACATTCAAGGTCTGAGTAAGGACTAGGCAAAAGCTCAAGTTCAGGACTCATCTTTCTAAAACAGTATTGTATAAACAGCCTAGGAAATCGTGAAGGTCTACGATAGTGCAGAGCATGCAGATACAACACAGCTGTCTCACAGCATGGTTAGAACGCTTCTGTCTGACAGTGGGGATCAGTTGTCACCATCTCTCCAAAACATAATTACAACCATCCAATGGTGAGGACTCTGCTGTGTTACAGATGTCTCAGCTGTCTTCATTAGAGGCTGGAATTGTGTCTCAGGGAAGTCATGGAATAACCACATTGCAAAACAAGAGTTACCTCTTCTCTTTCTTGTCTCTCACAGATTGTGTACAATGCAAATTGTTTCACAATCTAGTTGCCCTCCTCTAAATCAACCACAGACTATTCTAAAAATCTGTAGCGCCGGGGGGGAAAAAAAAAGGTTGCCTAAAGGTCTTTTGTTTGTTTGTTTGTTGTTTGTTTTGTTGTTTTGCTGTTGTTTAGGGAAGGGGTTTGTCCCTTGCATTTCCAATTACAATTATGAAACCAGTTTTGAATTAATCACTCAATTTCCAAAACCAGCTTTTAATTTGCTGGTAAGACAGATAATCTTTGCTGTAACAAAATGCTCTGAAAGTATAAAAGATCGTGAAAATAAATTTTCTATATCCATCTTTTTAACCATAAATTACATTCTTTAATAAATAATTTACTGTCATGTGATTTCACCTTACACAACAAATTTGTCAGCAAGGACCCCATGCCAGGCAGACACAGCCATAAAAGCTGTGTCTAAACTTGTCTGCATTGTGTTTTCCAGCTTGGTTCCACTGTTCACCCAGGCAGCCTGCACAGCACTGAATAGTGTGAATGCATTTAATTACAGTCTGACATGTGTATTCCTGAGAAACAAAAGGCTGTGAACTGAGGGTGATGATTAACTGTTCTACCAGATAATTGCTTAAACTACTACTTATATTATGCTGCATTATCTCTTTTGAACAAAGTGATTATTGGCCCTTTGTGCAGCGATTATACAATGTAAGTGCAATCTTGCTGTTCTAAATGTTAGAGTTTATGTTTAATGTACTTTTATTTGTAATGAGGGGTGCAACTTTAGAATTTCTTTAAAGATTTATTCCTACAACTGGAAGAAAAGAATTAAAAAAGGAAGGCAAGTCTCTGTTTCTCACACTGATCCAGAGGCAACATTTCTTTAAGGGACTGGAAAGCATGACATCCTTTGTTTCTGGAGAAATCCATTGATAGGAATCTACTGTAAAGTACCAGAGACCTTCCAGTAAAATAGGTAGTGCATGCATTTTCACAACAAAGAGGAAATACAGGAAGTAAAGGTTATTAAGAATACTTGATATAGAGAAGATAGACAATAAAAGTGCATTAACCACATGTTCTGGCCTCTGAAGTAAATTTAATTGAAATAAAAGATGGAAATGTATTGTATTACTTGCAAAACTCTTTATGAGGAAAAAAACAACCAACAAAAAAAAAAACACACCAAAAAACAGCAACAACAACAACAAAAAAAAAACAGACTTAAAAACAGAAGGATCTGCACCTGAACGAGGTACAATAGAAGTGAACACCTTCCCAAATTGAAGTTACCTGTATTGAGAAAGGATACAAGGAAGCCGTTAGAGAAATGAGTAGCAACACTGACCACAGAATTTATTCAATGTACAGGTCTTCTTACTTTTGCTGGAAGGAAGCAAGGTATAAACTCACAAGAATGAAGCAAAGATCATCCTACACCTGTAAGGACTGTAGTTCACGGACATACATCAATCCGCATAGCCCTTCTCTCTTACTTAGTTTCTTTTTGGAAAAACAAGCACATTAATTCTTCATTTTCTGAGAATAGAGGTTCCTATCATATCTGTACAAGGTCTTTGTGCTCTGAGATCCACACAATCTTTCTCAAGACTGTATGCATGAGACCTTGATCATGAAAGGCTAAGTGCATTGCCTACCAAAGCAAAATGTTAGGATGGATATCGGTATGGAATTAATGAATGAGAACGCATCTTCACATAGCACATGTAGAAAGAAATGACCACAAGTGTCATTTCTTCTATGTATATATAGCATTCTAGGAGGATAGAAGCATTTCTTAACGTTGAACCACCACACTTTGAAACAGTGATACCATGTTCTGGGAAGCCACGTAGTATAACATATTTGAGGGAAATATCCCTACCATTGTTCCAGAGATGCCAGTTGAACAGTCAGTATGGGTGCTGACAATATGAACTAGGCCCTGAGGGAAAGAACATGCACCGAAGTCATGCAATCGTTATTTAACCAAGGCCAGCATTAGAAGACACTTGCCTGGACTCTTTCTCCTCTCACCTTTTCCACTCTTAACCCCTTTAACTTGAAAACTCACTTGAACAATGTCAGTTTATCCCCAGCTCGCATAGTCCTAACTTTTGTTTTCCTTCACATTTCATAGACAGACACTGTTTACGGTTCCCCTCCACCTAAGCTGTAGCTGTTGTGCACACACATATATCTACTTCCTCTTTAACTATTCCCTTTCTGTTCATCATGTAGCATATGCCAAAGGAAAACTTATCTTCTTTCCTCCTACACTACACCTGATACAGATACTCCCCAGCTCATCATACTCCCTTGCAAACCAAGAAGCCTTTCTGTTTCCTGATTAGCACAAAATGAGTACTACATGCACAGAGGAAACACACTGTGTACTGTGCTCTAAGGACACATTATTGCAATAGAAAGTCAAAGGCTGAAGACATTATTTCACAATCAAGATACCTTTCCAATCCCAAGGGCAGCATGATTACTCAGCTACACACTGGTAGAAAAATCAAACACTACTCATTAATTTTATTACACTATTCCATTATATTTTTCTTAAAATGAGCTGCGTAAATCTTACTTGTCTGTGCTATATCCTGCCTTGTAGTTTACCATTGAGGTACCTATTAATATTTGTTAACACATTAAACAGCAGTAATGAGTACTTCTAGAAAGCACACAGTAAAGGGAAAGAAGATCAGCAAGAGGATTACAAGCGAGAAAGTCAAAAAAGAAAGAAAAGTGAGTAATGACTGCAGGTATAATGAACTGCCCGTGACCTTAAACTCTCCAGTTTTCAGGTTCTTTTGAGTCTTCAAATTGTGTAACAGTCTGTGGCGTTTTTTGTTCTATAGATGAAAATCCAGATGTGTGCTGTTAGTTGTATGCATTTATCAGTACTGAATGTCTGTAAGGCCAATCTGAAACCGTTTGTATTCACAGCCAAATGCGTCTTCATAAAAATACAGGCATATACTTGTACAGCTAGTGAAACCTCTGGTTTTCCAGACTCGTGGTGGTTTTTGCTTTGTTCATATCTCCTTGGATATTCCACCCACATTTCATCTCCCAAAGATCTTCAAAGCTGTGATAAAATAGAAACAAGTAACCTCACATTCGTATCTGGTTAATTCCTTGTCTTCTTTGTATACACCTTTCCAGAAAGTAGGTTCAGCCAGAGTCAAGAAATTTAAAGTTAGAATGAGGATTGTTCATTGTTAGGCATTTATGGTCAGTTTTCTGGGGTCTGTTCAATTAAAAATAAATAAATGAATTAAAGCATATGTATATTTGGCTTCATTTTTGCCTCTACTAATGGACATAGTACAGTTATTCCTGTGTTGCATATAAATTCCACTCTCTAATGAAATTATTAATTAAAAATAATAGAGAATGTAAATATTATTTTCGTGCTTCCCAGTGTGAGGGGGCATAACCCTAGGGACATCGTATGAAGCACAGTCACGGAACAGACAGACTTTTAAATTGTTCTTCAGAGTCTCTGTTTTCCCTTAAATAATTAATTCTCTAGCTCTGATGATTGTGGGGCAAATATACCAAATAAGAATTTGGTGGAATCAAGGCAGCAAGAAATGCCATATGTCACGGGTTATCTATCTCTGGATACAAGTCCGTGACAGGGGGGCACAGGCCCCGGGAAAAAAAAAACAGAAGAGCGAGGAAAAAAAAGGAAGGGGTACGAACGGTTTGCCGCGCGATCCGGCCGGCCCGGGGCCACGCTCTCCGGGAGAGGGGGAAGGGCAGGGAGCTAGTGGATGGGTTTAACAAAAGGAATGCTCCAGCACTAGATCTGAGAAGGAACGGTAATTTACTAAATTTAACTAAATCAAACAAAATGAGAGAGAAAAGAGTATCCAAAACGCGAGATCAAACCACAATACCGCGAGGGAACCACGTGCTGTTCTCCGCGGCGAGCTGAGAAGGCTGAGCCGGGCAGCGAGGGAAGCCATGCGCTCGGTCCGGTCCGGAGCTCCACCCCACTTCCTCTTCGCGCCAAGTCCTCCCCAGGGAAGCCGCACCTCTCCTCCCATCAGGATACTCCACCTGCCCATAAGGGGCAGTAAACAGAACCAGAACATTAACTCTTTAACTCCTACTGGTTCACATGATGTTCTGATGTGGAATACTGATCACAAAAGAAAAATCACCAAACCACAACACCATAGTTTGCCAAATACCTGAAAACAACAGTTATGAAGTATGTCATGTCTTCTTGCAAGACTTGAACAGATGCAGAAAAGGTTCCCATCACTGTGGAAAGACCTATTAGTAAGAGGCAAGGATAGAATTTGATAGATTTTATTTTCCTTAAAGAGAGGTAGGCTTCGGAAAGTTTTGAACATAGTGTTGGCAGAAGAGACCAAATATTTGTTCATACATACTCAGTAAAGGAGAAATTGCAGACAGGGAAGGCTAACAGAAAAATAAGTTTAATGGCTCTCAGCCACTACGCTCCAAGTAATATAACATCTGAGCATGGTCTCTTACCAACTGTGCTGGACTGACAAAAGGACCTGAGTGATCAGTGAGAAACAGGTTTTGCAAAAAAAAGTGACCTTTCCCTTTGCAGATTATACAAAAGTGACTTACCGCGTATTATTTATGTGATGTGCAAACCTGGATACATGAACCAAAATGCTTCTGATATTTTCATTTTCTCTGGACTTTTTCAAGTTTTATTAAAATTATGGATAGGTGTGCGGGATTATTTTTTTCCTTTTCTTTAAAAAAAAAATATATATATATAAATATCCACCAAAACAGATAAGAACATTATAAATTACAAGAAGCGGGTGGTGATGTTTGTCAAAGGTGTGTTCCTTTATACGAGCATGAAAAGAATATTTAACTGATAGATCTGAATAATTTGTAGATGTTGAAGACTTTATGACAGCTAGCCATTCTTCCTCCCATCCTTCTGGAGATTACTACTTTGCAACAAAAGCAGTGACAAAGACAGTAGGTATGTGTATGTACCTAAATATAGAAGGGATAAGTATTAGTCTCTGGTCAAAAGAATAGTGCCACAGTCTGCATGGGTCTGTGTGGAAACAATTGACTGTAGGTGTCTCTCTGGGCTTCCTGTGATGACCTTGTAGTCCTACATTCAAACCAACTTTTCTCTCACTGTAAAGATTGTATGTGTGTTTATGTATGGCTGTTAGTTTAAAACATGTCAGGTATACTGGTGTCTCAAGCCATCAGAGTGGTAGTATAGACCAGATGAAACTGGTTGTAAATGTTTTGCTACTGGGAGTGTTATATGGAGCATGCAGGAATTTTGAAGTGGGCAAAGCCTGTTCAATTGTGTTGAAGAAACACACAGGGTGAAGGAAAAAAATAGTCTTATTCATACTGTTTATTGGGAGTGGTCTTTGATGCTTGTTATCCTCACTAAACATGCCTAAGTCTTAATTCAGAAACTTTAAGTTGATATGGACCAAAGTTCTGCCAGGGAACAATATAAGAATTGAAGAGTTTGGGCTCAGTGGTCCAGCACTTGAGCTCTCTCCCACATTCTCTTGCATTTAACAAAACACATTTAGACAGTATGCTCATTTCTCAAACTAGGAAGTTCATGAGGAAAGGTAGCAAAAAAAAATTTGTCAAAAAAAAAATCTTTAAAAATCCCACAAAACTCTAAGCTCCAACATTGATCTCTGTTAGTTAAACAATATTAAAACAAACAAACAAACAAAAAAAAACCCAAAAAACAAAAACAAGACTTTTAAAATATTGCAACTATTTTTAAATATCTGAATAATTTTGGTGGTGGTGCTTGAAATCCTTCAAATGTGGCTTGACTTACTGTAGTAGCTGTGGATTTACTTATCCCCAGTACTACCAGTAGCGTTATTAGGTAGCATGGGGTGAGACCTGGGCCTCTGCTTTTGTACTATTTTGTTTAGTAGTATATGATTGTGGGAAAAGAGGTGGGCTAAAATACAAGGGATTAATCCTTGTGGAAAGATGTGATCTTAAAAGAGCTCCAAGAATGTCTGAGAACTGCGAAGAGTGCTGGTGCTATCGGAAATGCTTTTAATTGTTAATAATGAAGGAATAAAAATATGCTGGGTCACAAAGCGAAGAAAAAGTATGCAAAAGATAAAACAAAGTAAAAAGTGATAGAAGACCAAAGAGGATGGAAAACGATATAGACGGTTAACACATATATGTTATAAAGTTTCCATTGCACTCTTCTGACAGACCATATACATAAAACATTCTTGTCCCAAGTGAAAAAGTGAAATTCAGAGTATCCTTATTTGATGTTTTTTCAGTATATCTAGCTATAAAAACATCAAATGAAGTTAATGCTTCATTTGATGTTTTTAACATTACAGCAATCACTAAGAAATGTTACATCAAGCTTTATTCATTTCATTACTTTATTAATTTATAAAGGGCCCATCTCATGACAGAATCTGTGAGGCTGAACGAAAAAAAAGAAGAGTCAAAGTGAGGTCAATGCCTAAAGAGACCACTGGAAAAAAAATGATTAAAAAAGAACATCTAAACAAGAAGATTAAAAAAAAAAAAAAAAAGGAAGAGCAAAACTAAATATTGTTGAGCAATTCATATTAAGAAAGCTTGCACTCCATCTTTAATGCATCCAGAGGGAATTATGGTCACTCTCCAAATAAAATGATTTCTCTGAAATGTGCAGAAACTTAGGTAGAAAATTTTGGGGTCCAAAATAAATAGCAAAATTCACAGCGGGCTCATTTGTGCTCTTTTTGAGGAAGAAATGGTTTGGGTTGGAAGGGACTTTTAAGATCATCTAGTTCCAACCCCCTGCTATAGTCAGGGACACCTCCCACTAGACCAGGTTGCTCACAGCCCCATCCAGCATGGCCTTAAATGCTTCCAGGGAGAGGGCATCCACAACCTCACTGGGCAACCTATTGCAGTGCCTCACCACCCTCGCAGTAAAGAATTTCTTCCTAATATCTAGTCTAAATCTACCCTCTTCTAGTTTAAAGCCATTTCTCCTCGTCCTGTCACTACATGCCCTTATAAAATGTCCCTCCCCAGCTTTTCTCTAGGCCCCCTTCAGGTACTGGAAGGCCACTATAAGGTCCCATCTGTATGATCTTGCTGTAAGCATCATCTTTGTGGCCCTCCTCTGGATCTGCTCCAGCAGCTCGATATCATTCTTGCGTTGGGACCCCAGAAATGGACACAGTACTTGAGATGGGGTCTCCCAAAAGCAGAGTAGAGAGGCGCAATCGCCTCCGTTGACCTGCTGGCCATGCTTCTTTTGATGCAACCCAGGATACAGGTTGAGATATATTGAGATATATTGAGATGAATTATGCTAAAAGACCCAGTGATACTGAGATACCAAGCACTACTACCTCTGCCCTAATACCTGGCTTCATAACCACAATATGTCCAATAAAGCTATTTGAGGTGTCCTATGTTATTAAGAGCTGCATCTTTCAGGTGCCCTAGCTGGCCAATGGAGGTCAGACAGGGGCAGACCACTGGAAAAGGTGAGCTGTTAAAGATGAGAGCACACTGTTGTGCCGTAAATGTGCACATTCTAGGCATTTAGCTGAGAGAAGACCTCAGTACTAAAGACTTATCAGCTATGAATTGACAGTTCCACAAATGACATCATAACATCTGAAATGGGGAAAAGAGAATTCTTTTGTAGAAGGCTTGAGGTCTGCCTGGATAAAAATGTCTGCCAGACAGACATTTATTTGACTGATTTAACTTATATTTGTATGTAGAAATATATATATCGATACATTTCCTTCAACATAATACAGTGCTGAAAATATTTCCACATATAACCAGGTGGTTACAAACATGAAATGAAGAAAAATTTCTCACTTGCACCTAGTAAACATTGGAGACATCATAAAAGCATTAAAAGAAAAATTATGCTAAAATGATGACTTTATAAGCACACTGATCTGAAAAAAACACCAATACTGATGTAATCTAACACTCAAATTTATAGTTATACACTTTAAAACAGCCATGCACAAAGTAGTTCATCTGACATTTTTCTCAGAACATTGTGGTTGTAAAAATATCATTTTAAGATATTTCTACCTTTGACGGTTTTTCTCTTAATTATGGACTTAAAAACATCAATTAAGGGATAAATCTTCATTTTCATATCATGCAAATGCTACGAGCATAAAAATGGCATTTAAGGGTGATTCTTCATTTGACCCTTTTTTATAAAAGTCTATTTTCCCTTCTTTAAAAACATTTTGCAAAAGCTCTTTTTAAAGATGCTTCAATGTTCTTAAATTCCCAAGTGAATGCCAATGTAAACCAAGATTTCAAAAGAAGCTGGCTGTTTTGTATGCCCCATTTTTAAGATCCATGTTGAAAAATGTTAGAGAAATGCCTGTCAATCCAAACTCCCACCTCTGAAAATTTAATATCACTAACATTTTTCTACAAGGATCTTCAAAAACAGAAGGTGTTGAAGCCGTCTGATAATTATCACTGAGATAAGTGAAAATCACTGAGATAAGAGTACAGGGTACTAAGTGTGAAAATGTTGAATCCCTACTGTAAGAGCTTTTAGTGGTTCACCCCAACCTCTGTACTGCAAGTGAGGAAGGGGAACCTAGAGAGAGAATGAGCTTCCATCTTCCCTCCAAGTGCTATGCTGGCCAGCTGCAAGCAGAATCAAGAAAATATCAGAAGCCCTCCTATGCTGATAGCTGCAACCTTCTGGGTCAGCAGGAAACAAGGTTAAAAGCACAGGGCCTAAAAGTGACTTCATGAAGAGAACCAGTGTTGTAATATATCAAGGGCTCTGGGGTCCTGCACACAGACTTTAGTGGCAAAAAGGACCATAAACACAGTTTGCACTTACAATACAAACTGTAAGTGAAACCAAACAGAGGCTCATCCCTTTGACATATTGACAAATACAAATGTTTGATATTTTCATATGTGCAGCCACTCTTAGGCATCAAAAGTTAAATTTATTTAACTGGGAAATTTAGAATTCATGGCTTTTTCTCTCTCCTTAGGTAACTTACCTGCTCATATTTGTATAGTAGTGATAATTAATGCTTTGGAAAATTACAATAGGGTTTCTGTAGAATTACATTTTACAGCCACATGAATACCAAAACAATTCAGTATGATTCATGTTCTAACATTGAATTCTAAGGACAATAACAGTGATTTCGACAAAGTGTTACCAAATATTTAGGACGTGTATTTCATCAGAATTTGAATAAATGCCATCACACACTGCTCATTTAAAACTACAGCACTAATTAATGTAACTCTTATTCACATAAGATAAATCTTAATCAAAAAAATCATGATAGTACTGATGACATATTTAAGAATTCATCACAAAAGGAAAAGTTTATGCTGGTTCTGCTTACGACATACACTGAGGTTCCAAGAACAATTTTCTGTAAATTGCACAGATTTCTGTTGACATACTTCTGGAGAATATCCAAGCTATCTCTGAAAAGTTATAAAAGTTGCTAAAATGCAACTTTAAATGACTTGCTTTATTAAGCACCTCTCTGATGCCTGATCTGCCTTAACTCTGTACCGGTTCTTTTACTATTGGCATACTGAGATTGAGAAGTACACCTTGAAAGGTGTATCTTAAATGGAGGGAAATGGCCATTGTGTGAAGTGGATAAACTGAATTACTGAAGAAATGAAAAAAGCACAAAGAAGTGGAGGATCTGGGACAGACCAGAGGAAAACGTAGAACTGGTGCCTAGAATAGAAAGAAAAGTATACATGTAGTGAAAGAAAAGAAAAATGCTTATTCAAATTCAGCACAGAAAGCCATCCACTGCCCTCAAGTGGCAGAGCCGTATCTCCTAAGGATGAAGAAAAGCTTGATTGCAATACAGACAGAAGTAGTAAGGAAAGACAGAAAGAAAATTGGAGAATGGAGAAATCTGTACTTTTCCATAACCCTCATCCTCTTTTCAGAAATACTGGTAGACACTAAATGCATGGTATTTTGGGTAAAAGAATTCTAAGTCTAAATATTTTTTGTGGAAAAGTTGTACTTCATTTCTTACATTATTGATTTAAAGGCGTTTTGTGAAGTTGGAAAAACTTACTCAAAAGTGAAAAAACAGCTAGCTAAGCTGAAGCCTAGAACCACCACTGTTTATTTGAAATGCAAATGAGGACTTGCCACCCAGGAATGTATGTTACATTTGACATTTGTCTCTAATCAGAAGTCTCTATGATTAATGTAGTTTGATACCAATAACCTCATTAAGCAAGATTTCCCTTAATACCCTTTCTGATTGTAATCTCTTCATTATACTTCCTTTTCTCATTGCTCCTGGCCCTTCTCATCATTATCGATATGCTCAGGTCTTCAGTAGTGTTACTAATATGTATTTTACATTGAATAGACTATTTTAGATAGGAATTAATAGTACTAATGCCTAGGTGTCCTTAACTGTGAGACTTACTTATCCTAACTATATTTTATTGGGAACTGGAGTTATTCTGCTCCTCAAGGCTAGAGTTCACTAGGTGGAGTCATGAGTGAAAATGAGTTTGTTGGTTTCATCCCAGTCTCCATTTGAGCAGATCATGAGACTACTGCACCATTTTGTGTGATTGGTAGTTTCTGCTCAAAAGAGCTCTGGAACTGAAATAGTGGAGCTGTGGCTGTGGAAGTGCATTGGCTGAGCTATTTAAGAGACGTTTGTGCAGTGTCCTTCTGAGCATTTGTTGCACAACAGACAGGATATCTTATTCACAGATATTAAATATGCACACAAATTGAAGACATAAAGCAGTGGTTTCTATAAATTCTGTACTCTATTTACTGTATTTACTGTATTTACTATTTACTCTAAATACAGTGTATCCTCCTAAATTTTGGAACACCTTTTAGGAAAACAGCAGGTTATAATGTGGGAAATGCCAGTGTCCCAAAGGCAGTAAGTAAAAGGAGGTTTCCATTTCAGCTAGGTATCAGGTTCCATTTACTTTCCCCTTTCCACAGTAGGCATAAAGTGTAGAGCTGATCCAAAGATTCCTCCGTAAAGCTCTGCTGCCAATTACCAATTTTCAGTAAATCACTATTAAATTGTCCCATAATTTTTCTGCCCTTCCTTCCCCAGAATGTTGATTACTATGATGCATTTTCTGTGATTAGAGCAAGAGCTGATCTTTGAAGACCTTAAAGTCTACGTTGATGGGGCGCTCTTTGCGTGTAAAGAGAAAATCTGCTTTCATGGAATGAAAAATTTTCAGATTCTTTCTCCCTTTCTGAGACAGACTTTAAAGACATGTTGATATAAACTGACAAGCAGGGTGAAAAGAGATAGGCAGCTAAAGCACACTTTGGCAAGGAGAAGAACATGGGGAGATCCAGAGAGCTCACCTGCACAGTGTTGTGTACACTTTTTCTGTAAGGTAAAATGAGCCTGGCATGAGTCATGCTGCTGCCCCTTCCTAATATCATTCAAGATTTGTGATAACTCTAGGCCAGAATAAGTTACAAGTGTGGAGAGTGAGCAAAAAAAGTGTATTGCAGGGACATCCTGAGCAGATGAATATCTCTGCACAAAAAAAGTGGCCACAATTTCAAAAAGTCAACTGTTCAGCCTACCCAATCCCACTTCTCCTATAGAATCAAGTGATTTCAAAACTCAACTGTCAATGCAAAGTTCAGTGAACAATCAAAGGAAAACTAAAATAAATCAAAATATTTTAGTATCCCAGAAACAAATGGGCTTTCTCTCACACCTGTGGCTATACTGGGTAATGTATTTTCTTAGTCTTCCTCAGCTGGTGCCTCTGGAAATTTCACCGAGCCTCCCCATGACTCCTTCCACATCTGCTTGCTCTCAATCAGCAGTTCTCAGCACTTTGTAGTTTGCAGATGCCAAAGTAGGATCTGAAGAGAGGTTCAAATGGCATGTATTGGGTGTTATGTGCATAAGGAGAATCACTCCATGTGCATAAATGAAAGTAAAGGAGTAAGGAGAAAGAAGCCGAAGGACAGCATGGAGTGGCCTGTCAGCCGAGGTGCCCTTGATGCACCTGAAGGGCACAAATATCTGTACCTGAACTGAATTTCCTGATAGGTATTGCAGTGACAATTTTGATCTTAATGAGATTTTTTTTAGCAAAAACAGTTTTCTGGATAGACAATATTTTCATAGAGCCTGAAAAAAATAAAGTATCACCTGTGTTGACATTTGTAGGGAAGGTATTAGAGTGAGAATCTTTTTGTCATTCTTTCTAACTGGTTCTACTATCATATTCCCAAGAGATAATATATATATATATATATATATATATATGTATGTATATATCTCAAAAGGTAATGTGTTTATTGCTGCATGAGAGTTTTATTTAATCACTGCAAAATAATTTACCAAGGTTAGGAAGGATAGCTACGAATCACATCACTACTGATTATGCAGCATTTTGGAAGATTGGTCTATTCTCCTTCCAGTAAGCATCTGTATCTTACATTAGCTCTAATGGAACTTAAATTTGTACATCAAGTGAAGAAGAAAGCCTTCTGGGTTGTTATAGATGTGTGACCTTGAGCCTTGTGACTCACTATACAATCTGCATGCAGGAATATTACATAGTATCTGTCAGCATCTGTCAGGTCTGATTGTTTAAACATTACTTTGTCACCCACACACACATACACGCATTTTACCCAATTTAAAATTAAATATTATACTGACATTCTAAAAAAGAACTGCTGTAAAATTTAAATAAACTTTATTGTGCTTCTTTTTACAATTACAAAATTATAATGAGAAAAATTAATCTCTGGTGTAACTTAACTGTATTCCTGGGCACAGTGTCATGGACAATTTCTACCAGAATAATTAGAACTTGCAGACCAGATTTCTCTTCATTCAAAATATAATAAGTAATCACCTTGAGCCAACTCTCCTGTCTGTAATATCAGTACAATTCCCATTGCAATAACTGCAGTGGAAGCTACATCAAAGAAGCAGAAGAATGTTTGACATATAGAACACAGACAAATAGTTCTTTGTACAGTGATGTTGTTTACCATGTCAGAACTCAAAAAAAAAACTAAAAAAAAAGTAGTCAATCAGTTGTGAGTGATACTGTCAACAGGAGAGGGAAACATGCATGTTTTGACATTTTATTAGCATACTAATTAAAAGAACTCAGTTCTTCAGACATTGGAGAGTATTTTATTTTTTTTCTAGGATGACCCAATTTATTCTCACCATTATCCCTCTGCAGGTATCAGGAAAACCAGACAGAACTCCAATCAGCAGCATGCAATGGGTCAATGTCCCTTCTTGTGAATCTGTATCCTTACAGAGACAAGGAGGGACTGCCAGGGAGCTGGCATGGTTGGAGGGGACCTTCATTAGTGCCCTACAGACAAAGGCAAGCTCAGCAGCCAGTCCCACAGCACACTGCAGTTACTGCTTTTCTTCCCAGCCCTGATGCCACTTCTGGTCCTACAGGTGCAAAATTGGCTGATCAAGTGACTAATTAAATAATAAATCTAGCCTGAGATAATTATTTACAATGAATAATTTAGTGGACAAATATCCTCTCCCCAGGACCAATTCGCAATTATCTTGATATTTATATGTTATTAAAAAAAATATGCTGGGTGGTTTCTGCAAATAATTGTATTCTAGAACCCTGAAGAATATAATTTTTCATAAAATTGATTTTTAAATAGCTCATGTTTAGTGCTTTTCCCCCTGCATAGCTTAGGACATATGTAGTCAAGTATAGTCAAGTGTACAACATTAACACTCTTTCATGTGGATTTAACATTCCCTATTTGTCTATCAACTTTTGCTAATAATTTAATTCACTGAAATACAAAAGAATCTTGAAGTTAGCACAGGGGCCTGAATGTTTTTTCTAAGTATAATTTTTTTTTTTTACAAAGTGACATTGGCTGACTATTTTTAAGAGATGTCCATCATGATCTGCTGACTAATCAAAACTAAAATACGTTAAAAAGTTACATGTATTGTTTTGTAAGAAAACATGTTTTATTACTTATGTAATAATTTTGATTTCAAAATTCTTGTTAATCTTCTGCCACAGAGCTCCTCTTCTCGTTTAGCCACTACATGTCTTCAGAGACAAGAGTGTCATAGAATATTTATTAACATTATCCAGGTTTGTTTGAGACTGTATAGCTCACCAAGTTATTGAGGAATTCTCACTAAAAAATTTTATTTCCATGAGAGCATAATGTTAGTGTTTATGCCTATTCCAACTCAAATTCTCCCTGATTACCCCGCGGAAAAGTTTGGTCTTGTTTCGGCTGGTTGTCATAATAGATTCAAAAGCAACCATCATTTAAAAAAAAAAAACTCTGTAATCAGCAAAATACATTTATATCATCTGCATGAGTTTACTTAACATTCTGCTTAATTTGAAAAGCATGTCCCATCTGTGTGTACTGTGTGCATCTGTCTGCTACTTCAGAAGAAAAAATAGAGCAGCATAGACACCACAATGCAACTGCGGTTCTTGCAAATCATTATGCACATACATGAAACACGGTCCATGTACAAGAAGTACTATTTTATACATCTCAAGGTGTTTGTGAGTAGGCATTTAATTCCAGCACTTACAGTAGTAATTTAATCTGTCACCCTGCAATGAGTATAGGCAGGCAAGATCCAATGGGGCTCCACTGGAGCCCCTTCCTGTTAAATTCAAAGCAGGATCAGGCCGTAGATTTTAACAATCTGGGATACAGTCTGTGTCTTTTATGTTTTGTGACTACTTTGTACGTTCTGACTACTAGAGGAAATAAATGCAGAATGACTATACATGCATATTGCCTATAGAAAGGAGACAAGGACTATCTGGTCTGCATATAATGGCTGTACTCAGACACACACAGAATGTATAGAGGTTTTCATTACAATATTTGCATTGTACCCTGAAGAAAAAAAAAAAAAAAAAAAA
>JACDJE010000127.1:2153728-2186314 GCA_016647715.1 Pavo muticus | reverse complement strand
CACCTTTAAATGGGATTTTATTAATAACATATACTGAAATAAATGGGTAGTTGTGCACATGTATTATACTTTCATAATGAAACGTTATTAAAAAATTATCATGATTTCTATATACACACTTGTTTCTTGCTTTCCTCAGAAACAAAGAAAAGCAAGCTTGTTTTCATTTATATATGCTGCTTTACTCATCCGAGTTATTCATAATTCTGAATAGGATCCACAATAACAATACTTTTGCTATCTCCCTGCTGATTTCTAGAGTCTTTTTTTTCCCTTAATTGCATGTACACACAGTGTATAAACAATTCTGTCTACACCCTTCATTTAATTAAAAACACAGTATGCAAAGTATGGACTAACACTTCCCAAAAAGCCAGAAGTCTTTCATAGACAGAATAGGAACTTTGAGTCTAAAAATTTCAATTTTTAGAAACAAATTAGTTCAGCATAGACCACAGAAATTTTACAGAAACAAACTGGCACCTCACTCCTGATACATAAAAAAGCCGGATAAATCTAGGAAGATAATTATTCATGGCCTGAAATGGAGGCAACTCCAGCAGGTTCTCTCTGGCCCCCTAGGGTGAGATGGTAGAGGAGATGCTGATGGCTATACTGCCTGATACCGGCATGATTAGAGGACACACAGCACCCTGCAAGATTTGCTGTAATGTACTGTACTCTGCTTTTTGTTCATCAGAGAGCAGCTGCTAAGAGATGTAGCCTTCAAGAGCATACAGCTGACCCCACCTGTTACATTTCACATCTAAATGTACTTTACTGCCTAAGCTGTATCTTTGCTATAGTGTATGATTTCTCTGTTCCAGACTCCAAGTAGAATGCTTTGCATTCATTTTTGATTGGATCTACAAAGAAAGTTTACATAGGATTTTATTAATAANAAAAAGGTTATTGAAATCCAGACATTCTGAGTTATAGAACTGAAAAACAAGCTGGTGTTATGACAGTTTTGAAATGGGCCTGCTTTTGCCAGCTAGTTATGTGCTTTAAAGGGCCTTTAGCTGATTTATGCAGTTCTTGTCCTGAAACTGCTGTATTGTATTACTTCAATATTTTAACCCTATCAATTTAAAGAAGGTTTGATCTTACATCAATAGTACTCCAAAAATATTAAAATCAAAGAGATTTTTTTCAAAGAATTTATGCAAAACAAACCCTGTATTCTTTCCTGATCTTGAAGATTTAAATAATTTTTTAAAAAATCAATTTTGTAGAACAAACTCCAGATATTTATGGTGGCTGCTGAATACGCTGAACATGCTGAGAGCTTAGAAGGAAAAAAGACTTACTTTAGATATAAATTGTTGAAGTTTTGGAGCTTTTGTGACAAAATAGCTTCTGATCATAGACAAAAAGTGAAAAAAAAAGAGGATTATCAGCAGTTAGTAGTGTTATCACTTCTCTTTTTTAATGCATTCATGTTAACTGCCACTACCTGGAATGAGTAAATAAAAAGCTTTTCTCTGCAGTGGGACTCTTAAAAGTACAATTAAATAGTTTTAACTAGGTATATGCCTCAGTACTTTTCTTCTCTTTACTTAACTGTGTGTTACACGAGACTTTTATGAGTTCAATATGTATAGTATCTGTTGACACATCGTATATAAACAAAAATGATCTGGTTTAAAAGCAGGGGAATTAAAGTACCCATAATGAAAAACAATTGTTCTAAAATGCTGTCAATTTGGATTGTGGAAAGAATGTCAAAGATTGATCCTGCAAAGTGCAGAGAAGCTTCAATTTTTATTGACATCACTATGTTACTGAAGCAACTCTTAGAAGAAATAATGCTTACTGTTTTCTAAATGTATCTGAGCTTCTAATTCCGAGGTGCTTTCATGATCCAGTAAAATAGTATTATTTCCTTTTTTAGCTTTGGAGAAGATAAAATAAGAGTTGATCGGGCATTTTTAATTGACAGTATATGAAGCTGAAGTATGATAGCAATTTTCCTACATGCTTGGATCCTACAGTATATGTCACAGAAGATCATCTGACTTCTTTCCAGCCTGTTGATTCACAGATATTATGCCTGCAACAATTCCATACAATTCTTACAGTGAAGGTACTTAACTTGCAGCAACCTTCTCATTCATCGATCCATTATTGCTCTGAATATATGGAAGTAGAAAAATCACTTAGAAGAACATAGCCTACAGAATAGCTCATTTCTCTCCATTAACAGTTTATGAATCTTCTATAGCCCTCTGTAACAATAAAATGCATGTAATTTGCAATGGAGATACTTACTTTGAATAAATTGTTATGGCAGATGAGATTTCTACTCTCAAACCGAATCTTTGTTTCAGCTCCTTTCAGTTCAAAACCAAACCAAAACAACAATAACAAAAAAACCCATTATCAATGATACTCTGATCTTGGCATATGAGAGATGAAGATTTATGGTGATCCAAATCAATTTCTTCTTTGAATTTCAGGATATTTGAAGTGAAATCTTTTGGAAAGGCAGAAGTTACATGTAAAATTAAAGCCCAAATTATCTATATCTATTCACAGCCCACTGTGTTTAATAATTGCACTCAGATCCTTATGTCAAAGAAAAAAAAAGATAAATACGGACTTAGAGTAAACAAGAAGAATAAAACATTAGCAAAGCCAAGAACTGTGCCTCACACAACTGTCATTTTTAAAAGATTGCAACACTTAGTAAGAATGAAATATGATAATATTTTTATAATACTTTTCATGTCAGACCCTCAAAAGCATTTCACAATGGCAAATGTCAGTAAGTATACTTCTCTCTGTTTACAAGTGGCAAAAATAATACACAGATGAATTGCTTAGCAATAGCAAAAGCTAGTAAGGGAACTGGAGCTAGAACCCAGAGCTCTTAGTGTCAAAGCCCTCATTCTCAGAGTGGCCTCAGAAGATCTATGCATGCTGAGTCCACAGCAGGACTTGAACTTGTATGAAGATGTAGGTTCCTCTGCCTGCAGAAAGGCACAGGATTCTGGTATACATCACCTAACGTAGGCACAAATTTTTATAAACCAGATGGTAGAAGATTATTGTCTTGGAAAACGTGTTGAATTCCTTGACTAGGAGGATATTTCTGAGAATGGTGTAACATCAAAGAATGTATATGTACTGCATACATCAAGTTTGTGCATGTATGTCTGTGCCTGTAAAATTTTGTTGATCCCATTTAGCTCATTTAGTTGCATAAACTACAGACAAAATATTACATTAGTCATCAAGAAGTACTTGTGAAGTGTGCAGTATCCTCAGCTTATGGTGAAGGTAATGGGAAATAAGCAAATCCATGCCTTCAGACATTCTTAATTGTTTTACGTTCTGGGGAAAATGGATAAGATCCTTTTTTGTAGATCAAAATAACTGGCCTCTACCATTTCTCAGATAAAATTCCAAGCTTTTTTTCCATGATAATACATTGTATTTTCATTTCTAAATAAAAGGTAAATATAATAATTTAGCTTTAAAATTGGTGAAAGATTCATTATTTAGATCAAGCCAGGCATCTAACAATTTCCAACGTTTTCCTTAGCATTTTTAGAGTGGTTTGTAATCACCAATCACTATTCTAAGTCATAATCTCATTGAAAAGACTTCCTCCTCTGGATGATGTATTTGTTTAAGGGCTAGCAACTTTCTCTTTTCCTTGCTGATGGCATGACTGCTTTAAATGCAAAGAATTATCCTAATAAGCTGATTTTTCTGGTATCTCCTTCCAGGAAGGAAATCCTGGAAAATGAGGATAGCCATGAGGTGCTGTCCTATCCTATGATCTATACAAAGAGCATTCAGTTGATAACATCAGATAAGATCAAAAGAACTAATTGCTTGGAGATGCAGTTTTCTTTCCAAACAGCAGCAAGAGACAGTGACTACCATTTCCTTTTGGACTTCTACTCCAGTTTATATGCTGAATTCTAGCAAAGTTGGTTTTTTTTGAAGAATGCATTATGTGTGTGTTGCACAGAATCACTCCAATGTTTGAAACTTGTGATGAGTTTGTTCATTCATTCTCTGCTACTGCACTCTTCTCTTCCTGTTCACTCAGACCTTACTGAATTATTTATTTTCTGACCACTGACTTCTTGTTGACCATGGTTTCACCTGGTCCTTGGCTTGAAACAACCATTCATACTGAGGTATCTGACTTTATTCTGCCATTAGTTTAACTCCTTTCTATAGCACTTTGAGCCTGACAACTCACATTCTGTTTTTTTCCTCTAAGAGGGGAAAACGTTCTCTACATCCACTGTGAAAGAACAAGGACCATCGTCACTTCATTTTCTCAAAAAAAAAAAAAAAATAAAAAAAATCTAGAATTGATATTAAGAATGAGAATAGATAATTGATGTAATTAAATCCTTGTCCAAAGGGTTTTAGGACAGAATATGCAAAAGTCTAGTCCACTTATTGTGGGTCTTCCCCCAAAGCAGAAAAATGTTAATACACGTCTTCTAGAGGTTACCCCTATCTCAATATTTCAATGATTATTTTCAACATATCAAATGTAACCCTTTTGTACATGAGGGTACTTTCTGTATCACTAAATAGTAATGAAGAAGAGAGACAGTAATGTATGAATGGTATCACAAAATTGCTCTGTCATCTAAATTAGAAGCAAATATGGTTTCTGACAAATAAATATATGCTTAACATTCCTGTTTTTTTTTTTTTTTTTTGTCTTGTTTTGTTTTTCCTGCACCGTAGCATTTTCTTCTTTTCATGTGTATATTAGGAAATCAGGTTTTATAATAATTTTCCACACATCCCTATTTGGAGATGAAAAATTTACTATTAATTGATAAGGCACTCAGAAAAGTGCAGAAAAGAATCTGGGTGCCACACTACTCCATATCAGTCCTCTAAGGTCAAGTCTGCACATGCCCTTTCTGTCAACCCGTGAATCTTTCTGGATCTGAGTCAGCTATGGTCTGGAAGACATATAGATGTGTTTGCATTCAACCCGAACTAACATGCCCTTCTATCAGTGTCATGCTAACTCAACATGCCTTCCAGAACAAAGCTACTTTGTATTGTTTGGCCACAATAGTGAGTCAATGGAGTTGTTGTCTGTATCTAATCACAGAAATGTGCCCTGAAACATAGTCACTGAATTTTTATACCTCACAGGTTTTGGAATACCTTGAGGCAATTTGAGCCTGATTTACAGAATGCTGATCACCCAACACCAAGGAGCGTAAACTGAAATGAAAGTCTGGTCTGCAGCACTCCATCCTACCAGATTCCATATAGGAGCAGAGCAAAAAATACATATCTTAATGAAATATGGTTAATTTAGAAAACAAACAAACAAAAAAAACCCAAAAACCAAAAACAAAAAAACACCTTTAAATGGGATTTTATTAATAACATATACTGAAATAAATGGGTAGTTGTGCACATGTATTATACTTTCATAATGAAACGTTATTAAAAAATTATCATGATTTCTATATACACACTTGTTTCTTGCTTTCCTCAGAAACAAAGAAAAGCAAGCTTGTTTTCATTTATATATGCTGCTTTACTCATCCGAGTTATTCATAATTCTGAATAGGATCCACAATAACAATACTTTTGCTATCTCCCTGCTGATTTCTAGAGTCTTTTTTTTCCCTTAATTGCATGTACACACAGTGTATAAACAATTCTGTCTACACCCTTCATTTAATTAAAAACACAGTATGCAAAGTATGGACGAACACTTCCCAAAAAGCCAGAAGTCTTTCATAGACAGAATAGGAACTTTGAGTCTAAAAATTTCAATTTTTAGAAACAAATTAGTTCAGCATAGACCACAGAAATTTTACAGAAACAAACTGGCACCTCACTCCTGATACATAAAAAAGCCGGATAAATCTAGGAAGATAATTATTCATGGCCTGAAATGGAGGCAACTCCAGCAGGTTCTCTCTGGCCCCCTAGGGTGAGATGGTAGAGGAGATGCTGATGGCTATACTGCCTGATACCGGCATGATTAGAGGACACACAGCACCCTGCAAGATTTGCTGTAATGTACTGTACTCTGCTTTTTGTTCATCAGAGAGCAGCTGCTAAGAGATGTAGCCTTCAAGAGCATACAGCTGACCCCACCTGTTACATTTCACATCTAAATGTACTTTACTGCCTAAGCTGTATCTTTGCTATAGTGTATGATTTCTCTGTTCCAGACTCCAAGTAGAATGCTTTGCATTCATTTTTGATTGGATCTACAAAGAAAGTTTACATAGGATTTTATTAATAAAGTGCCAAAACTGTGTTTGTCCATAAAGGAGAAAAAACAGTTTTGTTTCACCGCAGTTCATTTTTTCCTTATTTGAGAATGGTACATTGCAATTACGTGGAGATACTTCACTGAATTCTTTCTAACGTTTTTATCCATGGTTTATCTTCACTTATGTTTACTATAACTATTCACAGGTTTAGAAATTTGTTTAATATGCAAAGAATTTTGACGTAGGATAATGAAATAATTCATACAAATGTATGTAACATTTTAAGACAATCCCAAAATTAAATACGACCACTGCTAAAAGATGTAATGCAGAAGCATAAAATATGTATGAAATTATGTAAATACACTGGAAAAATTCTTCCAGCTAAACTTGTCTACCAGTTTTCTGAAGGCTTGCCAAACTTGAAATAAAAGCCACATTGAGCAGAATGTTTAGACATCTGGATACCTTTCCTTTAAATTCCAGTAAAATATTCTGTATCTAGTTGAACTATAGCTACCTAAGTCACTATTTCCACTACAGTCAAAATAGTTATTCTTTGTAATTTCCTGTTTGTCATATTACTTCTCTTCAACCAGCTGATCAAAGATACTCTCAGTATTTTTGTAACTGTTTTTTTCTGCCTATTTTTCTAGTTACTGTTTTAACAGGCTCAAGATTGCAAGCCAAATTTTTTTGTTTGACCTGTTTCAGACTTTCAGTCTTCAGACTTTGGACTTCATTCCACTCCTAGTACTGTACAATTTATTAAAATGAATCGAACACTGCAAAAAAATATTTACAAAGTTCACCAGTTCACCAAATTTAAGGTTGCAAATTATTTTTACAGTCATGTTCATGTCACAGGAAATTCCTTGAATGCTGAATCTATCTAAGGCAATTTTAAACAGTAACAAAACTAGGAAGCAGATCTCATACTGATATGTGGCATTTCTGTTTTAAAGGAAGTTTGTACGGTTTGGTGAAAAAAATTACTTTTAAAAATTATAATTTAGCTTAATCACATAACAATTACTTGATCTTTTTACAGTTTATAGTTACCAAAAACCTTCCAGACTCAACTTAGATGTTGTTAACTTTTACTTAATTAACATTAATAAAACACAAACACACTGGTGGTTTGGTATTTTTACTACATGGAGTTGCATAGTTTTCTCTAGTTTCCACATTTCTTAAAAATCAGAAATCCCACCTGCTAAACACCAGGGAGATATAAGAACAAGAATATGAAGATATGTTTTGAAGATTAATTTTTGTGCCTCATACATTACTCTCATACATATCAAAACATCAGCAAGACATAAACTACAAATTAATCACTAAAATGATATATAGTTTGAAAAGACTGCAGAAACTAATTATGTTACCTCCCAGCGCTCGGTGCAAGAATTTTCCCAATAGAGCAAGTTCAACTTGCTATTTCAGGATTTTTCCTTTCAGTAGATAATATAAGTCTATTACAAAACTTGTGACATCCAGTGAAAATTTCATTCTAGATGGAAGTATCAACTCAAAGAAGTAGAAATTGATAAATTTAGTAGTTTAAATTCACCTTTTATATATCACTCAGTGAGGTAGAAGCCAGTATGTTACATTACATCTAAAAGTGGTTGAAAAATTATTTTTATTACAAATCATATAGAAATAAAGTAGCTTTTTTATTGTTTACCTTGAAAGTCTATATCTAGAACTATGTTTGTAAATTTTCACTCCGTTTGGTCTGTATTTCTTCATGAAAACATATTTGAACCCTTCATACTAGCAATGTAGATGTAAGTTGTGTAGCTCAGGTCCATCATATTGAAAATATAAAATATTACTTCAGAATTGCAAACAGATGATTGAGCACTACTTGCATGATAAGTAATTTTGGCATAAGAGAGGATTCATTGCACCTGTACTGTTCAAGCAGAGCCTCATTAGATGTAGGTGATGAGTCTCCATTTCATGCTCAGGACATGTGGAACTATGTCCTGACAGTTCCTGCAGCTGCCTGGTCCCATTGTGCCCTAGTCCTCTGCGAACAGCTTGCTTGGATGAAGCACCACGGAAATATGGACACACTTGTTAAAGTTTTATTGACTCTCACCCAGATTGGGAATGACAGCATATGACTCAGCATGAACATAACCTTGACTAGACAAGTACTATCAACAATTCATGTACAATATGCAATGCAGGGCTAAGTATTTAACATTTCATTGTAAGAATTCACTTTACTATGAAAATAGGACATAGCAAAACACCCAGAGGATTTTGGACAGTAAGGTTCTCCTAGACGAGATGCATGGCTTCTGATTGTCTGGATTCATTTACATACAAAAGGAGCTGATACCTCATTTATTACATACATCATATTTCCAGTTGTGATCTACAAGTCTTTATATAGCTTAGAAAAAAAGTATAAGAGCAACTGTATATGATTTTTCTTCTTAATGTCTATTTAGAAATGCTTATCAGCTGATAGAAAAAAAAATGAATTACTTGTGGATAAGAGAGTTGTCTGACCTTCCAATTAATAAAGAAAATTGGGTCAAATGTGCAGCAAGTAAATTAATTACCTGAATATGACTCAGTGACATTTGACAAAATAGCATGTTGTTTTGATAGGAAGCCCAATCCTGTCAACAAGGCTGAAGCAGCTGAGAATCAAAGAAAATAAATAAATAAATAAAAAGTAAATGCAAAGATAAGCAGAGACAAGTAAAGCAGCAAAGGAAAATATGCTTCAGAGCACTAGATTATTTCCTCAATGGTTTTGCTTTAGCATAAAGAAAACAGAATTTACTGTGTAATCTTGATAGTTTGACAGCGGCAAAAGTATATATGTAATGTGTAAAAATACTTATAAGTGCAAGATTTAATGCAGCTAAAATTATGTGATGTTGGGGTTCTTCTGGTAGTATTATCTTAGTCACATTACACATATGTGGAGCTTTTTTAATCTGGCTTTCATGATTGCACGTATCAGTTGAAGGAGATGGGGGGCATAGAGTGGGCAAGAGGAATGAATTAAAATTTGAAATATTAATCTTTGTCATTACCATGCAGTTAATTTTGCTGCAGACTCTATGTCTGTCAGACACGTCAGAGAAAATGCTTCTTCTAATGCAACAAAGTGCAATGGTTGCTGAAATGTTCAATGCAGGCTCATGGGAAATTTTAAAACCACATCTGCATTTGGGGGTCATTGGTGGATGTTATTCTCAGAAACAGATGTAAATACTTTCATTTCTCCAAGCAAGTGGCGTGATGGTGTGAAATGGGGAAGGAATAACCTTGAGGTCACAGTAGCAAGCCTAAATAATTTTATTTAAAATACACATCTAAACCTTTAAGGTATATACTTGGGCAAAAGTAAGGCCACAGTGTTTTGCTCCTGTGGTCATTTATTCACAGATTATGGCATCTGGTGTTTTCTCCCCTATTCTCTTCAAAGCCTGGAGGTATGTGCCTTTTCCAAATGCTGCTCAGCTTGAAAAGCAGCATAGTTGATTCCTAATAATTTCCTCCACAAATTTTTGCTTATTTACTCAAGAGGAAAGGCCAGAAGATAAAGAGAGAAAAAGGATTTAAAATTCTGGAGGAACTAAGGTTTTCTTCAGAAAGTACCTCCATGCTGCCCCCCCTGGGGACTGAATAGCAGTCCCAATGCTTGGAAAGGCAGCATGAAGCACCAGGATGCCTTCCTGATAGCAAGCCTTGGCTGATCTGGTACGACACACATAACCAGGAGAAATGACTATTACACATGACTACGTGGAGGAGAGGTGACAACTGGCCGTCTTTTTATTTTTCTTAGGTTCTTTAGATTTTTTTTCATCCTTTTCCATTATATTTCAGAGATTTGTTCCAGACTAGTAGCCTATGTGCTGGGGAGATGAGAATTCAGTCAGATATAGAGCACACAAAAAAAGTGTGACAAATTGCAATGACAAGGTTGTGTTAGTAGTTTATGATGTAGTGAAATGAAATGCTGAACCAGGGAACACAGACAGTGCTGTGCTATGTGCTATAGGCATCCAAGTTCAGAAAGAGTGTGGAAGAGAGCACAGGAGGGTGCTTCAGCCAGTAAAATCACTGCTGCCATTACTGCTTGCCCGTAACAGACGGCTCATCAACAAATTAAGTCATTATTCTTGCACCTAATATCAAGGAGTAAAGTGATACAGCTGGTATTTAAACATTATGAAATATGCTATTAGATATGAACAGCTGGAAGTAAAGGAATACAATGCTTTGGTCAGAAGCCTTCAAGCCTGCTGAATGAAACATTTAACATTTTACTTCCATCTGTGTATGTCTTACAGAACTAGCTTGAACTTAATACATCACACTGGAACATCCATGAGCTCTGAGGAAAACATTCACTTTATAAAAACTGTCTTTACCACCAGGCCATTCTATTTACATATAATAATCTTGGTAGAATATAGCATAATCTCAACAGACTGACACAGAATCTCAATTTCCCCCAGCTAATAACCAAAACTGTCTTGGTCCTGGCAACCATTGTGTTAGAGTACCTTATGTGAGGTTTTGTCCTTGCAGACAGAAGGACAGACAGGGATTGTTTCTATTTAACTGACAGGGAACTGAGACATGCAGTTGAATAAGAGGCTTGACTCAACATGTATCTGACCTAAAAATGGGTGCCATGCTTCTTTCAGTGCTCATTTATCCAAACTGATTCTCCAAATTCTTCAGAATATAAGGGAAAAGACCAAGCATTCTGAGCACACTGCCCAGAAGATGCCCAGAAGACTCCTGTTACTGACTGATATTTATCTTCATATTTATTTATTTATTTATTTATTGGCCCAAGAATTCTTTCTGTGCTAAACGCTGTAAGATTCTTAATTTCATGTGTTCTTTGTCATTTGTTGGTATCTACTTCCCAGCTCTTCCAGACAACTCAAAAAAGAATTCACTTTTTTTTTTCATGAGCCAATCCCCAAGAGAATTATAAGTTCATTGAATTCTAATCTCTTTAATGTAAAAAAATCTTCGTTTTTACTCTACTCTAAAGACAAGTCTCAAGCCTAACTTTCTGAGCTTTCTCTCTTAATATTTGCTGTATTAATGACAAAATGATCACACTTAACAGAGCAATATTGCAAAATTAGTGTTTAACGTCACCTCACATACATTACTCTTATTTTCAAAACTAAATGGAATAAGGAATCAGTATTCATCTTTCGATACAATGACATGCACATATATCCCTGCAGAAAAGTAAAAACAAGGTAGTAATGCCTCACACTCTTTTGTAGCCTCTTCATTCTCCTTTCTGACTTTTCTTCTACCTCAGATAGTACAGTATATCTTGAACTTTCATATCAATACTCAGTTTATTCAATTTCACCCCCAATTTTTCAAGTTTTCTTATATTTTAGAATTTTGTTAAATGTGTTATATACATACACTTGGAAATTTTGATATCTGAATAAAATGCAGATTTGTTATTTAAATTAATTGTCACAAAGAATGTAGAATGTATTTTCTTGGCAACTGGGGAGGGGATGGGTGTTGAGTTTCTGGCTTGAGGAAGGAAATGTACAAAGAACTCTTATCAAAAAGAATACCAGAATGTGACGTGATTAGCTAAATAAGTAGAGTCCTGGAGAGAAAAGGCCAGGTGATAGTGCTGTTTTTAGTGTGGGAGATAGAGATTCTTACCAAACAGGAATCATTAATTGGACACTGAAGCTACAGACATCCAAATTATTAGAATGATAAACGGTGAGTATAATTAATTAATGAAACAAACTATTGAGGAAAGCAGTAGGTTCTCCATCTGCTCATCTTTACCAAATAACACCAACAACCTTTATTTTCTTTAAAAAAGCTTTACTTCTTATTGGACAAGGGGGAATGGCTACAGGACAAAAGGGAATGGCTTTAAATGAAAAGAGGGGAGATTTAGATTAGATGTTAGGAATAAATTTTTTACTCAGAGGGTTTTGAGGCACTGGAACAGACTGCCCAGAGAGGTTGTGGATGTCCCATCTCTGAAGGTATTCAACATCAGGTTGCCTAGAGCGCTGGGCAGCCTAATCCAGTGATTGGTAACCCTCTCCATGGCAGAGGGGTTAGAAGGAGATGATCTTTAAGGTTCTCTCCAACCTAAGCCATTCTACAGTTCTATGATTCTCTAATATTCAAACACAAATTGTTAGATTTACTGTAAGGGCAACTGGGCGGAAATCTGAGAACAGATAAACCAGAGACTTCTTCCTGCAGGCTGGAAAACCCTCATTAAAAAGGTGCTGCACCCTTAGCTAACTGTAACAGTAATATTAACACACGAAATTAAAGAGCAACTTTCTGTGCGGCTAATGCTAAAGGCTCTGTTATCTGTAGTCATGATACCAAAACCAGAGATTCACAGTATTAGCTCAGTCCATAATACATTCACCACACAAAGCCAATGGTTGAGCCTGAAGTTAATCCTAACACAGAAAAAGCCAAAATACAGATAGATTACTAACAAGAATCATTATGGATAGGCAAGAAATCAGGACATTTATTGTTTCATAATTTCAGGTTTTAAACTGCTGAGCAGTAGTTTAAAGGGAAAGAAAAAAAGAAATCCTGTATTCATGTGGAAGAATACTGTGTCATTTTAACTGAATCAAAAATTTCAAAGTCAAATTATTTTTAAAAGCTCTTCTAAACTCAGTTGAGGTGCTCATGTTTGAAGAAGACTAAATAAATAAGTAAATGAAAGGTGGACAATGCTCTTGTATAAGATAGAACTATAAAATAAGCAAAGATAAACTTCCTCTAAGACAGATAAAAATGCAGGATCTGATGTTCATAACAGGTCTGCTTTTGGAAGGAGAGTATAGGCTGCTGAAAAAATCTGAGTTTACACACACAAAACTGGGTTAGCACAATACAATTAAAGCCTTTATACTAACTGAAGAGACTGCTTGAGATAATATTTCAAATAATTAATCATTATAACAATTTTAAATAGTAATTAATGAATTTGAATATATATGATATATATATCATATATGATCTATATATAACATATATATCTATCTGTTCTTACCATGTAGTTGCGTAGAAATGTCCCCTATAAATGAGGTTATAACTGCACATTGCTGGCATATTGTTGAGATAAATTTGAAAATATAAATTTATACTCACTCTTTGTACATAGCTTAAAGGTGCTTTTATACTGCCATATTTACAAGTCAAATTTGAGTATTTTGTTCAGGTTAATTTCCTCTTGGAGCAAAAAAATGGGTACAGTTAAAGACATTCTTAAACCTCTTTTAATTTAACATATGTCATTTATTTAACAAGAAAAGTCGAGGTTAGTTTGAATTTGACTTTAATATGTTCTTCCGATGCTTCTGATGATTGGGCGCTGTGATCATCATGTACTCTGAGAAAGAATTGGGAGAACAGTCTGTCTTAAAAAGTTTAATATAAATGCAGTCAATTGATTTGGGACTAGGAGAATGATGTGGTAGAACTGGGCATATCTCAAGGCTGGTGTCTAATGTGGGATAAAACTGGGATATTATAACCTACTGAGATACCAAGTTTGATGTACCACTGGCAGTTGAATGAGATGTGAAGTTAAAAGAGAAGATACTGTAAAAAGTTTATTTGATTGGACCAATAGCGACATCAGGATCTTAATTAATTTTGAAGAAGAAAGATTTGGTATTATTTACTTTAGCTCCTTTCCTGTGAACCCTCCATCTGCCTCTTAGCTATATCCCTTCAATAAGCTGCATCTGTTGCATAAATCTTGGACATTGTTGAACATAAAAAGTATGTAGGTCTTTTGAGCTGTGTAAAACAAGATTTCTTTTTTTGGCAAAAGGGGGAAGCAAATTTTCAAGTTTTATATGAGTCCTGGGGAGTGTTGTCTCTATGATAAAGTGGAGTTGTTTTGTTTTTTTTTAAAATAAGGAAATCACTGTTAAAGATGCAGAAACCAAACTTCATATTATTATATATTAACTATTTGACCACATACTCTTTTAAAACAAAACAAAACATGTTTTCCAAGTAATTTTGGATCCAAACCTTAGCATCTATTCTTCCCAAATTACTTTTGTACTCTACTTTGTTATCCTTCTTTCTACTATAAAATAAGTTTTTGATTCACAGGCAGGTTCATTTTTACAGAGTTGTGGAATCCCAGTCACTTTCTGTTCTGTATAAACAAATAGATTTGTCCACAAGATATTTGTGGTTTCCATGTATTAATCAGTGCCTGAATACAATCTAATTTTTCAGCTTTCTTCACAACTTAGTGGATAAAATAGTTAACTATAAAGCAGATTTCACTGCTCAGTTTAGGTTTCCTCACACATAGTGCAGGGAATAAGGCAATTTATTATGAATATAATTTACCTTCTAATGTAGGTGGCCTATATATTCCAGTATATGTTTACTATTACCCTATTCTAGTTAACCAGTAAAACACTGAATAGGAACAGTTCACTGTATACTTTTCATGTAAACGACACTAAAGTACTCTTTTTCACTAGCCTACACAGCACCATAAGTTCTCAATAATGAAAACATGAAGTAAATACTATAAATGTGCCCCTAACATATAAAAGAATATATATTGCTTGAGAAGCTTGGACATATAGAGAAAATGCTCTTCTAGAATGTGATCAAATCTTTAAAAATTATCCCACAGAGACAGAACTAAAGTTGCTTACAGTTCCTCCCACAAAAGCCTCTAAGAATGCAATATTAGCAAAACAGTGAGATACTTTTTTTTCCCTTAACAGGCTTCTCAGCATTTCTTCACCCGATCTGCAGGTCTCCATATCTTGGACGTAAAACCTGAAGAGAGAGCAGGTGTCTGTCAGGATGGGGGTTATAGGGTGGGAAGGAGGTCTGGAGACAAAGGCAAGTTTAAGATAGCAGGATGCATGGAGGAAAAGTTCAAATTCACAAGCTCCAGTAGCAACACAATGCCACAACCTTGCTGCACTCAGAGAAGTGTGCACCAGGTGCAACCAGCTGGTGAGCCCAGCGGCCACATCTAGCAAAGGGCCACAGCTGTCAACATGAGACCTGGCAGATCTGCTTCTCCTGTGGGATGGTGACATTTTGTACTTGAGAGATCAATCTTGTACTTGCTGGTGCCTGTATTTGTTTATTCATTCATTCATTTATGTGTTTGCTGCCCCAGACTTCAGTGGAATCGATGTTGAGACATTAATTCCTCGTATGAGGAATTCAAACAGGAGCTCTTAAGTGTACTTTCTTTTCTACTGTCCAAGCAACATGCTCCTTCTCAAGAAACCTGAAATATATGCATTATGTGCACATGATAGAAATTGAGAAGAGTGGCAGTCTGTCTGCAAGCCTCTCTCCTCCCTCTTTACCAGCTAAAGCTGCCGAACTCCATAACCAGTAAAAACAAGACATTAAAATGCTATCGCTGACTTACAAGTACTGTCAAACCCACAAAGCTCACTCTTTGTACAAGCTTATTTTCCACAGACCATTCGTTGGAAAACCAAAGAACACAGTAATAATAGAAAAATTATCTGAGAGAAGGAGAGGAAAAGTAGGCAGAAAATAAAAGAAAGTCCTCTGCTAGCAAGCAGAAAGAACAGAAAGAAGCTAGAGTCAGTTGTGAGTACTCACAGTCCATTGGTAGAAACAAAGTGGATCAGACTAACTTCTCTCCCTGTGCACAATCATTTTGGCATTCAGAGATACAAATGCCATCATCCCATTGAAGAAAATAACTATTTGATTTGTGGAACACTCCACTTCTTTTTTTTACAATTTACATGAGTGGGTAAACTGAGGTAGGGAGGAGAGAGAAAAAAAGCCATTAATGTTTCATTTGTTTTGCTCCTGATGGGAAGGTAAAGTGGCTGTGGAAAACACAGCACCTCTGCTGCCTGCCTGAGGTTTCATCTATGATGCTGCTTCAAAGACATTGTTAATGGCTAACTTGGGCACAGCCTATAGACATGTTTTTCCAAACTATTTGGGGAAATAGTCTGGGTGTTCGGCTTTTACAGAATTAGGCCTCTGAGATTCTTACTTTCTTTACAGAGTACCAGATGCAGCTCTGATCCCTATTATTGTCTTGATGCCCAGAGGGGCAATTGATTAGATCCTGAAGACATGTATGGGTGTCCTCTAAAAGGCTGTGCAGCTCTAACTTTCACATTTCTTATGCATGGGTGAGATGCCCACGGTGATTTCAATCTTGGTTTTCCAACTGTGAGTCATGAAAGAAACTTGGGTGCTCCAAAGAAAAATTTCCCTGACTGCATTCAGCACCTTACAAAGCTCTGATAAGAATGACAATGTAATAGTGAATATGTAATAGTGAATTTACATCCATATCAAACCATTCAGTCTAAAAGAACCATTTTTCAATACAGAGGGAGACAAGAATTAGTTAAACAAAATGAAATACAGCCACTTTTGCAATGGAGCAGAGCAAATGTGTAACTGCACAATAGCTGAGGACAGGCAGTAAGGAAGGATATTACCCACCTGAAAAAGTTTTCTCTGATTCATGAATATAGGTTTAGTTTCGTTCCATTTACGTGGCCTTCATCTCCCGATCTCAGCAGCTGGTGCATGATAGTAAGATTGTGACTTCACTTTTAACCACAAAGGCATTTCAGTTGCAATCAGAAATGCACTTATTTTTTCAATTACAAAAATTGAGAAAGCATTGGTATCTTCAAAACATAGCTCGTATAACAAAAAAGTTGCTTAATCATGTACTTTGTTGCTACTCTATTTTCATTTTTTTAATGCTTCTGCTTTCATTTCAATTTAGGGTGCAAGAATATAGATCTGGATCCGTGCTGTTACTCAGGGTGAGGTCTGGAGCAGGAAGCACCTGCTTTTAACAGAAGTTCGAGCCGGAGATAAGAAGGTAAAGATTATCCTGGGCTTTAACAGCTTTTATCCAATCAGAGACCAGGATTTTCTTAGTCCACGATAATAATTATTATTTAAGCATGACAACCTCAGATAATTTTGCTTCCTTGCACTAAATCTTCCCTGGATCTTGTGATACAGCAGCTCATGTATCTGGGTCGTTATTCATTGTTATACAGTATAATGCCACTGAAGGATTAAGATCATATTAGCAAATGCATTATGAAGCCACAAGTAATCAAGCTTAATGTAGAGTGAGATTTGAAAGTAGAAAGTATTCAGACTAAGATGTTAGCAGTGTGTTATGGAAATGGTTTAATCTCTGGTTATAAGTAGCTAATATATGCTGAATTTTAACATCAGTGTGCAACTTCGATTAGCATCTCCTAAATACATAATCCCCATAGCAATCCCGCTAAAAAATGGGAGCTTAATTGTCGCCTTACAGTCTAGTACCTTTCACCTTCACATAATGCTTCCATGATGGCTTTTCAAAACAGCAAAGAGATGAAGAAAGAAGAGAGAGAAAATCAACCAGAAGAATTTGTCGGCAAGACTCTTTAACATCCGTTTCAAAAGTCATAGATTACAATTTAAAATGGAAGTCCCCTTTTGAACAAAGAACGAAAGTTTATGAGAAAATATAGTTTGAAATTATTGATATATAAAGCCATACCTGATTGCATCTGTCCTATAGCTCCCCCAAATGCACCAATTGGATATTGCTGAAAGTTCATGGAAATAAAAGCAAGAGATTTGACTACTGCAGTGATTCTCATTACTGCTTAGAGTGAAGGTTGATGTGTCTCATATGGCATATCTGCTTTTCTCATTCGGCCTACTTTATGGACTACGTGTCAGATGGGCTGTATGTGTTCTGCTCAGATAACCTTGGAAACATGTAACAGTCATGCAAATTATAATTCTACAAAAGGAAATAAAGTCAATTGACCATTGATTGTTCTTTTTCCTTATCCTACTCTCNTTAAATTGACTGTAGGTTCCCAGGTTTTCTGCTGAGCATATTTCCCCAGAGGAAACAGTGGCTGGACATTTCATATCAAAGTCAAAGAACTAAATGTGTGTTTACAGGGTGCAAGGGAGTTAAGCTGTAGGTTCAATCTGCTCAACTTGAAAAGCTATGTTGTACAGTGTATCTTTAATTAAGTTTTATTATTTTTTCCACAGAGCTTCATATTACAAATAATGAAATTAAGAACAGATATTTGGGTGGAGAGGTGATTATAGTGGCACTCTATGGGATTTCTATAATTACATATCAGCAGTTGCTCTATAAGAAAATATATTTGGGAGACTAGCGTGTAAGGAGAAGATCAGCACAATGCATTTTCTTTCACTTCTTCCCTGAAACACACCCAAACAAGCCTCATAAACTAAAAAAAGAAACGATACTGCAGTGACTTATTTGTTTACCAACTGCTGAATTAACCTGTTCTTAGTCAAAAATGTTCTCAAGGATTGTCTAACACTGTGCCACAAAAAAATCATACCGAACACAACACTGCCATTTTTACTCTTAAAATAAAATTGGTGTATGCTATTCTGCTCATCCTGGAACAGTGTGGATGGAATGCAGAACCATGCAAAATGCCTTCAGCTCTTCCTATGCACTTCAGTCTGCTCATCAGGGAAAACAAAGAATCAAACAGAGAGGTGTTCTTCTCAAAAGATTGCATAATAACTCTCTGTTAATTACTTCTGGTTAATTTGGGGCATCTCTTTTCTCTCCCCTCCCTGCCTTTCCCTGAGAACAAAGTCCATTTGAGAGAGATTTTTGAAGCTCTACCGTTTAAAAAGTAGTAGTTTCACATCCTGTATTACCAAGATGAGGTCATGGATAAAGCAAAATCAACCCAAATTAATGACAGTGTAGACATACAGATTAAGTACAGTAACTACTTCTTTACAGTTATTTATGTGAACAATCACTACATTTACTTTGCTTGATGTGCATAGATGACAATGCCCAAATTCAGTAGAAGTCAGTGGTGAGTGGAAGGACTCCATATGATATCTTTTGGCTTTGTATTAAGTTCTGACAGGAGGTAAATGTTAAACAAAAAAAATTAAACATTAAGCAGAAAATTGAAGGATTGTATGCATGCTTGTTTCCCCTATTTCTATACTCACTTTTGAGCAAAGTTGAGGTGTAGCTACACTCCAAATATCTATTTTCCTGGTGTAGACTTTCGTTTCACAACCAAGCTATCGACAACGGAGCATTTGATGAGATAAAGCAATAAAATTATTCATCCCTAATAATTGCCTTTTCTAATTGATTATTGCTTACTGAACGTGATTATACCTGGGTATAGCTCAGGAAAAAATAAGTGCACAGCAAACTCTTAATGACAGCAAATAATGCTGCCCAGTGACTATACCTCTTTAGCTTGACAAGAGGGTGGGAAGGGGAGTTGTATATGAAAGTTATGGACCTAGAGGCAGGCATACTATAACAAAGAAACAGCAGAAAGCACTTGTCATATCATGCTACTAATCCTTAAAGCGTTAAATATAGGTTGCTAAAGCAGACAGCAAAATTCTGCATTACTAAAATCTTTCATGCATTTCTACAGATGAAGGTGGAACCAGTTGGAGCAGTCACTGTATAATAAAACAGATATGATTAATAATGCAAGAAAATAAATTATAGGTAACTCCTCAGACATATGCATATGGATTGACACTCAGTCTACTTGTGAAAAGAATTTGAGTCCTTGGAAAAATAAAAAAAAAAATTATGGAATAACAGTCTTCATTTTCTTCTGTAGCCACAAATGATAACAGCAAGAGATTCCAAAGATCAGTGTTTCTATCTTCATAAAATCAGTCTTCATATTAATTTCCCAAAAAAAGCATAGTTAACTCAAAGTTAGGCATTTTGTTATAAAAATGTCTCTCACAAAGCAATAACCTTTTATGATCTCCTTCTTAAAGGAATCCTTACTATAATATTTATTTTAAAAAATTAAGAAAATAATCAAATAACATAATCCAATACCAGTGTTATTGTTGCATGGACTATTCTGTCTCTCATCTTGCCCATGTCATGGATGTACACTTTATAGTATGGTCTTTAATTAGACTCACAATCACATACTTATATATTTGCAGACCTTCTGTGCCTCTTCCATAGATCAGGACCAAACTTTAAGGATGAATCAAGATTAAGCATTTAGGAATGGGACAGATGTGTGGAAGGTAGTTAATCTTTGGTAAGGGTGATGGAGCACTGGAACAGGTTGCCTGGAGAGGTTGTGGGGTCTCCTTCTATGGAAATATTCAAGATGCATCTGGACACCTATCTGTGCGACCTATTGTAGGGTGCCTTCTTTAGCAGGAGGGTTGGACTCAACAGTCTTTTGAGGCTCCTTCCAACTCTTGCAATTCTGTGATTCTGTGTGATTCTGCGATTTTGTGAAGGCAGCTGAATGCCTTGATAATTCAATTCTGTCTTTGGCAATGACTACCGTGGGAAGGCTACACAAAATCTGTTTCTTCCCCTGTAGTCTACATTGTGTATACATGCATTCATACACAAAGACGCCTATAGCCTCACACACACACATCCCTATGTCAATTAACTTTATGACTGCATACGGTAACACATGAAAGACACTGGAAATGAAGTTTCATAGGCTAACTCTGTCATTCCTGTTAATGCTGTGAATGTAACATCCTCTTCATAATATTTGGTAAGCAAATGCAATTTTGTGTCACATTTCCAATCACAAATTTATGATTTATGTTGTGTTAGCATTCACATGGTTCATCAGCACAGTGATTGCTTTCAGATGCCATCAGCACTGTTATCAGCCGTTTGGACTAGCCTATATATAACTATCTGCTGCAGTGTATTTTCAGTCTTTGCTTGATAATATCCTATATGCAGAGAACTGTTACTTTGTCAGATTTCCCAGTCCTGGGTTACACTTTTTGATTCACTGAGCAGTCTTTCTTCCATTTTCGCCTTTGTACTGACTTAGTAGTTCTCTATTTATTTCCCGCCTGTGCATTTCCTAGTCTTTCTGACAGCCAGTACCTATTTCAAGTTCAATTTCTTGTGTACAGTTCCCAACCTGAGGAAGATCATCATTTTAATCCAAACCCTAGTTCCAATACTCTAGGGTTTTCTTTTTCCTGGACTGTTGTCTTTTCTTGGCTCTTCCATTCTTTTTTTTTTTTTTTTTTTTTTTTTTTGTGTGTGCGTGTGTGTGTGTGTGTGTTATTATCATCCTCAAATCTTATTATCTTACTCTATCCTCCTCTGTAATTTCTGATTGTTTTTCTTTCTGCTTCTTAGTGAGGTTCTCTTTTTCAAATTTCTGGAAAGCACAGTACAAATATGAAGAGATGGTCTTTCCGCTCTTACATCCAAGCCCCAGTGGTACAACAGATGATGGCAGTCAGGAGTAAGTTGCAAGGACATTTTTATTCAGCCCTGAAGTTCCAAGGTAGAGTCTGTCCATTACAGACAGTATTTTCAAGGACTTTTTCTGGTAGAGTGTAAGAAACCCTGTTGACCGTGTGTAAAGTGAGTTTTTCACAGCTTAACAAAAGACACACCCAACAGAAAATCCTCTTGAGCTAAATTTCAATCCCTTTCTCAAAAACATAGATATTACATAGACACAGAGGATATTCTTAGTGTAAAAATTGCAGCTTTTAAAATGTGAAACTACTATATTTTCCCCAGTTTCATTTTTAGCAACACTATGACAATTTTTACTGAATATTTAATATAAATTGAATGCAAAACTAGACACCTGGAAAGAAAAAATTTATCCTGTAGAGTTAATGTTTAGCAAAGTTGCCCAATGAAAATAGCACCTTTTAATGGTAGCTTTTTACTTCCCTATCAGCTTTACAGGCCCTGTACTGTCTTTCCCACATATTCTGAATATGCCCTAAGAGTCAGACCTCTATTTCTGTGCCTAGACTAGAAGGAGTCTACTTCAGAAAGTACAGATCGGCCTGTGCTTCAATAAAGTGTTTTTGTTGCCTGTCATTTCCCCTCCTCTCTTTTGATTATTTTGGCTGTCCTTCCTCTCTGCTGAGGCCCAGTGGACGTGTCATCTGATGGAGTGCTTAAATGTCTTCTCTTCAATGACATTCTAACTGAAAAACAGCCTTGTGACAACTACACCAGTGGTTAAGAAGCAATTTAGTATAATTTAACCTGAATCTTAATGGATTTGACAACTCAAATTAAAGCATGGAAGTGATCCTCAATGATATTACTAAAATTATCACCTGAAAGCCGTTTTCCCTGTATGCTCTTTTAATTTTTCCCTCTACTTAATATTTCTCTCTTCGTAATTCTTAATCTTTTGGTGTTAAAAATCAAAAATGCGAAACTATTATTATTATTATTATTTAAAGGATTCTGGATGTTCTTTCTTTACTGTTCTGGTCATTCTGTAGTGAGACTTTCTAATATCAATTGTAGCATAGTGTGCCACTATGATAACCCACTATGCATCTGACTACCTCAAAAAGAAAAAGCAACACACCCATAGTTAATGGATTCCTTTTCCTTTGCTCTCTTGAGACAAGCAGGACAGCTGTCACTGTGTTTCATACTTCTTCTGAGCTTGTTCTTTCTCTTTGTGTTTTTGTGGGTGAACACCAGGTTAAAGAATTAACACTGTGCTGTACTCAAAATGCATGTACATTTGTAATGTTGCTGCTGAGCTGCTGAGCTGCTGAACTCTGACCCTCTGACACATGGACTGGATAAGAGTCTGATGATTCTATATTTGACGAGATAGGTATGTAGGCAAAGCAGTAGTAATCAGTCTTCTTTTTACTCATAGGTTTTAATTCCTCAAGGAAGTAGTGATGAGACAGGATGAGGCGTGCTGTGGATATCTGTTCATACAGTATCAAGACTAAGGATCTACTTAAGGCCCTAGCCTTGTATTTGAATTTGGCCAGAGATCAGTCAGTGGAACACATTATAATATTTCAGACTGAAGTTTACTAAAATTCTAAGTTTTACAAATATTACCACTTTTTTAGACTGTATCCCAAAAAGCTTATTAAAAGTCCTAAGTATAGATACTTTAATCAGAAAAATAAATACTTTGTCTTCTAATGTAAGGATGCGAGAAATAAAATGAAAAGAAATTTGGTTTCTGAAAAACCTCAGACTAGAGTAAAAATAGAAATCTATTCCTCATTCTCCACTGTATTTCCCTTCTCCTTTACAAATAGAAGGCAAAGCAAATTTCGTCTATGTATATTTAAAGACATTGCATGGCAATGTGAAAAAAATTCACCCACTTTTATTTATGTCTTTGTGGTGTCTTAATGCTCCTTTTTAGGGAATCATTTGGATTATTAGCTCACACTTAGTGTTCTATTTGCCATGTACACCTCAGCATCAACTAATCAGACATTATTCTTGAACACTCTGAATTGCCTGTAGCACTTCACTTCAGCAGGCAAACTGACTCACACTGACAGGAAACAATATGAGGCTTTCCCCGAAGGGACCATCCCATAATATCAATACGAGTATGTAGTCATTAGCTAGTCAGGGAACATCTAACAATTACATTAGTCAAAGCACTTTACAACATTTAGTTTTGTGAAGAATTTGAGATTCCAGATCTGAAGCTATGCTGAGCATAGATAGCAAGAACAAGAAGTCTGTTTTGTTGTAAAGAAAATTAGTTTTGGGAAAATCAGCTCATTTAACAAGGTAAACATATTTTTAAAACTTCTTACATATATTTGTGGTGGTTTGTTGTTTTTTTTTTTTTAAAGCATTCCAATATAGTTTTTATTTTCTTAATTCTATGGGAAAAATCGATTCCTAATGGCAGAGAAATAAAACCTGAGCAGGGATGGAAAAACTGTTTGCATAAAAAAGGATAAACAGTAACAGAGATTCACAAACACATTACTTGGCAGTAAGAATACTCACTTTCATGCTGAAAGCTCAGTGAGTTAATAAAGGACAATATTCTTATACAAAACAGTCTAAGAATATCTATGTGTAGACACATTAATATTTAAATCTCAATAGCAACATGTATTATTAAGCATTTCTACTCTTTCTGATAGAGGCTTCATGCCATTGCAAAAGAGAATAACATGATCTCAGGCCTTCATTTGGCTTATAGCAATTTAGTACACTTTGGCTTGAAGCCACATGCCCTTAGGAGTTTTAACCAGCACGAAATGTTGCACTACGTCTTGCCAACACCTCTGAATCTGCTCTCTGTTCTCTTACATCGATGTCCCAGATTTCTGAGGTCTCACTCCTGCTACCATGCTATACAACATAGTGAGCACTGTTAAAAGCTCTAAGTCCTGACTAAGTCAGGACTTAAGTGGACAAGAAGAATTTCTTTGGGAAAAAGAGAGATCTTTCACTGGAGTCAGACCCAGATTGTGGAAGTAATCACCAAGGGGCAAGATAAATTCAGGACATTCCCAGTCAAGCTGGTCCTTAATAGATCCTCAATAGGTTGTTTTAGTCAGCTTCTTGACCGCTTCATATGTCATGTTTAGTGCAATCCACTTACTTACTTACTTGAAGAAACACCTTCCAGGCTGTTTTTCAACATTTGAGTCAGAAGGGACCCTTAAAGGTCCTCTGGTCCAATTTGCTTGCAAAGAACAGAGACACCTACAGCTAGATCAGGTTACTCAGAGCCCCTCCAGCCCAACTCTGAATGTCACAAGGGACAGGCATTCACCACCTCTCTGGGCAACCTGTTCCAGTGCCTCACCACCCTTACTGTAAAAAACATCTGCCTTATATCCAATCCAAATCTCCCATCCTTTAGTATGAAACCATTTCCCCTTGTCCTGTCACAACAGGCTGACATGGTTTTATGATTTTGGTTATCGGTATTCCACATCATAACATCATGTAGTGCACTGGGAGTTAAAGTATTAATGCTCCAGTTCTGGGTACCTGTCCCTGAAGAGAAGATGAACTACATTCCCCAGAAGACTGTTCGCTGTTATCATTTCTGCTCAGGGGGAACAGATATAAGGCCTCTTGGTAGGTCATCTGACCTTCTCCACTTTGTCAGGCTCTCCTCCCTGCAGCTTAACCGGATTGCGCATCTCACCTCAGCGTTANTGAGGGGGGAGGCGGGGGGGGGAAGCAATATAAATTCCCAGCCCCACCTTCAAGGCCTTTTTGGCAACAAACAAATCAGCCCTTTTATTAAATTACTTTCCCTGGGATTCTCAGAGAAATATCCTTTGCTTCCTTCATTCTGGTTTTCAGAGCCAGGGTTCTGATGACACTCAGAAACCGCTTGGTATCTTTACAGATTATTTCTTCTTCCTCGATTCTGTGTGTCAGTATTGATTCTCAAACATATTTATCTACATTTTGTTAATTGTAATTTAAAATTGTATTCTAAAGGGTATACATTTAGACTATAGTAATTTTGAAGGCGAGCAGTTATTTCATTGGGTTGTCACTCCTTCCAGAAATCAAACCCTCCCTGTCATATATAAATAGATTGCTTGATATACATGCAATATCCTGTCGGTGTCATGCACTCTTTTCTTTAATCTGACTGACATAGCACATAATAAAATGCTCACTTCAATATATGTCTGTTGCATTTTGCCTAATTCTGGGCTTAGTTTAATATTAGTCATGAATATTTCCTACAACTGGATATGAATTTGAATATATAAAAGGCACATTTTATGTTCATGCTGCAGCACTTGCCTCTCCCATATATTTTATTGCTTTCCCTGCTTTTGATGAATTAAGTCATCAGAAGGAAAAAAGAACGGGAAGCAACAGGGACTAGAGCTGTTATCTTTATCCACAAGCCAGGTGTAGCATGTGAGAGGGAGAATTGCATTCTTTGCACTCTATTTTCCATAAGTAACTCAGCAGTGAGCTGCAGGTAGCCATTCTCTCCAGTGGCCATTGCAGGAGGAAATTCCAGCATATTAAATCTCAGATCTCTTTTCATAAAAAGGTACTTGACAGAATATATCAGCAATTTTATTCCATATAATCTGTGTGGATTGTTTTCCACAGGAGGAAGAGATGGCACTGACATTTTGTTTCTCTTCTGTCCCGCTGCATACCTAAAGCAGGATCTTCTTTGGGTAAAAGGTTGTTTCTAATCCAATCCATGCCCATGTTTTCCTATTTAGGGTTTTTGTTTGTTTGTTTTGAGATGTATTTGTGGGGTTTTTTTTAGGGGGAAGGGAGGAGGAGGAGAGCTGGTCTGGTGTGTGTGAATGTTGGTTTTTTTTGTTTTGTTTTGTTTTTTTTCCATAATTGGAAATTACTATAATGAATTCAATATTCTTGCCAGGGAGAATTCCTAAATATTCTGACAATTTCACCAAGATAGTACTTGTATACGTTAGTCCACTTGTCCTACACATGAAATTGAAAAGTCTCTTTAAGGAATCTGTAAAGCACTGATGAAATTTTTGCTTTTTCTTCTGTCTACCTTGTCTTCTTATATTTAGTGCTAGAAGCAGATAATTGGTGAAGAGTTTCTTCTAAATCCATTTGAGCACTCTTCCATAAGAATATACAGAAATTCTTCTACAAGAAGAATCTAACGTTTCCCTGATGGGTTTTGATATACCTTATACAATCCAATCTTTCTGCTTGATTTTCAAACAACTGGAATAGTGCTTAGGTTGGTGGCATTAACTTCTCTCTGAACATCTGCTCTCAGTATAATCATTCTATTTCACAAATATTGAGCGTCATTTTGTTCCTGCTTTCTGGTTGTTTTCTAGAGAGACACGTTCAGATTTCTTTTGGGAGGATTCAGTTATGGATGACTAATACGGAAATCTTAATTCTGCCATGTCTGGGACAGCAATGTCTTCTTTTTGCAGTTGGAGTGTTGCTGGGGATTCATCTATGTTTCCTCTGAAGACAGGAATGCATTAAACAGTACTTTTGCAAAACAATTATTATTGAGCTATACTTTATTTTTGAAATGGTTATTTATACATCCACTTTTAGAGAAGGAAGAATTAAGCAGTACGTTCAGAAATGCTTTTTATTATTTTGTGATTTTTCATTTTTATTATGGCTTTTAGGTCATCTGGAACACATATGAACGGAAGTGTTTTTAGCTTCTTCATTTTTAAAGACTGAGAAATTAATGTTATAACAGGGAAATGAAGGTATGGCTGTAATTTCTCTGCTTCAGAGAGTGAAAAATATTTGAAGCACTAAGGCATTTCTGAATTGCTCTCCCACCTGCTAAGACCTGCACATAACTTGTTGCTGCTAGGAAGTCTATTTCACCATTTGTCGGTAGATAGCTTTCTTTTCTTCCACAATTCTTGAAACAGAATGGAGTTTCACATTCTTTTATGAAACTGCCTGTATTCTCACTGCTTTATTTGTCATGCAGAAGTACAGTCTGTTCTGCCTGCGTATTGGGTGACCTTGCCTCCCCATGGATAGAAATGATGGAAAAAATGAACCACTGCCTAAAACAGATTAGATGCCAAACCTAGTTAGATCTTGCCTAATCCTATAAAAGTATGTCAGTTAGGGGCTAACCTGACCTAAGGAAAAATAGATCTGAAAATACTGTCCTAGCTGATTACTTATTCAGCTTGATTATGCTGCAGCCATGGCTTTATTACACCAGACAAAGTATGGTCATGCAAATTTAGCCCACTTTCCATCACCCTATGTAAGACACCTATACTGCATGCTAAAATGCACTTTTATTCAACAGTGCAACCAATCTAAACCAAATTAATTGCCAAAACAACATGGAGAAATCCAAACAGTTAGACAAGGCTTTTGTAATAGTGTCCCACATTGTTCTTGCTGAGTGATTCTGGCACACTTAAGAAGTTTTATGGCACTAATGACACAATCACAATTGTTCTGCAAATCCTGAGTTACTTTTCTGCTATTGTCTTAACATCAGTGCTTTTTTATATGTAATTATTGTCAACACGTATCTGTGAAGATAATTAAACAATTTTCAGATCATTCTTTCTTCCTTTCTTTTAGAAGAAGAAAAATGATCAAATCTGTGTGTGCACAGTCAAGAATGGAAGAGCCTTTGAAGGAAGGTTTTTCTCTAGCAGTAGAACATATTGGACATTACATGCTGGATTCAGTGTTATTTTGGTGAATGCTGTAACAGCCAAATTAGCTAACCCAAAGGGAATGAAAAAGGTGTTTAGAACTAGTGACAGTACTTCAAAAAATGAGGCTGGGTCAAGCACCATATGAGCACTAAAGCGAGTATGGAGTATAATAAAGCAACTTGTTTTTTTGAATAGCTGGGCACAGTGTAGGTAAGCCTATTGTTCCCCAAAGGCTGCTTGCAGTTACTGTTAACGCACTTCTGTGCTTTTACCAGAGCCTTCAGTAGCTGTGACAGTGCTTGCAAATGTGATGCTCATGACAAGTCTGTCTGCTTCTAAAGCATGTGAAGAAAGCTGAACACTTTTAATAATACTAATGGAGAGATTATCTTTAGCTTCTGATTTTTTTCCTTTTGAAAATAAAAGTGGGAGGTTTGTTTTAACACTCTGCCCTTTTCAGAGAGGTTATAAGAAGCAATTGAGCCCCCTGCAAAAAGCTCCCCTTTTCAAGTTTTCCACTTAATTAAAATACCACATTTTAGCTCACCAGAAGTGAATTCTTCGCCACTACCTTTTAGAGAAATAAAAAAATAAATAAATAATAGCAGCAATCCTCTGTCAGTATAAAAGTGTTTCTGTTAGTTTGTATGCACAAAGGGATAATTATATACTTTTAAAGTCCCCATTAAAGAACCAAAAACTGTTCCACAGCTTCCTTATTAAAGATATCTGAATAGTGCAGATAGCATTAAAGGCTACAATAGTAGCCAATTAGACTACATTAATATGTAAATTTCTGCTAAAAAGAATGTGTAAAATGTTTTGAGATTATTTAGGAGTGTAAAAGAAAGACCTAAAGACAGGCTAAAATAATGCTATTATGCACATACACTTGCATGTATGTATGTTGCCTCTTAAGCACTATCAACACTCATTTTGCTGTTAAATAAAATTTAAAAAAAAAGCGTAATCAGTTATTCTGATTTTTTTTTTAAAGGCTAAGAAATTATTCTGAACAGAAATTATTCACTTAATATTGCAAAGTGGGAAGGATTTCACAGAGATTCAGCATTATGAATCACATTTTCCAGACATCTCCTAATGCCTTGGTAGACAACTATCCTGCAAAATGCATAACAGAGCATGATTACACCCTCCCTACTTTATAATACAGGTCAATTTGCACTTGCTCTTTGCTGCATTTTCCATTTCTCTGCAATGTTGTAATCTTTATGTACATTCTATGTAACTAACTATTTAAAATTTTCATCAAATTCTATCTAGCCTGTCAGATATAAAAACAAAATTTCCATTTTACATATATAATATAATTATGTTGAAAGCAATATATAGAGATGTTACACCATTTTTTTTAGATTTGCATTAAATACTGAACACCAGTTTTCTGTGTGTGCGTGTGCCTGTGTCTATGTGTTTATGCTGTTTTTGTGCTTTTCTATCAAGTTCAGTGTGCTCATCTTTAAAACTGAGCCCCACTGGGCTCTGTGCTACACACTGCAATGTACAATCCAGCACAACTTATCACACTGTGACAGCTAATATTTAAAAAACACATTCGTATTTTGAGGTTTGATAACTGTTATCAATCTCGATAATGGGCATAGAAACCAAAATTCTGACAGATACCTTGTAGAAGGAACATCCTTTGTGAACACCAAATGCTGAAGAAAATGAACAAGAGAGTCAGATAGTTCATATATCTAATTAAAGATAAAACAAACAAATTATACAGGAAAAGCAATTAAAAATATCTACTGAGGTTTGCAGATGCAGAAAGACTGTAAGCCTACCAAGGCCACCTAGCTGGTTTTAATTGGACATTTTGTTATTGAAGGTTTGGGATCTGATCTTATGGATTTATTATTATTATTATTATTATTATTATCTATATATATTTAATGGTTATATTTTCAGGACTCCCAGTGTGGTTCTACATAACACCTTACTTTCAAAGAAGCTGCCAACAAGGAATAGAGTAAAATGTGTAAATGCAGGGCTTTGATGCTTCAAAAAGGCACTCTTAAGAGAGTTAATCAAGTTAGTATGACCTGCAAAAGCAAAATTGCAGCACAAAGCATAATGGGTAATGCTATGTAAATTGCCATGTATGCATTTGGGATGTTATTATAGCAAGACCAAAAGGTGCTAGCTAATGACCTTTACATTTGATCTCTGGTTTTCCTAGGGGCTGACAGTGTCTTTAACTGAGACAATAGTCACAGCCCGCTGATGAGTATGGAGAAGGATGGAACACCTGTCTACAGCTGCTCCTGCATCCTCAGTGGACCAGATCTAGGCGCTCCTAACTGAGAAATGGAAGCACTGCTACAAAGTCATCTCTTAAATCAGCACCACATCAACTGAAATGGCTATATTGTTGTTGTTATTATTATTAAATTTTTTTTAAAGTTTTTCAATAGTATTTTCCTCCAATCTACATCTGTATTTCAAAATGAGTATATATTTACATGCCATGCAATTTGGAGAAAAAATAATTAATTCAATTTTTCTGCTTTACAGCTTTTAATTCCAAAAAGATTGTTTTAACCCCAAATCAATTCAAACAAATGTATGCTATTTTACATTTAACCAACTATTTCAGAATTCTGAGTTCTTTTGCAATTGTTTTGCAGATTATGCATTGTTTAAGAACAGAAAAGGGAAAGCATCATTTATTTTCACTCTGAATTCTTTGTAAAATGCACTAGATAAAGTTTTCTAGGCAAAATCAAATGAAAAAAATCTAAGATATTTCCTATTTAATGGATATTTTTTACAAAGGCAAGCTTATAATGTTGTTATTCTTTCAATCACTTTTTATTTATAAAACATGATGAAGAAGGTTGGTTTTACTTCCTATGTACCACTGGCTTCTACAACCTGTCTCTCATTTCCCTCTACAGACTTTTCTTTAACCACATTAATTATTTTGCTATTCTTTCACCTAATTATTTTCAATTTGGCTTTAGAGGCAAAAATAATTGCTACATAAACAAACCTATATATTAAGAATAATAGATAGCAGGAATTTAAGAGTACCGTTAATTTGATATAGTACATGTTATCAAAGAAACTTGCTATTATAATTATGAATTTTGTATGTAGGTTACAATAACAATTTGTTATGCACAATGACATAGATATTCCCTTGGAGAGATATGATGCAAGGGCCCCATTCCACTCCCATTTAAAGAAATTGCCTCAAAAAGGAACATGATTTGATCTTGTAAGGTATAATATTATAGGTGAAGGATTTCATTTTTAGTCTCTGTGTTGACTTATATTATGTATGCAAGCCTGGATTTATATCTCACTATTGGTTTAGCTCATGACAAAATGAATTAAACAACGAATAGGTTACAGATATTTCCCTCGGGATGAGGTTACTTGATCTTTTTCTCTATTTTCCACATAATATCGAAATTAACATCTTAAACTTATGATAAATGCATTGTTTGCTTTACTATTTTTATTTTTCAAGAAATGCAGTTTGTAGCACAGAAGTGTAAAAGATGTACATATCTTAATTAAAGATGTATATACATTACTATTTTACCTAAGTATTTTTACCACATTTTAGGTAATATAACACAGGTATTTGTATAGCCGTGATAATCCTCCTACACACAGTCAGAGAGAGACTGTAACAAAGGAATAGCAATACAAAACAGAGAACAATTCTGCTTGATTTTCCATTGCAGTCATTTCAACAGGGACAGGGAATATTTTACAGTCGTGTGCAGATGAAGGTTGCATGCATTCCCCAGCATTAAATTGTGATAGAAAATGAAAAACCTAATAGCATTTTGATGTATTCCAGTTAGGTTTTCCATTAAGAGAAAAAGGTGATATGTTCACACCATTTGTCAGGAAAAGAAGAAATGAAGAAAATGTTGACAATTTCATTACACTCTGGTTATGGGGTGATCTGAACTTACCTATTACAAGATAAAAAAAAACCCCACAACTATTCAAGATATTATTAGTTGAAAACATTACTGTTTATAGTTATTTTAAGTTCAGTTACTACTGTACAGTTGATATAACAGTATAAGCTGCAGATTTTGAAGGAGAGTTTTCGTATCATTCACAGCGTTGCTGAAAAAACTTGTACTCCTTTAAATGACAACACATCAAATCAGTCCCACACTGTTGAAGAGTTCTTTGATAAATCCAGTCCTTAAAAGGTGTCACAGATTTTATAAAAAGTGCTCCTAAGACTAGTGGACTAGTGCTCTTTTTTTCAGCTCTGTATTTATTCAGGAAATATTTTCTATTATTTCCTCTCCTTTCTTCTTCTTCTTCTTCTTTT
>JACDJE010000127.1:2104993-2150579 GCA_016647715.1 Pavo muticus | reverse complement strand
CATTTCTTTTTTTTTTTTTTTTTTTTTTTTTTTTGTGTGTGCGTGTGTGTGTGTGTGTGTTATTATCATCCTCAAATCTTATTATCTTACTCTATCCTCCTCTGTAATTTCTGATTGTTTTTCTTTCTGCTTCTTAGTGAGGTTCTCTTTTTCAAATTTCTGGAAAGCACAGTACAAATATGAAGAGATGGTCTTTCCGCTCTTACATCCAAGCCCCAGTGGTACAACAGATGATGGCAGTCAGGAGTAAGTTGCAAGGACATTTTTATTCAGCCCTGAAGTTCCAAGGTAGAGTCTGTCCATTACAGACAGTATTTTCAAGGACTTTTTCTGGTAGAGTGTAAGAAACCCTGTTGACCGTGTGTAAAGTGAGTTTTTCACAGCTTAACAAAAGACACACCCAACAGAAAATCCTCTTGAGCTAAATTTCAATCCCTTTCTCAAAAACATAGATATTACATAGACACAGAGGATATTCTTAGTGTAAAAATTGCAGCTTTTAAAATGTGAAACTACTATATTTTCCCCAGTTTCATTTTTAGCAACACTATGACAATTTTTACTGAATATTTAATATAAATTGAATGCAAAACTAGACACCTGGAAAGAAAAAATTTATCCTGTAGAGTTAATGTTTAGCAAAGTTGCCCAATGAAAATAGCACCTTTTAATGGTAGCTTTTTACTTCCCTATCAGCTTTACAGGCCCTGTACTGTCTTTCCCACATATTCTGAATATGCCCTAAGAGTCAGACCTCTATTTCTGTGCCTAGACTAGAAGGAGTCTACTTCAGAAAGTACAGATCGGCCTGTGCTTCAATAAAGTGTTTTTGTTGCCTGTCATTTCCCCTCCTCTCTTTTGATTATTTTGGCTGTCCTTCCTCTCTGCTGAGGCCCAGTGGACGTGTCATCTGATGGAGTGCTTAAATGTCTTCTCTTCAATGACATTCTAACTGAAAAACAGCCTTGTGACAACTACACCAGTGGTTAAGAAGCAATTTAGTATAATTTAACCTGAATCTTAATGGATTTGACAACTCAAATTAAAGCATGGAAGTGATCCTCAATGATATTACTAAAATTATCACCTGAAAGCCGTTTTCCCTGTATGCTCTTTTAATTTTTCCCTCTACTTAATATTTCTCTCTTCGTAATTCTTAATCTTTTGGTGTTAAAAATCAAAAATGCGAAACTATTATTATTATTATTATTTAAAGGATTCTGGATGTTCTTTCTTTACTGTTCTGGTCATTCTGTAGTGAGACTTTCTAATATCAATTGTAGCATAGTGTGCCACTATGATAACCCACTATGCATCTGACTACCTCAAAAAGAAAAAGCAACACACCCATAGTTAATGGATTCCTTTTCCTTTGCTCTCTTGAGACAAGCAGGACAGCTGTCACTGTGTTTCATACTTCTTCTGAGCTTGTTCTTTCTCTTTGTGTTTTTGTGGGTGAACACCAGGTTAAAGAATTAACACTGTGCTGTACTCAAAATGCATGTACATTTGTAATGTTGCTGCTGAGCTGCTGAGCTGCTGAACTCTGACCCTCTGACACATGGACTGGATAAGAGTCTGATGATTCTATATTTGACGAGATAGGTATGTAGGCAAAGCAGTAGTAATCAGTCTTCTTTTTACTCATAGGTTTTAATTCCTCAAGGAAGTAGTGATGAGACAGGATGAGGCGTGCTGTGGATATCTGTTCATACAGTATCAAGACTAAGGATCTACTTAAGGCCCTAGCCTTGTATTTGAATTTGGCCAGAGATCAGTCAGTGGAACACATTATAATATTTCAGACTGAAGTTTACTAAAATTCTAAGTTTTACAAATATTACCACTTTTTTAGACTGTATCCCAAAAAGCTTATTAAAAGTCCTAAGTATAGATACTTTAATCAGAAAAATAAATACTTTGTCTTCTAATGTAAGGATGCGAGAAATAAAATGAAAAGAAATTTGGTTTCTGAAAAACCTCAGACTAGAGTAAAAATAGAAATCTATTCCTCATTCTCCACTGTATTTCCCTTCTCCTTTACAAATAGAAGGCAAAGCAAATTTCGTCTATGTATATTTAAAGACATTGCATGGCAATGTGAAAAAAATTCACCCACTTTTATTTATGTCTTTGTGGTGTCTTAATGCTCCTTTTTAGGGAATCATTTGGATTATTAGCTCACACTTAGTGTTCTATTTGCCATGTACACCTCAGCATCAACTAATCAGACATTATTCTTGAACACTCTGAATTGCCTGTAGCACTTCACTTCAGCAGGCAAACTGACTCACACTGACAGGAAACAATATGAGGCTTTCCCCGAAGGGACCATCCCATAATATCAATACGAGTATGTAGTCATTAGCTAGTCAGGGAACATCTAACAATTACATTAGTCAAAGCACTTTACAACATTTAGTTTTGTGAAGAATTTGAGATTCCAGATCTGAAGCTATGCTGAGCATAGATAGCAAGAACAAGAAGTCTGTTTTGTTGTAAAGAAAATTAGTTTTGGGAAAATCAGCTCATTTAACAAGGTAAACATATTTTTAAAACTTCTTACATATATTTGTGGTGGTTTGTTGTTTTTTTTTTTTAAAGCATTCCAATATAGTTTTTATTTTCTTAATTCTATGGGAAAAATCGATTCCTAATGGCAGAGAAATAAAACCTGAGCAGGGATGGAAAAACTGTTTGCATAAAAAAGGATAAACAGTAACAGAGATTCACAAACACATTACTTGGCAGTAAGAATACTCACTTTCATGCTGAAAGCTCAGTGAGTTAATAAAGGACAATATTCTTATACAAAACAGTCTAAGAATATCTATGTGTAGACACATTAATATTTAAATCTCAATAGCAACATGTATTATTAAGCATTTCTACTCTTTCTGATAGAGGCTTCATGCCATTGCAAAAGAGAATAACATGATCTCAGGCCTTCATTTGGCTTATAGCAATTTAGTACACTTTGGCTTGAAGCCACATGCCCTTAGGAGTTTTAACCAGCACGAAATGTTGCACTACGTCTTGCCAACACCTCTGAATCTGCTCTCTGTTCTCTTACATCGATGTCCCAGATTTCTGAGGTCTCATTCCTGCTACCATGCTATACAACATAGTGAGCACTGTTAAAAGCTCTAAGTCCTGACTAAGTCAGGACTTAAGTGGACAAGAAGAATTTCTTTGGGAAAAAGAGAGATCTTTCACTGGAGTCAGACCCAGATTGTGGAAGTAATCACCAAGGGGCAAGATAAATTCAGGACATTCCCAGTCAAGCTGGTCCTTAATAGATCCTCAATAGGTTGTTTTAGTCAGCTTCTTGACCGCTTCATATGTCATGTTTAGTGCAATCCACTTACTTACTTACTTGAAGAAACACCTTCCAGGCTGTTTTTCAACATTTGAGTCAGAAGGGACCCTTAAAGGTCCTCTGGTCCAATTTGCTTGCAAAGAACAGAGACACCTACAGCTAGATCAGGTTACTCAGAGCCCCTCCAGCCCAACTCTGAATGTCACAAGGGACAGGCATTCACCACCTCTCTGGGCAACCTGTTCCAGTGCCTCACCACCCTTACTGTAAAAAACATCTGCCTTATATCCAATCCAAATCTCCCATCCTTTAGTATGAAACCATTTCCCCTTGTCCTGTCACAACAGGCTGACATGGTTTTATGATTTTGGTTATCGGTATTCCACATCATAACATCATGTAGTGCACTGGGAGTTAAAGTATTAATGCTCCAGTTCTGGGTACCTGTCCCTGAAGAGAAGATGAACTACATTCCCCAGAAGACTGTTCGCTGTTATCATTTCTGCTCAGGGGGAACAGATATAAGGCCTCTTGGTAGGTCATCTGACCTTCTCCACTTTGTCAGGCTCTCCTCCCTGCAGCTTAACCGGATTGCGCATCTCACCTCAGCGTTATGGTGAGGCCTATCCACCTTTCGGACACTCTCTCTCATTATATTTGATTTATTAGCTTCAATTCTAATTATATTGTATTATAGTGTGTTATCTTCCATTCCGATACAATATTTAGTAAATTAGTTGTTTCTCCTCAGATCGTTGCCGCTGTTTTTAATTATTTTGGGGTCCCCTGTTTCCCTTTTCCAGAGGTGCGGATTTCGCGAAATCCCTCTGCCCTGCTAGTCACGGAACTGGGCTGAACCAGTCCATAAACCATTGACATTCTTGGTGGAGGATGCGGGCATAAGCTGCGTTTTAGCTTTTAGAATGAATCTCTCTCTGCTCCAGGAGAGCTTCGTTAGGGAACTTTATCAGCACTTTAGGTTTCTGGACTGAAAAACTTGACCTTGAAAGTCCAGGCGGACTGCCAATATTCTGGGATATCTGTAAACTTTGAGCACTGCTATCTTGCTTCTGTAAAGAGGAAAAAAAATGCTTTCTCTTGTTGAGGTATAAATTTGAGGTATAAAGAATCTAACCCTAATTGGATATAAAGAGCCTGCTTAAAGAGTCTGTCTCCTTTTTTCTTACAGACATCTTTCAGATATCGAAGGGCTGCTCTCAGGTCTCCCCAGAGCATTCTTTTCTCCAGGCTGAACAGCCCCAGCTCTCTCAGCCTGTCCTCGAAGGAGAGGTGTTCCATCCCCTGGAATCTTTTCTGTAAACCCCCTCTGAAAGCACAGTGAGATAGTGGTTGGTGCATTTCAGCAGTGGTGACAGCAGTGTGAAAGACAAGCCATGTTCCAAATGGCCATGAAGATTTTTACAATGCGACATGCAGGTTCTTGTTCATTGGTGGTGAAAATGCATAATTTATGGTGGTGACTATGTTGATAAGTAGTATTTTATAGCTGAGAATTTTCTCTATTGAACAGTGTTATTGTGCTCTTTGTATCTGTTGTAGTTTCCATGGAAATACAAAGGAGGCATTACTTTCAGAGTGATTCATATCACAGGTAATTGGGTCCTTCTCTTATGTGAGCATGATAAAGGCTACATATTTGATTTCTAAATAAGTATTCCTTTCTTTAGAGATTCAGTATAAAAGGTAAGATTTTTTTTTTAATTTCTGTAATCTCTGTGGTCATGGCCCATGGTATGTGATTCAGATACACAGACATATTGCTATCTCATTTCAAAAGGATGACACGTTCATATATGAAATAATGTTCCAGACATTAAGTAATGATAAGATTTCACAAAAAAATTTTGCTATGATCTCACAAACTTATGGGGAAATGAAACCCCCTTACATACTCTTTTAATAGTCTTCTGTAGTCTTTTTACAGCTTCTCTAGTCTTTGCCACTTGACCGATCTATTGGTATCTGCAAATGGAAGGATTACATCCTAAAGTAAAAGAGATTTTTTTTTCTTAATCATTTCTTGGGCTTAAGGTCTACCGTACTAGCCACACAGGGAAATTAGAATAAGCTATTAGAAAAATGAAGGCTTTAATTCATACATAAAGACCGAACACATCATTTCCAGGGTATTCTTGCATATTTCATTCTAATCTGCAGAGTGCACTTTTTTCTCCTTTGTACAGTATTGGATGAGATTCATTATTCCTCTTCTCCCCTGGGTGCAGACGATCCTTTCTCTGTGACCCAGATAACAAAAAATCCAAATCCAAAACATGAGGTGTTACCTAGACAATCAGAAGGAGCATAGAAATTTTTAACTTACTTAGTATCTATATATGTTCACTGAATATAACAGAAATCAGGAAAAACATTCCCTTGAACAGAAAAAGGATATATATCACTGAATTTTAAAGAGATATTTTCACATGGTCATTCAATTAGAAAATGTCTTTATTACAAAAAGAAATAAGTGCATTCATTTAACTGTCTTGAAATGTGAAGATTTTCATTAGGCCAAGAATTGACTGTATGCTCCTGGAGAGACTTTATTTTACCACTCAGTAATAAATCAAGAAGTTCGAGAAGATTTTTGATATTACTATTATTACTATTATTATTAGGGGTGGTGTTGGTGTTTATTTTTAATAATTTAATCTTTGTTTTTATCTAATGACCTGTGAGGTATTTCAAAGATTGTCTAAAATTTATTAGATTCTTGAAAATAACCAGTTTGCAAATCTGTAAAAAAGTTAATGTCATGAATCTCCTCAGGATTAATGCTGAAGGTTACTGCTTTATATTGTCAAAACATTTTGTTGCAGTACAAGCAGAAATGAAATATAGAAGGAAGACTTCAGTTGTCAACAAGCTCAAGGGACGGGATGCCATTTAGAGAGACCTAGACAGGCTTGAGCAGTGGGTGCAGGAAAACTTCATGGGGTTCAACAAATCCAAGTGCTAAGTCTTGCACCTGGGTCATAACAACCCACACTGTCAGTACAAGCTGGGGGACAAAATGACTAAGGACATCCCTGCCATAAAGGACTGTAGGATACTGGTGGATGGGAAGCTGGACATGAGCCAGCAATGTGCCCTCGCAGCCCATGAAGCCCAGTCTGCATCGAAAGAAATGTGGTCAGCAGGGAGACGGGAGGTGATCCTACCCCTCTGCCACCTGTGCTGCTGAGATCTCACCTGGAGAACTGTGTCCAGATGCAGGGTCTTCAGTACAGGAGAGATGTGGACTTGTCAGAGAGCGTTCAGAGAAGGGCACAAAAAAGATTCCAAGGGATGGAACATGAACATGAGCATGACATATGAAACCATCAAGAAGCTGACTAAAACAACCTATGGAGGGCATATTAATGATCAGCTTGCCTGAGAATGGTCTGAATTTACTTGCATTTTGATTTAAAAAAAAAAAAAAAGCAAAAGATAATGCACCACAAGAACTTCAATCATTTGTTACTTAAGTTTGTGACTTATTAGAGATACAGACAGACAGACTTTTAAATATTGATGATTTTTGCTCAAAATCTACAAAGCAACAGCTTTTGAGCTGTCCTGACTTATTTTTGTCATAGTAGCTCATAGTTCCCTTAAAGTCACCAAATGCCATGTGTACAATATAGTAGGAAAGTTTGTATTAGATTTTTAGAAGTTTTAGTGTTTTATATCATTGAAGTCATCTAAGCTTTTAGGCAGAAAGGGCTGGGAGAGAAATGATGGTATGAGGTATTGCAGAGTGTTTTCTGCTGTATTGTTCATTAAGCAAAAGCATGGCTGAGATTCATAGATTTCAAGGCCATAAGAGTCCATTCCTATCTTCTAGCTTGACTTCTTTCTATAGCATAGGGCAGAGAATGTCACTCAGTAATTTCCAAATCAAACCCATAACTTCAGTATGAGCTATACTGTATCTTCCAAAAAGATATGCAGTCTTAATTTACAGATTTCAGGTGATAGAAAATCCATTACTTTCATAGGTAAATTGTTCTATTGCTTCATTACTTTCACTTCTAAAAATATGCACTTTGCTTCTCAGCTGAATTTGCCTAACTTCAGCCTACTGCCACTGAGAGCAAGAAAAAGCTTTTTTCTTCTAAATTAAATTTGGTACTATAAAAAAAATCTATTTTCCTAGAACAATGTGATAAAAACTGATCTTGACCTTCTTCTGAAAAACTTAATTAAGTTCTTCGTCTATTCAACTTGAATCATTCTAATAGCTTTTACTAAACTTTTCTGAAATTATCATAAACCAATAATCTAAATATGTTGTTGTTAATTTCATTTAGAAATGTAATGCTACCTTTTATTCTGATCGTATTCTTGGGTTTATGTATTCAGGGATCTCTTTCCCCATCACAGGTGGAAGATTGGGATTGTCTTGTAACAAATACTTTTCATAATGTACCTCATTGCTAGAAGTCATGTTGCTAATTTACAATGCCCAAAGAATTTCACCTTCCAAATCAACTTATCAAATGAGTTTGACTTCATAATTATATTTCACTTTTTTCTTGAGAAGATCATGGAACAGATCCTGGAAGCTATGTTAAGGCACATGCAAGATGAGGAGGTGATTATTGGCAGCCAGCACAGTTTCACCAGGATTGTGCCTGACCAATCTGGTGGCCTTCTATGGTAAAGTGACAGCATCAGTGGACAAAGGAATAGCAACTAATGATATCTACCTGGACTTCTGCAAGACCTTTGGCATAGTCCCACACCACATCCTCATCTCTAAATTGCAGAGATAGGGTTTTGAAAGGTGGCCTATTCAGTGGATAAAGAATTTCTTGGATGGTCATAGCCAGAGGGTTGTGTTCAATGGCTCTTTGTCCAGCTGGAGTCTGGTAACAAGTGGCATCCCCCAGGGGTCTGCCTTGGAATCAGTGCTCTTTAGCACAAATAGTGGGGCATAGCATAAACAACGACATAAACTGTGGGATCAAGTGCACCCTCAGTAAGTTTGCTGATGACACTAAGCAGAGTGGTGCAGTTGATAAAACAGAATGAAGGGATACCATCCTAAGGGATCTGGAATAGACAGAAAAGTGGGCCCACATGAACTTCATGATGTTCAGGAAGGCCAAGTACAAGGCGATGCACTTGGGTCAGGGCAATCCCAGATATGAGTACAGACTGGGAGAAAGTCTCATTGAGAAGAGGACTTGAGAGTTCTGGTGGACAAAAAGCTGGACATGAGCCAGGAGTGTGCACTTGCAGCCTGGAAGACCAAATTTATCCTGGGCTGCATCAAAAGAGGAGTAACCAGCAGGGCAAAGGTGATTGTCCCTGTCTGCTGTGCCCTCATGCCACCCAGTTGGAACACTATTATGGTTGCTCCAAAAGTAACAACTCCAGTTTTATTACATTGGCCCAGAACATCAGGGTTGGTGATATGGCAGTTGAGGTTGAACCTTCCTGACAATATCCCATTATATTCTGTTGCTGTGAAACAGATGGCAGTAGATGGGCAGTCTGACAAAATGCCATCTGACATGGAAGTGCTTATTAAGCAAAGGGTTGTAATTGAGTTTCTCCATGTGGAAAAAGCTGTACCCATTTACATTCATCAATGCTTGCTGAACATTTATGGAGACTAAACAGTGGATGTTAGTACAGTGAGGCAGTGGTTGGTGCATTTCAGCAATAACACCATCATAATACCTGTGAAACAGTGGGTCACCTCCTCTGGTGTTGATTGTTAAGAGCACAGCATGCAGGCTCTTGTTCATCGCTATCAAAAATGCATAGCTAATGGTGGTGACTATGTTGAAAAATAGTGTTTTGTATCAGAGAATTTTCTCTGTCAAACAGTGTTATTGTGCTTTTTTTATTTGTTGTAGTTTCCATGGAAATAAATAGGAGATGTTACTTTCAGAGCAACCTCCATATGATGGAGTCAACACTTGATCACACGATATGTATATGGTCTACAAGAAGAAAAAAATATTTAAAAATACCAAGCTGCACAAACAGTAAAACACAATAAATAAGTGTTTTTCATGAATATACCAAAAGTAGAGTTAATAAAGAAAAAGATGAGGTATTATGACCAGCAACTGGTGTAAGCTTCATCGGTTATAAGAACAAGACATGATCAGAATCATGGAAGATCACAGCAAATCAAGCTGTAGTCCACCAGACACACCATGTAACACATCGTTTTGTACTCATTCCATAAAGACAGGGTCCTGTCTGGACCAAAAGAGAAGCTTCTTAGTCAAATGGATCTCTCCTTGAGGTATATACTTATATTCCCTTAAAGGCTGGTGGAGAATGGGAAGTACTGAAGTTTGACAGGCTCACTTACTATCTCATGGCCTTCAGTGCATCTTTCACTATTATCTATATCTAATCTAGAGAATGGTACTGTTATACTGAACCTAATGAGGTTCAACAAGGGCAAGTGCAAGGTGTTTCATTTGGGCGGCAATCCCAGGTATTTATACAAACTGGGGGAAGATCTCCTTGAGAGCAGCCCTGCGGAGAAGGACCTGGGGGTTCTGGTAGGCAAGAAGCTGGACATGAGCCAGCAGTGTGCGCTTGCAGCCCTGAAGGCCAACTACGTACTGGGCTGTATTAAAAGAGGAGTGGCCAGGAGGGAGAGGGAGGTGATTGTCCCTCTCTACTCAGCTCTTGTGAGGCCCCATCTGGAGTACTGTGTTCAGGTCTGGGGCCCCCAGCACAAGAAGGACATGGAGGTCTTGGAATGGGTCCAGAGGAGGGCCACTAAGATGATCACAGGGCTGGAGCACCTCTCCTATGAAGAAAGGTTGAGGAAACTGGGCTTGTTTATCTTGGAAAAGAGAAGTCTCTGGGGAGACCTTATTGTGGCCTTCCAGTACTTGAAGGGAGCATATAAACAGGACTGGGAATGACTGTTTACACGGGTGGATAGTGATAGGACAAGGGGGAATGATTTTAAACTAACTGAGACAGAGGAGTTTTAGGTTAGATATTAGGAGGAAGTTTTTCACACAGAGGGTGGTGATGCACTTGAACAGGTTACCCAAGGAGATTGTGGATGCCCCGTCCCTGGATGCATTCAAGGCCAGGCTAGATGTGGCTCTGGGCAGCCTGGTCTAGTGGTTGGCGACCCTGAAACTAGATGATCATTATGGTCCTTTTCAACCCAGGGCATTCTATGATTCTATGATTCGATGTGGCTTGGATGAATCATTTGGGGAACACTGCTAAACGAGAGTGACTGAGTCCCACTGCAGATATTCCTAAAGCAACTTTCTATCAATGCTGAATCATGCCTATATCATAAATCATGAACAGAGTTGCCCATTAATTAAGTCCTTCCAATTAAACTTCATATCTGTTACCACAGTTAATAGCATTGTTGTAGTCATAGCACTATGTGCAACAAAACTGTTCTGTTAGTCTGTATAAATACTTGAGCAGAAAGAACAGAAATGACTTCCTGCTCTCACAGTCACATTTACAGGAATGTAGTTTTAGTGTTTTTCAGATGCTGAAAACACACATAATCTCAACAAATTAGGCTGGAAGCACAATAGAAGGTTAATCAGCCTCTCCTTCCATGCATGCCATAGGATCACAACACCTGTGTTACTTTGGCTGCAGCAGCATCTCACCTCTTGGTTTGATAGCTAAAAAGAGAGACCTCAGTAATATCAAGTAGTCAATCATTACCATACCAAGACATTGACTAATTGCACAGTAATTGTTTTTTTCTGTCACTATGTCAATAAAAGTAATTTACTGCTATCCAACGAACTACTGAGGAGGTAGGTGCCTGGTATCCAGAAGGGAATCCATACTTACAGTCTACAAGTTCAGATGAGGAGATATAAAGTTGCTGTTTTGAAAAAAATGTATTACCATGGTATTAAACTAAGTCAGTAAGATAGATTAGATGTGTCTGGAAAAGGACTTTGGAGGATGGAGGAAGGACAGGGAGGAAGAAAGGTACTGCATATTTGTGAGCACTGTGCCTAGTAATGAGGCAGTTTTCAAGTTGGGCCTTTGGAAACCAAAAAGTGAGAAAAGGACTGACCACTCCTGCTTATCAGTTCCTTTGACTAGCACATAAGGTATGAAATTTCTCACTTGCATTTTTGTTCCTAGCACTGATAGCACTTCAACTAAGATCTTACAACACTGTGGGTATGAACAAATATAGCATGATTTATCTTTATCATTTCATTTCATTACTGTCATTTCGTGGAAAAAAGCATTGATAGAAGCCCTTTCCTTCTATTCTATTATTTTCCTTCCAAAGATAGAAAATTATTATCTGAATTAAAACATCTCTGCATATGTCTCATTTTCACATCTTAAATATCAAAAGAGTGTAGAATATGTATGATGTGAATATTCTTCGTAACCTTGGTGATGATTTGTGTTAAAATCAGCTCTCCTTTCTTCTGCTTTCCTCCAGCCTTCTGACAGGCCTACTATGTTGCTGTTGAATGTACATTTTTTTCTGGTAGCATAATGTCAACGCCAAAAATTTATTTCAGAAAATACAATGCTGTGCATTAATGATTAAGAAGGCCTAACACCAAGGCCCAAACGTACCTTGGTATCTATACATGACACCTTAATTTTTTTTTTACCATATATAAAATAGATATGTAACAAAATAATGTTCAATCTCAATTAGAATATCATTACCATCACCACTATTATTGTCACTACTGTTTTAGAAATAGAAGCAAATAGATTAAGTATTTTGTGAAAACCAAAGAGCAATCAGTTCTAGAAATGGTATCAGAATTGAAGATTTTTCTCTCCTCGGTTACATCTTTTTCCATACCTTGTCCAACAGACTGGATTATTTAAGCTACTGTTTAATGACTTTGGTAGAAAATCATAAACTTACTGACAGGCATTTGATGTGCTTTTTCACAAAAGCCTGCTATAGTATTATGGTTCATACTAACATTTGTCTTGCTGCTTTATAATAGAAATTTTTTTTTTTTTATTATTATTTTTTGTTCTGAAGATTGCCAGTTGGCTTTTAGGATGCTTTCCTCACGTATTCCAGTGAGGAATGTCCTGAGTGATCGAAGTATGTTGGTAGCTCTCAAAGTAATGCCTCCTATTTCTTTCCATTTGAATTACAACAAAGGACACAATAACACCAATAGAACAAATTATCAGCTGCAAAACACCCGCTGTCCACTGTATTCACATCCAATGAGTCCCTGACACTGTACACATCACAAAACCCCAGTGTGTAACATTTGAGGAACTCATGAAAATTAAGAAGATAATAAACAGAAAACAAACCCAGATTACGTGAGTTCATCTTAGCCACATCTTCCTAACTGTGAAGCCTGCATCACATAGTTCCTAGAGGGTAATTTTATTAATGTTATCATTTGATTCCCATTTCAGATGCTTTGCATTTCCAAGTATTCAGCCTGGTGGAGCATTGGAGAACTTCCCTTGGAGCACAGGTACCTAAACATACCGGAAATGACCCTTTCAGTGAGGCAAAATCTAGAGCCAGTGGGAACATGTCAGTGATGGCACATTCTCTGAGAAGTAGAGAAGAGCAGATGGAAATAATATCTTTGCAAATGCTACAGAAGGAGCTTGGTTTTTTTTCCTCTCTTCCTTGTCTCCCTTAACAACATGGAATTATTAAAAGCAGGGAAACCATTACAGAAAATTAGCTATTCAAAGACCAGGATGAGCTCTAGTTCTAAAATCTTCTACATGAAGGATGAGCAAGTGCGACAAGCCAGTCCTATATTAAACCAAAAGATAATCAGATTTCATTAAGTCAGACTGCGAGACAAATCATTGTCAAACTCTTTAAAGGTTAAGCAACATCTGCAAAAGCTGCAGAGGAACAGTGTTTTCTATTGAAGAAACATTAAGAAAAATTAAAAATGCAGACAATAGACAACTTAAGAAGGAAAGCCTTTTATGAAGGAGCACAGTTAGAGATCATAGATGAAAACTCTATTACTGTTTGTCTGAGAGAGCAAAGGGAAGCTGCGTGTTTCCCTTAGCCTGAATTGATATAAAAGCTGTGAACTGATAAAATTCTACAATCACTTATTATTGACTAGCTCAAAAAGAAACTATATTTATTTTTATGCTGTCAAAACTTAAAGGAATTTGGAGTCTCTGTGAGTAGGGGTTAATGACATAATTTGATTTAAATGGCTTAGATTATTTAGTGGCAACGCTAACTCAACTAGCTCCTCTTTGTAGTGTTTCTCTGCCTCTTATACCATATAACTGAGGAAAAAAATCCCAGGGAAGGTGAACACTTTGAAACATCAATCATTTTGAACCCTTAATGCATTCTTCAACCAACTGTCAGGGCTATAAAACTGTAACTGGATGCAAAATGGCTATTTTACTTTCCTTACAAATATTGAGATCGTGCAGTGTAAACTAAACAAATAACTTCACAGATTCCTTCAGCTTGTGAGATTCTGAAACCCCCTATATCTTGTTCTGGCCTTTTCTATATGTGATCTGTTCCCACAAAGTGAGCAGCTAAAGGAGACACCTCGGCTCCTTCCAGCTAAGTCCGTCATTAGGATTTTGTGGTGATAAATTTAAGACATCCCAAGCTTTAATCAACATTCCATTTTTTAATCCCTTCAGCTAAATACCCCAAGCGTTAAACACCATTTCAAACAGTCATGTGCTAGCCACTAAACTGTTCTTGAAAGCTGAATTACAGTATATGCTTTCGCAAATGCAGCCAAATTAAATTTTATGGTGACAATAGCTAACATTTTATCTTTTTTAAAGCCTGTTCACAGCAGTCATTCCTATCAAAAGTTTTGCTTCTAAAAAGTGAAAATGCTTGCAAAAGATTTCAAAGCACAATCTTAACAACATACTCAACAAAATACTGTTTATGTATTTTAGATTTTTTTTATCCATATGAGATATTTTTCTCATTCCTCATCTTACTTTTCTTTTAAGCTAAGAAATACAGCCATATGTTTTAAAGTTTTTTTGTTGATCTTTTTTTCTAGAAAGCATTTTGAGGTGTAAATATAAATTATTTCCTTTACAGCCATTGTACATTAAAGTAAATTCTACTGCATTTGAAAACATGTCAGCTTTATTTTGTACTGGTATTCAGAATCCTCTCCTTTTGACCAATATTATATAAAGTTCCTCTGGGAAGATAATGTGTATGATTGCAGCCCTGCCTTGTTAAAATCCATGGCTTTTTATGCAGTCATGTTTTCATCCATGAATTATGCATGAAAAAAGTATCTCATTACATTTCATTTTCTTTACAGCAGCATCCCCCTTCTCGACATGCTCAGATTCCCATCAGCTGAGCTCTACTTACCCTGCAGCTTGGCTCCATCTTGTTGCCTTCATAGCATTTTAGACAAAATGGGCGTGTTTAACTTGTCACCTCAAGCCTGGTATAAATTATTAACCAGAGCTTTGCACAGATTTGTGAGATAACCAGCCTGAACTCAGAGAAACTTCACAGGTTTGACTGTATATGTGTATTTGACAGTGACATTAATGGCAATTTCCCTTATAGTAGTCCCAAACAGAGGATTATTAAAAAAAAAAAAAAAAAAAAAAAAAAAGGATCCTGGTGTAAAGATTCTTTTTTTTTTTTTTTCCTGAAATTTGCTTTGTTAAAGCTTTAGCAACATTTTTGTATCTTTAGCATACCTTACCAATGCCATGGAAATTATTCTGTTTCCTATGATTCAGAGATAAAATTAATACAGAATCTTTACAATGTTCTGCTTACTTTTTAGCCTGGAAAACTATCCCAGAGTTTATAAGTATTTAAATCACAAAATTTAACAACCTGGACCATTCTCCTTCACATGGAACCAAGAAGGTGCTCCTGTATTATTTTTTTTCCAGTAACTGACTAGAAGAGAATACTTGAACTATACAGGCTGTGAAACCATGGCCTGAGAGTTCCTGCTTTTGGCATGTATACATCAGAGGACACCCAGTAGTTGCTGATTTCCATCTGTAGTCAGTTGAAAGAACTAGTCAAGTTAGTGATTATGGAGAAATGCACACATTACTTAAAGAAATTAAGTGCTTTCTGATTGTTATTGGAAGCTGTCTTTAACCACAAGGTGTAATCATAACTCCTTGAAGTAAAAACTTCCTCCCTCCTCCCCAGACACTGGTCTCTCCCCAGAAATGAAGTACACTGAAGTAACTAGCTACCATGTAATGAAACAACAAAGACAAGACAAATAAAACTGAAAGAAAAGGGAGGGTCAAGACACTGAGACTCTAAGTCACTTGAAGCAAAACCTGTTCCTTCCTCAAGTTTCAAGTATTTTATAACGCTTCAACTAAGTACTGCATTCTGTAACCTTGTTAACAGAGGTTCATGCTTTACTAGAGCAAATACAGAGGAAACATGTTTTGGCTGCAGGACTTCAGACAACTGCATAAGCAGGGTAACTCTAGGGAAACTTTATTCATACTGATGAGACCACACTTGGAGCACTATGTCCATTTCTGAGCTTCGTGGCATGAGAGACATGGACGTACTGAAGTGAGTCCAATGAAGGGCCACGAAGATGATGAGAAAAGGCTGAGACCTGGGATGGTTCAGCCTAGAGAAGTCTCAAGCCAGAGATCTGATCAATGTCTACAGAAACCTGAAGAGAAGGTTCCAGGCTCTGTTGGGTGATTCCCAGCCACAAGACAAGAGGTAGGGGGCACAAACTAAAACACAGGAGGCTCTGTCTGAACATCGGAAAACACTGCTAGATTGTAAAGAACATGAAGCACTAACACAGTTTGTTCAGAGAAGTAATGGAGTCTCCCTTGGAGACATCCAAAGCCATCAGGACATGATCCTGGGCAACCTGCTCCAGGTGGCCCTGCTTGAGAATGGCTTAGACCAGATAGACTCAGGCCCCTTTCAACCTCAACAATTCTGTGCCTGTGTCACACACTGCTCGAGTGGGGTTGCACTGATGGCACTGAAGTTGATCGTGCCTATTCACACAGAGGAGACTCACATAGGATCCAGCAGTTTGTGGCAGTCCCCATCTGAGGCAGGAGCATGACATATGCCCACACTGACTTTCCTACCAGCGCAGCACTCCAGAGCTGACTCCAGTCCTGCTGCAACTTCATCCCAGCTGGCAGCACGCTGACACTGAGAACCAGGCACCCACCACAGCCTTCTTAGAAGAAAGGTCAGCCATTAGAATTCCTTAGCAAGAAAGCTGACACTAAGCAATCTTATACTCCATTCAGTATTCAGCAGTAACAATGGAAACCAAAAGGGTCAGAAAAAAAAATGAAACCATTATTGTCATTCATGTTCTATAACCAAACTACTGCAGTAAATATATCTGGGAAATTGAGGTATATGCTCATTGGAGTTCTTCAGTTTTCTAATGATTTGATTATTTTTTTTTTATTATTACTATTATTATTTGTTTCATTTTGAGAAATACTATTTCCTAGCGTACAAATAATTTAATTTTTAAAGATTTAGCTCTGACAATAACATTAGCTTTTTTTCTAATTCAGAGCCTTTCGTTATTCAATATGAATGGTATCACTTGTGACCTTTAAGGCCAGGGATAACATACAGAGATGCATATAAAAAAATTAGAAGGACAAAAACAAACTAACATACACATCAGACCTCAACTCTTCAAATTTAGAAATGGAAACTAAAGGTCTTGATATTTCATCTATGAAACCGATGCAAAGGCTAGCAAATGCATATGGCAGAGATGAATAGGAAGTGCACAAGAAACTATATATTAAGAGTTCACATTGACTTCTTTCTTTTTTTTCACTAGACAATTCTGTAATTTTGTGCAGTGTTATATTTTCTTATAAGTAATACACAGAGAATTTTGACAGTATCTTTCACACACTTTGTGTAAAGAAGGTTAAAATAACTGAGTACTAATGACTGGCAGGGCAACATACCACATTTCTTTCTACTACTGTCTGGGCAGGTCTGTATGTTTTTAAGGAGTTTAGCCACTTCACATGAATCCCTGTAAAGTGCTGTGTAATTGATAAAATACTTTTAATCCAGTACCAAATACAATGAATGAAAGAAACAATTTGAATGTTTCAGAACAACATTTTTAATTATGGATTATTTTTGAGTACAAAAAAACAATTATTCAAATATGGTAAGTAGCTCAGAGTGTTTAAAGGTGTTTCAAAATAAAGAAATGTGACTGAATTAAAAAATACTTATAATTTTTCTTTTAATTATAGGGGAAAATATCTTTTTTGATTTTATAGTCCTCATTAAATGTTAAATTCACATCATAATGTCTAGAATATTTTTGTATTTAACTTCCTTTTCTGCTAATTAGTACTATGACCAATGACTGAATTTAAGAAAAAAAGATAAAAGTTAACCTACCTCAAACAAAAAAATCTTTATTATTCATCTGTTACTACAAGACTATAACAATAACCATAATTAATAATCACTTCCCAAGAGAGAAAAGATATGTTGTAGAGTCTCTGTGCTGGAAGAATCAAGTCCAAGCAGAACAGTTGCACTGAATTCTTCCCTCTCCCATACACGTGCTTCTTCTGGGCCAGTAAACCAGGGAGAGCAGCCAGCAGGACCCTCTCAGTGATGCCATGCTGGTTGTGCCCCAAGACCAAGCTCTACATCCTATGGGCTCAGGAATGGAAAATAACTTCAGAAATACCTGTGCAAAGAAATTAAACGCCTTCTGATTGTTATTGGAAGCTGTCTTTAACCACAAGATGTAATCATAACTCCTTGAAGTAAAAACTTCCTCCCTCCTCTCCAGACACTGGTCTCTCCCCAGGAATGAAGTACACTGAAGTAACTGACTACTGTGTAATGAAACAACGAAGATAAGACAAATAAAACTGAAAGAAAAAGGAGGGTCAATATTTACTCGATATTTACTCAACAACGAAGACAAGACAAATAAAACTGAAAGAAAAGGGAGGGTCAATATTTACTCAATATTTACTCAATTTTTTATTTCACTTTCCTTCTTCATTTTATGTTTATTGCTATTCCTTCTTCAAAAATACAGCAACAATAAAAAAAAAATGTTGTTGGAGGCATTAAACATTAGAAGTCAATTCTGGTATCAAAGCAAAGTACTGACATTTTGAAAATAGGGTATGACTCAGAATTTAAAAGTAAACAGTCTGTCTATGGAAAATATACATAAAAGAGAACAAACTTTATCCACATTACATTTGGCATACTTTACTTTTTCATAATTTCACATCTCTTGTTTTTTACTAGGGCTTTGACTTCATAACCCACATGAGTGTTCTGCTATGAATTCTCAAGGATCTGCATCAACCCACATCCTACTGACCAGTAGTCTCCTAGGTTGTCAGTTGAAACTAATGTGGCTATGATCAGTTAGATAAGAAAGGACTTCAGACATGTAACACCTTGCTGAAGATAGCTAAGGTCCCCATTAAACAATTTTTAAGAGAGATCTGACTTCATCAAGTGCCACATATAGACACCACAGATTTAAAAGTAGTTTTAGAATGATACTAATGACAAAATTTCCCAGGATTCAAAAAATCAAAAAAGTAGAGAAGAAAACTGGCTGAAAAGCATAAAAAACATAAGCATAAATAAAGTAATTCAAATTTAAATCTGATTTTAACTTGGCAAATTGTTTTGAAAATCTGGTAGAAATAATATTCACTAATTCACTAGAACCTTAATTTTTTGCACTGGACTCAATTCCCCTTTACTCTTTTGTCAATGCTTTAATAGCATAAGATGTTCAAATAAAACACGGTCAGCTTTACTGAACCCAGCGTCTTGGAATTTGGATGTTTACATGAATCCTTATGACCAAAAACTGATCTCTGGACAAGTGATAGAGATAAGACTCATCAGGACTTGCTAAACATTAGCTTTTTCTTTTTTTTTTTTTCCAGATATGAAATGGATTTGTAGGTCTGACAGCATGGACATCATTTCCTTTAAACCTTTAGCAGGGAGCAAAAGAGAACTGATCTGTAGAGAGCAGGCAGAGACAGTGGAAAGAGTGGCAAGCATAGATTATTTCTCTTAATTTAAAGAAAAGGTTCTTTCTCAGTATCCTACAAAGCAATGTTTTTGTGACTCTTCACTACTTTTATATAGTAAGAGCCTTTCTTGAATTTGGTTGTTTCTGGAATCTTTTTCCACCTAAAGAACTTGCTTGTTGCCTTTTGAGATGTCTACTCAAGAGCCAGAAATAGAGAAATAGAAGGAAACACTGATTTGTCTTTCCAGCTCTGTCTATTCTGTATAGTAATGTCAATGCACGTCCAGAGTTCTTTATTATTTTTTCTTCATGTATTTGCTGCTAGACAGTCCCTTACAGTTTAAGTCTCTATGTATTTTAACATCTTTTATTCTTCTCTTTTATAGATCCATCAGGTTGGTTTCCTTTTGTTTTTCCCCTGGTGCTTTCTTGAGTTGCTTTTCCTAGCAAACCTTTTCCAGTCACTAACAGCTTAAGAATGTTTTTGATTTGTTGCAGCTTTTCCAGCTTTTTCACTTTTTGTTTTTCCTCCGTAGCATCTCTATTTTTTTTCTCTTCTTTCATGCATACAGGTCTGTTGCTACATTTTGAGAGGCTCTCCAATCTCTTGCTGATCTTCTTTTGAGGAAAAGCAAAACCTGCCAGGTTGAAAGATGCCTCTCAATTCAAGTAGATGTTATGATCAACTTCCTCTGACTTTGAAACATCATTTCCTGCAGCCATGATCTGTCCAACTCGAGATTCTTTTATTCTGGCTCTCCATTGCCATTTTAGATCTCAGGTGATTCTTTTTTTCTCTAGATTGGATTTGAATTTTGTCTGGAGTAGCAGTGTGCTCAGAATTTCATACCTTGTTTAGATGTCTTTTTAATTGTCACATTAACCAAACATTATAGGCAGGAGATAATAATCATTTTTTTTTTTATGCAGAGGTTTCAGGTTTTATTCCCAATTCTTAAGACTTGGCACACAGGAAAACATGGTGGATCCACTTGTAGTATGCAGCTGATTTACCCATAATTTGTCATACCTCACTGCTTGGCTGGTCATATAATACTGTGAAGGAATTTTTCTTGTTTGTTCAGAATAGACACTGGCCCACTGAGAACTTTTCCTAGGACTGGTAAGAGGAAGATAACACAGAATTCTAATACCGTGTCTGACATCATCAAATCTAGCTAGTGGTGGGTAAATATGCCAGTAACTTCTGTACCATTTATCCTGACAAACACTCTGTTTTCAAGGAAAATAGGCTCATCATCACACTATTAAAGCTTTTTTCGAAAATATGTTATCTTTTCCAGGTGACTCTCTGATTTGTTTTTGCAATGAGAAAAAATGTTTGGAGGTGTGGTTTCTAATAGGAGAGGATTTCTTATATGTAAACACAGATAGCAAAATAACAGCAAAATAACAGCACAAACTAAAAAATTGAATTATCTGATGCTATTTGCATGCATATATACTGACTTGCTTGTATACAAGTCAGTTCTTGTTTCACAGCACCTGTCCAGTTCTGTGGGTTTTTAATCTTGAGCCAGGAAAGCCTACGTATCTACCTACGCACATATATTTTTACTGAGAACAGAATGTGTGGAGCACTCTGTTTCAGAACTCAGAGCTATTTGTTTTATCCCCTATCATTGCTCAGAACTTACAGTTCTGTTTTCAAGATTGCTCTGGTTTCCTGAAAAGAGGGAACTTCCCTTCCCCAAATGACACCTGTGGCACTATCCATTTTTCTGATTGATTATAATAAGATGAGTGTGCTAACTGAACATACTCTGACATTAAAAAATTTCCGGGCATAATTGGGTCGTAGAATCTACGAGAGCATGGTGTATGAAAAGAAAACATGTTGCAAACCTTGCATAAGACAAATGCACATAAGAAGTATCATTCTCTAAGGGATTCTGTTAATTGAATACATTTAAAATTTTCAGAAGTGGTTAAAGCTGACACCTGCTGTTTTATAGACTGACTTGGTTAGAAGCTATCTAGCTCTTTCCAGTAAGCTGAAGAAGCAAAACATCTAATTAAAACCAAAGCTGTAAAGGCGTTTAGTCAAATTGTTTAAAGTGTTCTTTTTGAGGATGTAAAATTGACTGGGCTTTGGCCAGGCACAGATAGTTTATCAAAGCTAACAAGTACAATTGTGGAAGCTCAACAAAACTTGAATGTTTGAACAGACAAAGATTTTAAGGAACTTCATTTTTTGAAAAGCCTAAAAATTGATTAATATGGCACTTAGACTAACCTTGAAAGGGAAAAAGCTGTACCTTAACCACTGGAAGATTTAGATCTAAGGCATTGTTATGGCCCAGGGAATGAAAATGTGCAAAATAGATATAAATCTTTCAAGTTTATAATACCTTTTGGAAAAATGATAAATTCTGATATTTTAACTTTTCAAATAATGTTTTTGGACTCTGCCTGCAAAATCCAAAAAGCTGGCACTCAAATTAGCTAAAAGTAATGGCAATGCTGGTATACCGAAACCTTCTTTGATACCTTATGCTGAAAAAGGATAGCATTTCTTGAAAACTGCCATCATTTCCCTGATGTAGCTGCTCAATCTATTAGTAGTAGTATTTTCATAGCATCCTCAGTCCAAATTGCATTATATAGTAAGAAAAGTATGAGAAAAGTGGCAGTTTCCTCCTCCAAGGAGTTATCATTTAAGGGTCCTATTCAGCACTTCTTACTGTAGAATATCACACACTGACTTCAGAGGGGGCTTTGCCAAAGGAGGGAGTGAATAAAGAGTGCTGAATAGGACTCTACAAAGGCACAGCAGGTACAGCTGGTGCAATTCCATACAGACAAAGCAATGTACGATACAATGTAGACAGTTAAAGCAGTGCATTATGTATCATTATGAAAACCATCCATTTTACATATAATTTATAATATGAAAGTAGTTATCCTCCCTCCAAGTTTGCTCCATTTTTTTAGAGTTTTATCAAACTATTATTGTATGATAAAGACCACTTAGTATGGAAATACTATAATAAAACTTTAAATTCAGTTGATTAAACAAACAAGTACCAGATCAACTCTTCTTTTTAAAAATGTAAAAGGTTTCTAATTTGTTGATTCCCTATAGTATGAGATGAAGGATTTTTTTCAAAATCATTTTTATTTCTCATTAAATTCCAAAATCTTCTATTCATAAATTTCAAGGTGTCTTACATGCATTAATGAAGGAAGCCTTACAGCATTATTGTGAGGAAGCTATTGTTCTCTTTGTAAAGAAAGAGAAATTGAGACAGAAAAGTAGCATTTCTTGAAGAGCTATACTTTTTACTGATTATGGTACTTTAACAGCCCAGATAGATATTTGCACTGGCTGAACTGTATTGCTATTAGGCTTGTCTGAAACAGTGCATTTAGACCTTCAGTTAAATTACTGTGGCCTGAGAAGTTGCCATGTCAGCAGAACATGTTGGTCATAAGTGTGCCCCTACCCCTGGCAAATTCAAGATGAAGTTGTTTAACTTGACCTTGTTTGCATTCAAGTTGATGGTGGCCCCGTGCAGTCACATCAGCAGCATTAAGTATGTCATTATATTTACACGTACAACACTTGGGTTCCTGCTCTAGGAGGTATGAGAAGAAAGAGTTTATGTGCTTGAATTTAGTGGAGAGTGGAGACTGGAAGGCCTTGGCAACAATAAACAATATCAAGTGCATTGTAAGATACAATAACACTTTTAGAATTATGCTTCAGAGTGAATTCCTGGTATGCATAAGAGCCCCCTTAAATAGAAATGGACACATAGAAATATTATATTTTTATTAATGCTGTAGACAACAGGTGGATAAGAATGATCCTTATGCTGCTGCATCTCTTTCAGTAAGCCCTCAGTTCATCACTTGATTAAGAAAAATGCATAAAATATGCTGCTGAGGAAAAGATCAGGAGCTTTCTGATTTTAAGTATTACTGTCATAAACTTAATTCTTATGCTGTATGTTTGAGAGAACATTTTGGATTCAGAAATGGATATTCTAGATTGGATATCACAGTATAGTATATTCACCGTAACCACTTAGAATAAATGAAATTAATCTGAACATAGCTACAAAAAAATAAATTTATTATCCATATTTGCTTCTTGTTCCTAAAAATAATGTGGCAAAATAAAATAAAATAAAATAAAATAAAATAAAATAAAATAAAATAAAATAAAATAAAATAAAATAAATAAATAAGGTTGAAAGAGCCATCTGAGGAAGCAGAGTATAGCATTAACTTGTACCACCAGGGACGGATCTTCTGCAGACCAGTTCCAGAGTTCAGGAGGTCAGAGACAGACATTACAGCTCTTTAGAAAAAGAGAGGTGGTATATCTGAGTTGATATTACCACAATTCTATCTAAAAATTTTAATTTTGTTTTAGTCATTATAATGAGTAGCACTTCCTAGCATCTGAACTACACTGTGCAAAAAAATGTGATTTACACAAACACTGTAACTTGCATTCACATATGCAGCATAAACAAAATGAGACAAATATTATTTTATCTTTTTTATTTTTTTATCACGTTTCTCTGTCTGCCCACATATGAATCATATATTTTGCACAACCACAAAACAATTTTTGCTGTTTTCAGTGACGGCTCTTTGTGGAATTGTGGAAGGAAATCTCACTAAAAACATTCATTTGTTCCTTGTGGTTTATTTGCTCAATCTATAGACAGAAGAAAATTCTGAAATTTACAGAACTGTCTACTTTCTGAAAAATAGCACAAAACCCCATCTTCTTCAGACTAATAATGTATGGCTTTCAATAGCAAATGTTTGAAAAAAAGCTATGATGTGGAAGCTTTAAAAAATAAACAGTTCTGTCCCAGCATCTCATCTTCATTTTTAATATCCAGTTTTTCAGGATTTAAGAGGATGGCACAGAACACCCTAAAGCCATATGTCTGTCATGCTAATGAAGCTTTAGTAGGTAGATGAGACAATTTGTTTCTCTTTATTTTTACCACAGAAGGAGAACATGAAAAGAAACCAAGCCAAAACAAGGTGATCATGTCAGAAGTGTTGTCAGTCTATGGCTTTCTTTGGTTATCTGTGAAAGGATAGCATGGGCTTTCTTATATTACCATCTGCCTATTCCAGAGTGAAAGGTGAGTTAACTCCCCGAGCTCCTGTGACTCTTGGTCCTGCAAAGACTTCTGGGAAATTAACCATAAGAACAAGGACATGGGTGCCCTTGCCTGGAATTGACAAAGATTACATACAAAGATATGTGATTTATGGTGTAGATCAAGTTTCTGAGGCTTAAAAAGTTCCAATATTACTATAGCTATTACATGATAATTGCATATGTGCTCATCTATTGTATGTTACTAGTTCAGCCTCTAGCTATAGCTTTCAAGTTTAATTACATTATCTTATATTTGTACCTGTTAAGAATGCATGTATGGAAAAATACTGAAGTTTAGCTGATAATTTGGTAATTTGATCATATCTCTGAGTTTCTGGGTAGACAGTTTAGCCTGGGTATGAACTACAATCCCATAACAGGATGACTCCAAAGTCTACTGTCTAATCATTGAAAAACTTGTTCTTTTCCTATCATCAAACATTTTAAAAATACAATTTACCAAAATGTGTACAAGGGCTTGGATCAGCTGGGAAAAAAAAAATAATAATAAAATTGCTTTCTTCATTAGAAACTATTCTTCCAATCACTACTTGTCAAATAACTAGTTAAGAAAGAAAAAAAAATGTGTTTTAAAGAGTATCTTCAATCCAGAGAGTGATGGTGAACAGAAAGACATGAAAATTAACAAGCAGAGAACATAAATGATAGAGTAACTATTTCAGACCAGAATGAATACCCCACTGTTTTGCAAATTAAAAACTGTAAAAACGTAAGAAAAGATGCATAGAATCACGAATTAGACAAGTTTGTATTCAGTTTTTACAGCTGTTCACCCAGTACACTTTTATTCTTCATAAAAATGAGGATGATCTACACACACTATATATATATGTATATATATATATGTAGGTTTGAAACTGCTACTGAAATAGCTGCTCTCAGGAGACAGATTCTCAGTGGCATGTCAGTGCAGCAGAGACTTCAGTGAGAACCCTTGTATCACTAGCTACACATGCACACCAGAAAGCAGCAGCAAAGTGGGCTCAGCAGGAGGGCCCTTTCTGCTTGCACAGCCCTGGGACTCCAGCAAGGGAATGGCTAAGCTGCACAGAAGTCTTCCTACTGTACGTAGACAAGTATCTGCATCTAACATCTATCTTGTTTAAAAAATAAATCAGATTTCCTCATTTAATAGCTATATTGAATTAGGGAAGCAATAACTATTTCTTACCATATTAGTTAAATTTTAACTATAACTGGGACTGTTTCTAGGGAATTTCAGAAGTGTCAGATGAATGATAGATAGTATGACCTGGGCTGAGGTGAAGATCTCCTCGTATTTACATTGATCGAAATAAATTTCAGCAAGTGCTACAACATTTAGCTAAAGATAACTGACAATCTGGAATGCAATGTTTGAGTATTTTGAGTCTTAAATGCTTAAAGTGTACAAAAAAAGATTATAAAAATATAATAATAATAATTTCTAAGACAAAGCTTAAAACAAAAATCCATCAAGGCCATTAAATTTTAAACTTGACACTACTAAATTGCTTTAATGTCTTCAGTAGCGAGCAGCTAGGAGGATATGATGTGTTTGGTGAGTGTTTCTTACTTTTTGACATAAATTACTTTATTTGATTTTTTTTTCTTGCAGTTGGAAGAGGAAAGAAATTATGCATTGTAAACACCATTACATTGCTGAATCAGAAGTACCCAAACAAGAATTTGAGTAAATATGCTTAATCTAAGAGAATATGTGTCTTTTATTGGCACTTCATATGCCATCATCAGAATATCTTCTGAAGATGGTCTGAGTTAACTGTGATGCCACTGGAGGATGTAAACAGCTGCTGAATGCCACAGTAGAGACTGACTCATCCTGTATTTTTGGCCAGTATAGCACTGAAATTAAGACAAGATTTTACATCAGTCAGATAAACAATGTATGTAAGTAATAAAAATACTTACACCTGTCTTCAGATAATAGGCAAAGTTAAATTTGCAAGTATAGCTGTGGGACATGGTGGACATGTGGGCTTGGTTGTTAAGCCTTTTACTGTGTTATATATATAATTATGTTTTCCTAGTGCTTTTCTTAAAATTATCCCGAGGGCAGAAATGCTTTTGGGTTTAAAGGAAAATAAGACCATAAAGGATTCCACCTAGAAGGGAAAAAATACAAACAACAAAACAAGTGTATTTTCTTTAAGGCCAATCTTACAAACTCCTTTTTCCCACAGAAAATTCAGAGTTACTTCACTCCTGTGTGTGTTATCTTCCCTGGAATTACATTTTGGCCACTGTATGAGTGTACGGAAATGTAACAAGTCTGTACACACAGAAAAATGGAGGAAGCCAGAAAACGTGTTGTATAGATGCAGCTTCTGTAGGATGAATTTTCCAGTGAGTGTTTTTATTCTGCAGTGAATTAACCCTTTTTCATCCCACTGGGCTCCTTCATCAACTTTCTGGGGACTTGAGTTCTGCGTACTTGTTAAAGTTTTTCTATCATTGTGACATTAAGCACTGACAGAGACAGCACGTCTGGCACAGTAAGGAGATGCAGCCAGCTACAACGCAGGGAGTGGTACAGAGAAACAAACAAACAAATAAAAACAAATGAGAAAAAAATGAAAATAACATGTTTCTCCTCAGCACTTAGAAAATGAGTTAACAGGTAGACATGGTCAGCTGCAAAATCCCTTCAAGGCTTTGGTCAGCTTGGACAGGTCATGAATGAAGAGGGAAGTGGAAGTGCAAAGAGTCTCTGGGCACGCTTTGAACAGGAGAAAGAATCATGAAAGAGTTGTCAAGACAGTGTTGTCTTAAGATGCAGTAGGGGCTGAAAGGGGAAAATGATATCATTAGTTCTCCAGTTCTCTTCCTATAAAGCACTGTAACTTTTGACACAATATGATCTTTCAACTCTTGACTTATATGGAAAAAATAGCTTCAGAAAATATCTGAAATAAGCTTCTGACACAGCTGCATCACATCTGGCATTTCTCCTCTTCTGGTGATCTGGGGCAGAGTCTTCTGTTGAAGACTGTGACTTACATCTGGCGGAGAGGGCAGGGAGTACACAGCTTTCCTTTATATGAAATCCAGGCTCCCAGGGTGATGTTATATGCCACAAGATCAACCAGAGATGAACCTGGATATCCCTTCTCTGTTGAACCTGAATATCTCTTCTATGTGCACTCCATAGAAATCTCCTTATTTTCCAAACCTGTTCCAGTGTCTCACCAAATGAATTTGAACATATTGTATATAGTGTAGTGAGCTGTATGTAGTGTAGAGAGTATTACCTTTAAAAATCTACACTATCTGTCCCAATGTGAAAAAATTATAAATAAAAACATTCCATAGTGATAATTTTAAACAATATTTGCAACTCTGTAGAAGTTTAATTATTGTAGATTTAATGCAAGTCACTAGGCAGTTCATTCTCTTCCACTGAACCCTTAAATGCCGATGTTTCCTCCTGCTTTTCCCTAGTTTCAGAGCAATCTCCACAGTCCTGTGCAACTCAAAACCAATTTACCCCTATCAACCTCACACTCATCCTTCACTCATTTCTATGCATCTTCACTGACTCATTTCAGTGGCTCATAATAAAAATTAAAAGGGAGGGACTTTCTTTCATTCCTCCCATGTCTTTCTCTATCCCACATCACACATTTCTTTTACAGGTTCTTGATCCCAGCTAAACACCTACATCAGGCTTTCTCATCCTTCCATTCTCCAGTTCCACACCTAAAGCTTTGTTATAACTATAATATACACAGATTTCCCTTGAAAAAGACCTTCCTCATTCTCCTGTCTTCCCTGAGAAGGGCTATGCAACAGACCTTCTTTACCAACTACTGCTGTTTCCTGATAGTAACACCATTCAGTCTGTCCATGTATGAACCGGTTAAAAATCTATTTTGAGTACACAGAGAGGATGAGAAAAACACTGAGGGATAGTGTTAGTTACTACCCAGTTCGGCACACAATTGCAAAGGAGCATGAAACTGTTATGTTCAGTAGATAAGGACTCTCTGCCAACTCTTTTTTTTTTTTTCCTTCTGGGTTTACAAGGTTGGGTTTTTTGTGAGTGTGTGTGTGTATGTGTGTGTGTGTGTGTGCGTGTTTTAATTAATTGATTAGATCTGTTCTTCAAAACTAAATGCCATGTTGCAGGTATAGCCAACTGCAGAAAGGCTTCTGAGTTCAACACAGGACCTCAACAGGTTCAAATAATTAAACTTTCAATGACTGAAACCTACTCCAGCAGCAATAAGACACACTGGAATGTGTTTACTTGGCTACTGACACACTTCTTGGGTGATTGAAGACACTTGACCCTTGGCCCTGTACCTCAAAGTGCAACTTAAACAAACACCAGTAAGCCCTGTGGTAACTCACTGCTCAATTGCCACTTGTCTCTGATACCTACTATATAAGTATTTCCACAGGGATAGGAGGAATATTTCCACTTTATCTAAGTGAAAATAACAGAAATCAAGCAAGGCAATGAGACACCAATAAGACATCATGGCTTTGTATTCTGCAAAGCTGCTTGGAAGTGTTTTCTTCAGAAGCTGAGTTTATTTTAGTTATGAAGATACTCAGCAAATTAAGCTCTGTATCCTTATATGTATTCAGGATTCCTTTCCTGGAGTCCATAGAAGTGGTGCAACTGTCCTTACTCAGTTTTCTTTGACAAAAATTAACACAATTGTAGTTTAAGTGTTTTTGAGGAAAAATAATGAATAAAAAAATGAAATTGTCAAAAACAACCCTTCTCCCCTGTAGAAAATGCTGAGGTTTTTTTGGGGGGAGGAGGAAAAAAACAAGGCTGGGGAAGGAGAAGAAGGAGATCAAAAGCTATATTGGGATGTATGAGAAGGTGAAGAGGAAGGGTGAAAATCCCTGTTGCTGAGTTCAACAGCCTACAGATGCACAGAGAAGAAGAAAGCAAGAAACCAAGCAGACTGTGTGGCTAGTCTGGGAACCCCTCAGAGTTCTGAAGGTTCAAACACATAGAGGAAATGGAAAAAAAGTCAGAAAGTCAGGGAATTCGGTCAGGCATGATCTTAACAGAGTGATTTGAAAAGGACCTATCAGCATGAGCATGGTGTTGAGGATTTGTTCCTGCATGAGTTATAGCATGAAATGAATAGTCATAAGACTCTTATATACAAGCTCCACAGTCTTTCTCTGCCAGAGTTGTTCTGCTCAAATACGAAACCATAATTATAAAACAAAACCTTCTATGCCCTTCTTAGCAAATAGATTTGATTTCCTTTGCCATTGCAGCTATGACCAGCTCTTCAAAGACTGCCTCACACAGACTCTCATATTCAGTGCAGGGTCATGAGGCTTTTCCCTGTGTTTTGAGAGAAAGAGGAGGAGACAGCACTGAAACATTGGTCATTCAGGGAGGGAGTTTTGAAGTGAACTGGAGATGAGTTAGAAATCCAACATTACACACTGTAAGCTCCAACTTCTCTACTGGAGCTAAAATCCTGTATATTACCTCTGAAGATTTATCCATAACACAAAGCCAAAGCCCCAGGCCTGGTCTGCGCTAAAAAGAGGTTGTTATGTGAATTATACTGAAACATTCTTTGAATTGAAAGGTACCTTACATAATCAAAAGACTCCTTTTTAATAGTTACTTCTATGTCAGTTTCCAAAAAGAATAAGAGGTAATATTGCAAGGAAAATATCATAGCTGTGTCAGGCAAATTATTTTTTTCTCACTCTGTCAGAGTTATGTCAGTAAGACTTTTAAGTTTAGATTGGCACCAAAAGAGGCTAACCTCTGTGTCAGAGTATAAGAATTGTCTGTGCTGGTACCCCACCCCTGAAAGCGTCTGTTTTTTCCCCTTAATAAAAGGACTAGAAACTAAAAAGTCTGCTGCAGAGATTTAGAACCACCTTCCACTTCAATAGTGATATCTCTCTTCTTGCAGATTATAATCTGTAAAAAAAATATTTTTAAGTGCTAAGAAGTAGTTAGGCTTGAGGATATAACAGACTCCAAAATTCAAAAGAATTGAATAGATCAAGAAACCTTGCTTACTTCTGTTTACGTTACAGGTAAAGTGTCCCAAGTGCCGAGTCCTGTACTTTGGCCATAACAACCCCAGGCAAAGTTACAGGCTTGTGGCAGAGTGACTAGAAGACTGTGTGGAAGAAATGTACCTGGGATTGTTGCTTGATGCTTGGCTAAGCACGAGCCAGTAATGTGCCCAAGTAGCCAGGAAGGTCAATGGCATCCTGGCTTGTATCAGAAATAGTATTGCCAGCAGGAGCATGGAGGTGATCATCCCCCTGTACTCAGCTCTGGTGAGGCCACAACTTGAGTACTGTGTTCAGTTTTGGGCCCCTCACTACAAGAAAGGCATTGAGGCCCTGCAGTGTGTCCAGAGAAGGGCAAGAAAGCTGATGAGGGGTCCAGAGTGAAAGTCATAAGAGGAGCAGCTCATATGGGAACTGGGGCTGTTTAGTCTGGAGAAGAGGAGACTCAGGGAAGACCTTATCACTTTCTACAATAGCTTAAAAGGAGATTGTGGTGAGGTGGGGATCCGCCTCTTCTCCCAGGTAACAGCAATAGGACAAAAGGTAATGGCCTCAGGTTGTGCCTGGGAAGGTTCAAGTTGTATGTTAGAAAGAATTTCTTCTCCGAAAGAGTGCTGGAATGGGCTGCCCAGGAAGGTGGTGAAGTCATCATCCCTGGAGGTGTTAAAGAAACATTTAAATGTTGTACTAAGTGACATGCTTTAGTGGGGAATATTTGGTGACAGGTAAACTGTTGCACTGGGTGATCTTGGAGGTCTTTTCCTGCCTTGATGATTCCATGATTCTATTATTCTATCTGATATATGCTTGTACAAAATACAAATTACATTAGTTCTCATTTATATTTTAAACTTTCTAATTTGTTACTTATTGGTAACATTAAGCTTGAAAGACATGTTAAAAATTGTATGGTAAAGAGAAATTCAGTATTATTGCTTTCTAAATGAACACTCAAGTCTTTAAGAATGCCGTCAGATTTCAATATGTATGAGAGATTCTACCGTTTTTACTGGAAATGCTTACAAAGAATGGCTTACAATAGAAGGCAAAATGTTTGATCTTTAATATGAAAGCTCACTTACTGCTATAACTGTGGTCTTATAAAACATGACTGAAAACAGACCTGGTTTAATATAATCACGTTATTTAATGCTTCTTACTCATGTAGCATTTTGTATGCAAGGATTTGGCGTATTTTATAAATATCAGTTGAACTTCACAACCAGGCTGCAGTGCATGCAATACTGTGTTACTAAGCCCATTCTCCACAGGGATAAACTGAGATTCCTAACTTACAGTAACTCTATGGTCTAAAGCACTGGGACATGATTGTCCATACAATAAAAATGCCAGTATGCTTGCTGGAAAGTTGTAGTGGAAATGTGGTGTGGCACCCAACACAGTCAGCTGTAGTTTCTCAGTGCCTTGAGAGACTTTGTATTTTATCATTCCAATAAGAACTGATTTTGTCACCAAAAATGGAAGAGAGCAACAGGAACTGAAACAAGAAGTTGTTTGCTTACAGCTTTTAAGTAACTTTTGATACTGTCAGGCAAACGAGAGAGGTGAAATAAGGAAGATAAAGAAAGGACAAGTGATGATGGTGGCTGGTGGGAAGATTTCAGGAGGTATACCCTAGTACTGCTTTCCAAAAATATTTTCAAGTAGTTGGATTTTGTTCTCAAGCAATCAGATACCTTTGGAAATAGACCACTGTTCCCCTGGGGTCTAAGCTAAGTAGCTTAGTAGCTGAACTCACTTCAAGTCACATTTCAACATTAATGTAGCTGCCTCTACATTGGGACTCACCCTAGTCCCTCTGCAGAGCATCGTGTAAAGTTAGAACCATGCATTTGACCCTATACGTGCTTCATTGTGTCATATAAACTTGCTTAAAAACCATTCATTTTATTATTGTATTATTCCATAGATTAAATACTTTTTGTGTTATTTTATAACACATGCATGATCCATGATGAGATGATAGTTTTGGACCTGCTCCAAAACCTGGATGCTCACAAGTCCATGGGGCCGGATGGATTGCACCCTAGAGTGCTGAGGGAATTGGCAGATGTGGTTGCCAAGCCACTCTCCATTCTTCGGCAGTCCTGGATAACCGGGGATGTCCCGGTGGACTGGAGACTGGCAGATGTGACGCCCATCTTCAAAAAGGGACGGAAAGATGATCCTGGTAGCTACAGACCTATCAGTCCCACCTCGGTGCCCGGGAAGGTTATGGAACGGATAATCTTGGGAGCCATCATGGACCGATTGAAGGTCAACCAGGGGACCAGACCCAGTCAGCATGGGTTTATGAACGGTAGATCCTGTCTGACAAACCTGATCTCATTCTATGACAAGGTGACCCGCTTAGTGGATGAAGGTAAGGCTGTCGATGTGGTCTACCTGGACTTCAGTAAGGCCTTTGACACTGTCCCCCACAGCATTCTTGTGGAGAAGCTGGCTACCCATGGTTTGGATGCATACACTCTGCTGGGTGAAACACTGGCTGGATGGCTGGGCCCAAAGAGTTGTGGTCAATGGAGTTGAATCCAGTTGGCGGCCAGTCACCAGCGGTGTCCCCCAGGGCTTGGTACTGGGGCCGCTTCTATTTAACATCTTTACTGATGATCTTGACGAGGGGATTGAGTGCACCCTCAGTAATGACACAAAGTTGGGAGGGAGTGTTGATCTGCCTGAGAGGAGAAAGGCACTACAGAGGGACCTGGATAGACTGGATCAATGGGCCAAGGCAAATTGCATGAGTTTCAATAGGGCCAAGTGTCAGGTCCTGCATTTTGGTCACAACAACCCCAGGCAACCCTACAGGCTTGGGGAAGTGTGGCTGGAAAGCTGCCTGATGGAAAGGGACCTTGGTGTACTGATGGACAGTTGGCTGAATATGAGCCAGCAGTGTGCCCAGGTGGCCAAGAAGGCCAATGGCATCCTGGCTTGTATCAGGAATGGTGTGGTGAGCAGGACTAGGGAAGTAATCCTGCCCCTGTACTTGGAGATGGTGAGGCCTCACCTTGAGTACTGTGTTCAGTTTTGGGCACCTCAGTACAGAAAGGACATTGAGGTGCTGTAGCATGTCCATAGAAGGGCAACAAGGCTTGTGAAGGGCTTGGAGAATATGCTCTATGAAGAGAGACTGAAGGAACTGGGGTTGTTTAGTCTGGGGAAAAGGAGGCTGAGGGGAGACCTTATTGCTCTCTTCCAATACCTGAAAGGTGCTTCCAGTGAGAGCGGGGCCGGTCTCTTCTCACTGGTGACAGGTGACAGGACGAAGGGAAATGGCCTCAAGTTGCGCCAGGGTAAGTTTAGGTTGGATATTAGGAAACACTTCTTTACAGAAATGGTTGTTAAGCACTGGAATAGGCTCCCCAGGGAGGTGGTTGAGTCACCATCCCTGGATGTGTTTAAAAATCATTTGGATGTGGTTCTCAGGGACGTGATTTAGCGGAGGGTTGTTAGAGTTAGGGTAGGATGGTTAGGTTGTGGTTGGACTCGATGATCTTTAAGGTCTTTTCCAACCTGAGTGATTCTATGATTCTATGATTCTCTAAATAAAGTATTTAATTATAACAAGTTTGTGAGTTACAGAAGTTCAAAAGAGCAAATTATGGAAGACATTAAATAAAGTTCAACTTCAGAATGTATGATTGAGATGTATTTTCAAATGAGATCCCTGCATCTGCCAGAACGTGAAAAATATGGAGTCAGTTTCCTGTGTCATAGCTGTGAGCCCTAATGTACGTGCCCCCATGGCTTTTTGGACAGGCTGTGTTTTGCATAAGCATGGGCAGAATTGAGCATTAGTTGCGGACGATGTTCAAAAACAAAATATATTGTTATGGAGCCTATTTATCTTTGTCCTGAACTAACCAGCTAGTGGAAACTTTGAAATAACTGAGGACCTGAGTAGACAGACACTTAAATACTCTTGAAGACCTCATAACCTGACCAAGATTAATTACAGGCAAGTCTGGATAGGAATCCAGTGGTTTGATTTGGTTTCTTTTTCTTTGTAATCTTATTTGTTTCTTCCTAATTCTCAGTTATGCTCTGACTTGCTCATAAATTCTTGTTTGCTTTTATTAAACTGTGTTACAGTTACCTGGCAAGTCTACGTATAAAACAAAAGTGATAATAGATCTAGAGTGAAAGATATGCTATCGCCTACTGTGTGGCAAAATCATTTCATAGGTAGAGAATGAGAATTTACTTCAAAATTCTCATGTTTTTTGTGCACATCCACTCAGCTACAAAGAGTAAGCTCATCTGCAAAGCTTGAGATGCCAGCACTGTATCAGGAAGGTGCTGTAAAATATAACACCATGAGAATGGATAATCTCTCTCTGGAGTTGTGTCAAAAGGAGGCAGTGGAAGGGAAAGCTATAGAACCTGTGACCACTGAGTTAATCTGGATTTCCCTCCACCTCCTTCTGCTTTCTCTTCAGGTTTTTTTTCTTTTTCTTTTCTTTTTCTTTTTTTTAATGGTGAAATTAAGGCTTCTACTGGTCAAGTTTTGATGGTACTAGCAACTTGAATTTCTAACTGAAGACCATAGTGAGAGGTGAGGACAAGATAAATTAATAGAGTAAGAGAGTATGTGTGTACACTAGGTACATCAACTATAAAATCATTGCCCTTCCCAGTCCAGCCAGTGCAGTTCACAGTGGGAGACAGGGGCATGGAATAATGAAAGCTCTGTTTTGTATTTGCTGAAGTCATTAGAAATACCCACTGATTTCCATGCAATATCACCAGTAGTAGGTGCCAGAAAATAGAGTCCAAGACTTCTTGCACTTGATCCACTGAATCTAGTATGGAATCAAACACACCGAAAAAGTACTTTCTTGGAAGTTAATGAGCTAGAAAGAGGCCAGTTAAGAGTGAAGTTTTGAATTATGAGGGCCAAGGCAATTTCACTTTCAACAGTTATCTTCTCAGTGGGTCTAAGCAAATTAGAAAATATGGAAGCGCAGGGTTCTTGAGCCAAAACACAGGCCAGTCCTGTGAATGGCAAAGTTCTTTATAAATATCTGTTACTGAAAAGAAAACACATAAGATTATCACTTCATACTGTGATAATTACAAAGCAACACTGGTAAAGTGCCACTGGACTGCTCTTTCTTGACTTATTCGTACACAAACATGAAGCTGGAGACAACTTCTCAGCAGGAGTCTTCACATTTCCCCTGCAACTACATCTAACTGCTCTGTGAAGGATTTAACCTAAAGTGCAAAATATAAATGCACTGGAGTCATGATCGTTCTATTTCTGGAGTGATATAATTAAAAAAAAAAAAATTCTCACTCTTCAAAGACAAGTGAGTAATCACATCTGAAAAGTTTGCATATACTGATGAGCTGATTTTACATTTTGTCACTAATCCACCCAGTCTGTTCTAATGAATCACTAAAAATTAAAGAATCAGGTGAACAGATAAAGGTCAAATGACAAAAACAATGCAAAGTCAGCATTCGGACAAATGACAGTCTTGTGAAGACCTTGGCATTATTAATAATGTTATGCTTTTAATCAGAGGTTAATCTGCAATTTTATATCATATTTTTTATTTTACCTAGAGAGAGATTCTTTCTGGACTATTAACTTTTTTAGTATTTAGATCACAACTCCTAAAGCCTTAGCTATATTTTGACAGGTACTGACAAAGAGTGCCATGGAATTGTGACTCAATTGTCACCTTCGGCGTTTTCAAGCTGAAAAACTCAGGATGAGTGCTAGGTACTAATTAGAACTGTTATATTAGGAAAGCAAATACAATGGTGTCTAACATTAAACAAAGCACAATTCTCATCACAAATGGTTTCTTTTGTGTGCGGGTTAGTCTAAAAAACCATTTTGCATGCTAATGAGGCACAAACAATAATTGCCAAAGTAACTAGTTTCACGCAATTACGAAAACCAGATAAAAAGGCCTATTGTTTGTTGTCGTATGATTTTTAATGCTAATTTTGCACTTGATGATTTCATTTGTGCCACAGTGTGCAATTTGGGTTTTGTATGTGCAAAGGTGAGGGCTTGTAATGGGGAGTAAAGGGTATGAGGAGACAAGCCCAAATGTACGAAAGTAAAAGCAACAGTCACGTTCAGGGAAGAGGCTGGACAATCAGAAAAGAGACGAGAAAAAAAAAAATGGTGAAAAGGGGATATTTCCTCTGCGAGAAAGGGAAATCAGAGCTGAGAAGACAGAGGCTGGAAGAGCTGGGAGGTGCACAGACCAGCTAATGAACATCACTGAGCTGACACATCCTGTGGCTTGGAATGCATGACAAAGCCAGGAGTCGCGCACAGATCTGAAGGAGTACAGAAAATTAGAGAGTAAAAAGTCAGATGGTTAAGTAGTTAAAAATAAAAAGTTTGGGGCTCCGCTCTTCCCTGGAAGGATGTCTCATTACAGTCCATACAAACCATTTATAATCCTATGAAAGAAAGATTGGACCCCTTCTATTGTAGTGTAGATACTGACTGCTCTGGCTGAAATTTTGCCTGCATTTCTGTGGTTTGTTCTTTCATTCTACAGTCACTTGTCTGAAAATTAAGTGGAGAAAAATATACCATATGGCATTTTTTCCTTCTGATTCTGATTCCCAGCCTTTAGTTTGTTATTTTCTAATTGAATAAGATATTAAATACTTGAACAGGGAAGGGATTTTGCATTGCTTAGAGAAAATGTGCATTGCTTGGAATATTTTTGCTTCTCTCAGCCTAATATCTACCTTTGGAAGCAGAAATGCTGTTTTAAGGGCAGAATTTAATACATTTTGCTCTGAAATGCATTATATATAGTTACTGAGAGTGTACTACACTTGACGTTCTTGTTTGTCTCAAAAAAATACAGTTTTGTATAAGGCCTGTGCTAATCTGAAATCCTACCTAATGTGATGTCTAATGTAGAGAGCACAAAACTCGAGTGATGGTCAGAATTCATTTTCCTTTTGTGACAGTCACTCTCCTTCCATTTATTATGTTGTTAAGCATTTCTGCAGATATCCCCCTCTCTCCCTTCTCTTTCCTTGTGTGCTACTGGTATTGGAATAGGAAATAAATTTAAAATCAATACGCGTTGGCAATGTTAGATATTGTAATGTGGTTGTGTTGTTGTTTTTTTTAAAAAAAATATCACATTAATCTCACCATAACTAGCGAAGCTCTGCACTGTCACCCTTTCATCCCCTATATTCTTTTTTCCTGTTGCCAGCTTTCTGAATGTATTTTCCGTAATAATATATCCTTCTGCTGTTGTTGATCTCTTCAGGATATTACCGCACACACATACTGAGAGTCATTCTGTTTTTGTTTATAGTTTTTACTTGGAAAAATCATGAAGTCTCCAGGAAAAGGCTTTTTACATTTTCCTGCAAATCTGAGGCATTTCAGAAATATTATCCATTGCTACTTGAATAATTGATTCATCGCTGTCACAATGTGGAGGTGTCATTGTACCTTCTTACTCCTCTCCCCCACCCACTAGTGCTCGTTTAACCTTCTTTTCTTATTCTTTGTTGACGAAAGACCATTTAGGTCTGGTCAGCGTTCAACTCTACCCATGCAAACTAACTGCTAAACAAAGAAGAATCCTTATTAGGAAACTTTACCTTAGGTTGTGTTGATATTATTGATTAATTTAGTATAAACACCATAGTAATTGAGAAATATGTAATCAAAGTTGTACTTAATTGGCACCGTACACTTGCTATATAAAGTCTATTTAATTCTCTAGACAATTAATTAAAACTGTTTATATGGAGACACATTTGAGAGAAAAGCAAGAAGTTTGTGTAATAGCTATGCATGAAAAAAAACACATGAAAATGTGATCAAATCTAGTTTGAAAGGCACATTTAATATAATAAGTCTAATTGGTCCACTAGACTGGGGCATTAAATACTAATTATGATTTGCCATTTTTCTGCTGTTTAATGATGATTTTGCATTTTCTTTTTCTTCTTTTCTTTTTCTTGCTAGCTTTCCTTATGCACACATGCATCTAAGTAAAAGCTTTATTCAGACAAAATATAGTGAAGTTGAGTCTAATGCTTCATATTTCTGTTGATGGCACAAGTAGATAAGAGAGAGACTACTTAATAGAAGGTCTAGGAGAAATGCTGCTTGAAATGAAGATGTTTTGTAAAACTCAAGGACTTTGTGTATAATATCTTGCTAAATTGGACATTTATATGCAATCATGATCAATCTTAATAAATGTGGGAGATATAAGGAACCTCAGAGTTTTTAAGAAGATGTTCTAAGACAAATTAAAATAGATTTACTGCATTATTTCTTTTAGGTTGTGGGATAATTATAAATAAAAGGAGACAATGCTGAAGTATTCTCAGAAAGTAGTTTATTGGAATGATCTAAAAAAAGAAAATCTGAAAGAAAAAAAATGAAACGAACATGCAGTGTCAAATAGCAGAGGAGAGTGGGTATTAGTGAGGAATTACCTAGAGTAACAGATATAGAAATAAAGACAAGAGTAGCAACTTGTTTTGCTAGAAATTTAGCTTGTGATCTTGGGCAAACCGCTTTCTAGCTATATGCCTTCATTTTCCCATTCAACCAGATCGAAGAAGAGCTAGAGATGTGCTGAGTGTGTTCAAGATCTATTCTTGCATTTGGCAGCATGAGAGAACTGCCAGTCAGCATGCCCCCACATGGACCCAGTGTTTTTCAAGTCCATGCAGACTACACATATAGAAATGTGATCTGTTCTGAAGTTATCACTGTTTCATATTAGCTGTTTTAGGTATCTGCTTACCCTGTGCAAGTGACATTAGGTAGAGATCTACCGCCTCTCAGCAGCTCAGGGGAGTGACAACATCTCAAACTGTAGTTGCACCAGCCACTAGCACAAAAGAGGACAAATGCTCCTCTTCCATCTTCTCTCCTTTACAGGGCAATATACTGCTTGGCATTTAAGTTTTTCCAATACTTTCAAAATCTTTGTCTGAGAAATGCTAGAATTGCAGGATAGATGTGGAATTTACCATGCCAGAGGTCAAATCCAGGTGCAGATGTCAAACCCAAGTAAATAGACATTGATATGTAGGAAAGCCTCAACTCCATTGCAGGAAACACTATATGAGCAACTAGGTGGAAATCATCTGGCAGCGCATAAACCACCACTCAAGTGATTGGGGTCATTGCAGTGAGGCTTCTAGAGGCCTAGTGTTACTGCTTTTCATCTGATCAACGTCAGTGAAAATAGTATGTGACAGGGAAGGGGTTAACATTGAGGGGACATGGGCTGGTAGTCCTTGTTGAAGCTACAGCTACCTTCACACTACAAAGTGACAGCAATCATGCTCGGACTCACATCTGAAAGGCACATGAAATTATTTACAGATATATTAATCACTGCAGACCCACTGATGATACCTGCACCTCTCTCTACCTCATTGTCTTGTGTCATTTCCATTACCCACCAATTTCACCTCATTCCTTTATCTTTCCTTTTGCTGAGGTGGAATCAGGTTTCCTGGCCCAGAGGCTGTTGCCAAGAGAAGTTTGTCAGACTGCCTTTGTATTTCAATAGCTTCCTGTCTGTTTTCCTTTTTTTTTTTTTCATTTCTTCTGCCTGATCTAATCATCATAGGGCAATAAGGACAAGAAGCTTCTTCGAAACATGAATGGTTTCATCAAGATATTTTGTCCAGAAGATGCTATAAAACTACTGCACATTTTTCTTTCCTCTTCAATAAACGAGCATATCACTTCACTCTGTGTCCAGTCATCACCAGCCTAAGGGGCTGCCATCATAATTTTAACTTCTCAACTGGCCTTCTAGTCAGTATCTCAATACACTGTATGTCCAAGATGACTCACACTACTGTTTTATTTATGATGCAATCAAAGGCTGTAGGAGTGAGCAGTAACTGCTTTCCTATTGCATATAAACCCCTTTTTTTAAGCCCTATATTATAAAGATTTGAAAGTCTCAATTTTTTTCTCTTCTTCATTTTTTGTCCTCTCAGAAAGAGCAGCAGGGGTTGGTTAGAGTGAGTTGAATGCTAGTTTCTTATTCATCTGCATTTACAATATGTTTTTCCAAGTCTATTTGTTGAAAACTCACTAGAAATCGTTTAACAAAGTACTTTATTTCAAATCTTTGTTATTTGGTATCTCCAGCAACAATGGCCACTTCTCATAGAAGAGTAAATAAGCATCTACCCACAGACTTCACTAAAACAAAAAGCAAGAAAAAAGATTTCTTATTTCAGCAGTATCACTGACTCACAGTGATCCCAGAAATTTTTTTTACTGGAGGACAGTTTCAGCAGCTATGAATGTTCTAATGACAAGCTATCAAGTCAGCAGTCCAAAACAGACTTCAGATACCCAAAACAGAATGCAGATCTTATCATTATTCTCAATTAATATTTGTTTATGGGGTATTCCAGGAAGTGACAAATGCTTTTTAGTCGTCAGTGAAAAGCAAATGCCAGATCTAAGATGCTTATAGTTTTAAAACAGTGAAATATACCAGAAGGAAGAGAAAGGAAACAACAGCTTACAATATATACACAGCTCACTAGGAGTGGCACAGCAGAAAAACAGAGATGTAAATAGAGGTATGTGAAGGCTTGTCCATTTTTGGAATTATTTTCCAATGCAGTCACAAATTTTGTAGTCTATAGCACCTGAAACCATCACAAGACACCAGATTTAGCATCAAAATTACCTGCCTGGTAGCAGAAATGTGTCTCTCAACCTGCAGTGCATTAGCTGACTTCATACTGTAATTGTAATGAATCTCTTATTGGACTCTTGCTTCCCTGGACAATGCCATATTGTAAGGACTAAATACATCATCAGTGAGTCTCATTCTCATGTATTACACTAATACATCATTGGAATGACAACTGCTTCTGATGATATATTAATGTAATACATCAGTGGTGTGGAGATCCTATGGGGTATTACTCAGGAACAGGGGCCATCTAAAGAAAACAGACCAGAGTCAAATTCAGTTTAATTACTGAATGAAGGGCTATCAGGACTGAGGTTACATGTAATGCTAACATTCTTACATCATCCATGAGATTAATTTGCAACCTCATTACATATTAACCTTGCAATTTTAGATAGTAATTGTGGGATTTGGATTTGTCTGCTGACGTGAGTAATTCACAAACCATAACCTCCCCAATATTTTATAGTGATACATGAATAATGCAGCTATCTTATTTTTATTCTGTCAATCGTACATTCCAGGGTAGTTAAACAACACATCAAACGTGCAGCTATAGAACCAGATATAGAGAAAACTACAGTCTGTTTGAAACTCTTTGTTTGTAGTCACTGGGCACCATATAGACATTTGTACATGCACAGTGCATTCAAAAGCAAGAGACAACTGGTATTTGCTTTTGCAGTCAGTTATATGGCACATTTTCATGTATGATTTGTTGCAAAGTGATCATAAGCCATGTACAATTTTGATATCCCCCCTCCATTTTGTTGTTTTGTACTTGAGTGGTTTTTTTGTTTGTTTGTTTGTTTGTTTGTTGTGAATATATTGTTGTATTTTTGCGGTTGTTGTTTTGATTTGGTTCAATACATTTTTTTCTGTTCCTTTTTGGTAGGAGGTAAGGGATTTTTTAGAATTCCTCAGGGGTTTAAATGCTACATTCTCCCGTTCTTTAAGTTAGGTTCTGAGTTGCATCCTGAAATGCTTTTTAAAAAAGGAAATTCATAGCAATATTATAGTGTTCACTGACATGAAATACATCGAAAGTCATCTTCCCTTGGCCCTGTTTCTCCCTAATTTTCATGCTGCTATTATAAGTTATCCAGAGAATTCACCTATATATTATGAATCAAACTGGCCCCAGAGGTGATATGATTTAAACTAGAGCTTTCAGTATTCTTTCATTTCATGTTTATTAAAATTATAACCAAATGTTGAAAAAATTATCAGAGAACAGCATACGGCATTAAGGCAAAAAGACAACGTATATTCTATTTTATAAACATCTGACTGTGTCTAGTACTTATGCTGTACTTATTTTTGAATAGTCTGTTTTGTTTAATAAGCATTTATCTATTGTTAATGTCTACGGAGAATTCATCTTGGGGTTTATACTGAAGATAAATGCAGGCATGTGAGGGTTTATGAAAAATGTCTCAGCAAGTGACAGGAAGCCTGATATGAGTTACCACAGTCCACTTCACATGTGGGGCAATCCACTACTTGTCTTGCATTTATTATATTTTCTTGCTAGGCATTTTCTTTTTCTTTTTTTGAGACCCTTTGATACTATATACTTTTAAATACCAAACATCGACAGTAAATCTGAAAAGAATGCATGATGTGGATAAAGAGACAAAACCACTGATGTAAAATGTAGCTACAATAAAATAAAGAAGAAGCCACAAAGATTTTTTTTATTTTTTTTTTAATGGTGTGTGCATGAGGAAAGGGAATCAGAATTTAAAAGGAATTAACAGAACAACACCTGCATGTCCCAAAGATACGATGTCCTCTTAGCTCACCAGGGTGATGTACATATTATTTAGAAAACCATTCAAAGCCACAGTCAGAAATTCTCCCAAGAATAGATGGAATTCTCACAAAACAAAGTGTCATTGTCTTGCAAGGAAAGCAAATTGTGTGCGTAGAGGTATATATCTAATATTACCTAATCTTTTGTGCCTTATTCCTGGGACGATAATAAATAATGTATTTTGAGTATGGGGAGAGGTTATGGAAGTCGGGTAAATCACTGACAACCCCATGTGACCTATCAGCCAGGTTCCCAAGATAGGTTTCTTTCGGTTATTTTCTAATTAGCAACAACTTCTCCTTTCCTCTGTCATGTGTTTTCCTCAGCCCACGGTCTGAACCGAAGGCAGATCTGTTACAGACTCTATTGTAGAATCTTCAGGATGTCAGTAGTAGCTGGAATTAAATTAGATTTCAACTCTTGCAAATTAATGAGTAACCTTGAGGTGTTTGAATGTATCTGGTATGTCAATAACGTAATGTGCAACAGAAAAAGGGTGAACTTTGCTCATACACCATGTGGAGGCTTTCCCCTGTGAGTTTTATATGGTAAATTATTTACTGGTTATTGAATTAATCAGACCATTTTTACTTTTTGTCACTTTTTAAATCTGATATTTAAAATCAGCTTATGCGCCTAATTGAATGGACATCACGTACAGACCTTCTCCTCAGTGAGCCGCTCTTGCTTGTTTAATACAGGAACTGAAAAATGAAATAAAAGCACATTTTCCCCTCAGCATCAGCAGGACAGCCCGGCAAGAAAGCGCCACGCTGCAAACACCTTGTGCCACGAAGAAGTGTGAGAGGGAAAGGGAAATGGGCTGGAGTGCATCAGTCTGCCTTCACTCAAGGGCTGAATGAATTTGAAACATGACCAAGCCTGAATGGAATAGTGGTCAGAAAGCCAGGAACAATTACTTCAGATTACAAAATGCTTGAGTGATTTACTTCACAGGACAACTGCACAGTCTCCTTGTGCTGAAGGACTATCAATACTATATTTGGACAAAATTTGATGAGAGGAACTGAGAATGGGGGGGNATATATATACATATATATATATATGATCCGGCATGCAAAAAACATAAAATCCTTGGGGGAGAGTGTAGGAGGTGAAAAATCTGGGAGTAGGATATCTGGATGCTAAAATGTCTCAGAAATCAATCAGTACATCAATCAATCAAACAAAAATGAATAAATCAATTATGTAAATACTATTCACAAAGCTCCACAGTCAGTATAAACATCAAGCAAGTAACATCTCTTGTCAGTCCATGAAAGGAGAACTTTCTGGCCTCACCAACCACATACTGAGATTTCTAGATCTCTTGCATTTCTTACAGAAATGGACCACTGAGAGGTAACAGTGTGAACTTGCTAATCTCTGATAAAGTTCTTCAGGATGTGATGAAGCATAAAACCACTGAGGATGATTTAAAATGCAATTTAAAATGATGAGAAATGTCCATAGTTTCCCAGTATGTTTTTACATTAAAAAAACACAAATTCCATCAGTTCTTACATCAAGCTGTACAAACAGACCTACTAGTACGTGTGACATCAGTACAAGTAAAAACTGCACCCCACAACAGCCACATATGATAAATATATTATTAATTCTGTGTCAAGATCAATAAATTTGCAGCGATCAATTGTCAGGTTACATTAATCTCACATAATTCTCCAAACACCTCTTTTAGATCATGATCTACAGGTTTTCATTATGTAAACATGTATTAGGGGATATTTCTTAGTGTGTTTGGGTTTGGCTTTTGTTGTTGCTTCAGTTGTTTGTTTTTGGTTTGTAAGGCAAGTTCTGTTTCCACATGTGAAGTGTGTTCTTTTGATATGTAGATAGTGTTCTCCTTCAAGAAACTGCCATTGTCACTGGTAAGCTGAACAAAATTGTTTCTTAGTATTGGGCACCTTCCAGTCCCTTTCTGCAGATAAGAAATGTGAAATTCTCTTGATTGTGAGCTTAGTTTACTGTTATTCCAGAGAACACTGTCATATTTTCGAACCTTATCTATAGACTGCCAAACACAGTCCACTCTGATTGACAATTTTATTTGTTAATTACAACTCTGATTAAAGATTTTCCAATCTGACTGGCAGATAGAAGGAAACACAGGGACAAGAAGAAGACAATATAAGTAACCCATTCTGAAGCTGTTGGCCAGCATAGTATGCCTCATCTTCTGCACAAGCATGTCTGAGAATGCCTCCCCTCAGCTCTCACTGTGCAAGGAGGAAAGGCTTTTCACTTTGTTCTCTTCCATTCTGTCATTCACTTACTGGGCAGAAAGATCATGAGTTTTGTCCTCTTCGGGCTGTCTTGTACAAACACTTCCCCTCCCATTGACCTTTCATTGAAAAGGGCACGTTTCTGGGTAATTTACTAGTTGATAGGCATGAGGACCTATACAAGAGGAAGAGGGTACTTTATTCCTCACTTTCATATATGAATGATAATCTAGTTACAGATTGAAAGTCAAGACAGGAATGAAAAAAAAAAAAA
>JACDJE010000127.1:2060373-2103544 GCA_016647715.1 Pavo muticus | reverse complement strand
TTTTTTCCCCCAATGCAGTAAGTCTAAAATCTAGTGAAGGAAACTGGACGGTTCAGGCTGCTAGCCGCAGCCAATGCAAATTATGAAGGAAAACCATACTACTGAAAGGTGGTAGGTATTGTAAGGATTATGTTTTCAGGTTTCAGCACACTAATGCAGAGCAACAAAAGATCAGCAGAGGGCCAAAGGTTAAGTATAGCATGAACTTTCACGGTGGCTGTGCACCTTAAGATGAAAAGATAGCCCTGTTTATGACATCTGCAGATTACAATGCTTACCATTTTATACTGCCCTCCCACATTCTCTGCGGACAAAGAGCTGTGCTCAGCTTCTGGGGAAAAATCTACTGTTTCTTACTCCATCATATTACACTCATAAACCCTGTCAGCAATAAAGGATGTATGGGTAGGCAGAGGCAGGGATGTGCAGCTAGTAAAATACATAATCGTACCAGTGAAGATAGCAGCATTTCAGTCCTCCAGCTGGCTCCCTGTTCAGGAATCTGCAACACTCTGCAGAGCAGCAGAGGTGAGGCAGATCCCTGGGGCTGGAATGCTCCACTCCAGGTGAGCAGCATGGCTGAGGGGCCTGCCCAGCTCTCCCAGGTACAGAAAGCAGATTTTACTAAACAGCTGTGGGGTTTACAGTGCAGAAGTGGACCTTTTCTCTTTATTTCTTTTTTTATTTCTTCTTTTTCTTATTTTTTCTTTCATGTGTGTGTCTGTGTGTTTGAAATTACACTGTGATAGAAGCAAACAAAAGAAATTAATCAAAACAAGTAAATTAGAATTACCCATCTTAGCTGTTCTTTAATGCAAAGCCAATAGTTCTTGCCCTTTATGCACATGCTCCTACAGTAACTAATGTACAGTGGCCATCAACAAATTATGACTCATGACACTTTTGCTGCTGCAATATTAAGCCCAAAGTCCTATGTAGAAAATATATGGTTTTTATTACCAAATTGTTCTTGTTTACAATTCTAATATCCTCTTCATTATCTACTTTTCCAGACATTTTAGGCAGTTCTGAAGACCTGGGGCAGCACTAGTCCTGTCATAAAGAGAAATTAATGTTGTTAAAGATGGCCTAGCTGCCCTCTGGGACAGCTGAAGATGTGAAAATATAAGGTTCTGTTTTAAAGATGAAAATGATTAAAGGCGCAGGCACCTTGCTCTTAGTGCAGCCACTAAAACTTTTAATAAAATACTTCAGCAGAAGAAGAAAAAAAAGAAGAAGAAGAAGAAGAAGAAAAAGAAGGCTGCTTCACTTCTTCCAGTCTAAGTCCTAAGGAAAAAAAAAAAAAATGAGAGAGAGAGGAAGAGAGGGAGAGAGAGAGAACTTTGTTCTATAAGAAGAGGCTTGCTTTAAGGACTAATAAGCGTAAAAAGGACCTCATCATTATAAAGAACCTATTCGTCTCAGAAACAGCTCACTTAATAAAGACTGGATGATAGAAAAACCAGTAGAGCTGTCTCCAAATAGCCAGTAAGCTAATTAGGTGCATTGTAACAGGTAGCCCTTACAAAAACTGACAGGCTTAAGCCAGCATGCAGCAAATACTTAAGAACATTGTAGCAGATGTACAGTGTTATTGTATCCTCTTCAAGGCTGTTGCTGCTGCCACAGTTTTATAAGCTTGCCCACCTCGAGCCCTTAAAGAAGCTCAAAACAGATTTCAGTGGGAGAAATGAANAGGGAGAGAGGGGGAGAGAGAAAAGAAACACAAATCTGCTGAAGATGTTATATGAGCTTTTAGGGGCCCCAGACCAAAGAGACCTTAAAGAAGGAACGGTTCAGCTGTCTGGAAGAAAATGGCAGGGAACACAAAAGACGAGAGCATAACCTTTGTCCTAGCAGGGATGGAAGAATATCTGTCAGAACTTCACCTTCATAATCTTGCCCACCTCAGTCATTTTTTACTGGTTAAATGAAGGTTACAGAATTTACTCTGAAGACAAAATGTTCCTTTCTCCTTGAAAGATATTGTTGAAGTTAAAAGGCAAGTTTACATTCTCATTTCCCCAAAGAGTCATATTCACTGCTCTGCTTTTGTTTGGTTTTGTTTGTTTTCTCTACTTTGGGAAGAGGTCAGATCTTACAATTGTGTCTTTCTCATATGCTTTTGATTTTCTAGCAATAATCTGGTGTAATTGATGGTATACAGAAGCCATTTGAGGACTTGTCGGTCCCTTAATGGTAGTGGTAGAGCTGCAAAGGAAACCGCTGCTGGTCTGGATGCTTAGGGAAGTCTAACTTCCCATCACTGGAGCTGGCATCCTGGTCCCAGCTCAAAGCGAGTAAAAGCCCATTGTAGCAGAGCTCTGGAAGCAGAGGAAGCTTTGCTCTCGAGCAGTGGTGGCTTGTCAGGAAGCAGTGGCTTCAACTGGAAACCCAAGGGAGCTGTGGCCAGAGAGAAGCATATCTGTGTGAACACCCCCTTGCCCACTCTGGATGTATTCATATGGAACAAGTGATTCAGAAATTCTCAGGCAGAATACTTTCTTCTGGATCCACAAAGCTAACTTTATGACAGTAAATGTAAATGAATACCTGCTAGCATGTATGTGAAAAAGGTATTTTTCAATCCACAGTGTTATCAGCATTTGCTTTAAAATCCTTCCCATCCCCTGGGGTGAATACACTGAATTACACTATATTCCTGCAAGAGAGATCTAGTACAAGACTGGAGAAAAATACTATGAGCTTTGCAAATCCATGCACAGTTACAGAAGTAACTTTCCATTAGGAAAAATATCAATGCCAAAATGTGGTCCACAGGCTCCAGAGATCCAAACAAGTTAGCACATCCAAAGGTTAAAACTAATACATTAAATAATTAAAAATATACTCTGGACATGATATAGACTATGAAAGTGTTAAGATTTAATAAACAACCTTAGTTTGTAATAAAGACTAATTTGTAAAAAAGAATTTAATAAACAATCTTAATTTGTAATTATCAAGGCTTTTTCAGATGTTTTTATTTACTACCTCAAGTACTATATTGTGTCTCAAGTAAAAAAGCTACTACAGTAGGGCCAGCCTACTCTATTTTACACTTGTTCACACATAAGCCAATTTTGGACAGCAAAGTTCAAAACTGATACATCAGAAAATGCCACAATTAAAGTTGTCTGTGCAAAATTAATTTGGACTTCAATGTGTAGGCATAACAACATGCGGTTTTATTACATGATCAAATTATTTTCTTCTTTAGGAGATCTGCCTCATTCACTTTGTGTTCCTTTTTCTCTTAATAATTTTAACCATCTGACACTTTCCAAATCCTCCATAAAGCTAGATGCATTAGTTTCTTTGTGTGTTTCCTGAGGGTATGCACTTCCCACAGTATTTGAATACAGGTGAAGGGTTAAGGATATTTTAAGGATAAATAGTTAAGGATATTTTAAAAAGTCAGAAATGCCTACTGAGTTTCTTTGCTCAGGTGAAGAAAACTTCATATTGAATTTCAAAGGAATTCAGAATTTCTGATAACTTCAAATTTTTTAGTGAGGATCCCTTAACTCAACCTGCCACTTCAAGTATCAGATACATCAGCATCTGTTATTGTTAACAGTGTGTTTAGGCAGCTTTCCTAGCAATGTATAGGAATGCTGTGGCAGCGACAGATAGAGAATCCGGTTTCTCAGATCAGCACTCAGTTTCTTCAACTGTCAGGTTCTCGCATGTCTTCTTCCAGTCCTTTCCCTCCTCCTCTCCATGCTCTGCAGCAAGCCCAGCACATGGTCTTTCTGCACAATCCTGACGGCTCTGAAAAGCATGCTAAAAGTCCACAGGAAAAATAGAAATGTGTGACATATATAAGAGATTAAATCTTGGTATATACAGACAAAAGAGATCAACCACACTTTTAACAGTATTTTCTGTTTAAATATCTGTTTCCCAGGTACTAAAAAAAAAAAAAAAAAAAAAAAAAAAAAAAAAAAAAACTGTGGAAAACTACAGTGTAGTTCTGCCAAATAGAAGAATATTATGCTGTGTAATTTAATGGTCACTGTGATGATTTCCTCTACTGCCACATTAGTGCACAGTCCACACCTAATGGTTTAAGGTTGCTGATTAGGTCAATGCACAAAAAGATATCAGCTGCTGGCCTTCAGTTGTAAACAGTAAACAGATAAGGAGGGACACTACTGAAATGGAGACAACACAGATGCAAGTCTGAGATAGCAGGTCCTCTTACTACAAAAAGAAGTCACTCGTGCAGCTTGGTGGGGCTATGGCTTTATTCTTTACTTCCACTGTGTTGATTTTCTTTTATTTCATTTTTCTCAATAAAAACATTAGGATTTTGAAAAAGTTATAAGCAATTGAAAGCAAGCTATTCTAGGGGGTAGAACCTTAGTAGCTATCAAAACTAATAGCTAGCCTTACCTTATAAAGTGATCACGGTCAACAGGAATCTTTGCTTTATTGCTAAAATAATGGAAGATGTGGGAATCTGCTGTCACTTGATATTGGAAGGTACAGAAGCACTGTGACCTCGCCTACGGGGAGAAACATTATCAGAGGAACCAACCAGCATCAAAATAAGGATAGTACAATATTTTTCCTATTTTAGAATTTCAGAAAGGTTTGAAAACATTAAATATTGCTGATTGAAATTATAATTTCCCAACGATAATGATGGGTTCTCAGTGTTATTGGCAGACATCAAGGTAAAGTCACAAAAATCCCTGAGGCCTAAAATACAAGTATACTCCTACCAAACTGAATCTACAGTAATAGAACCCCAATTCGTATTTCTTTTCAGTCATCTTCTGTCCAAAGTATGTAATTAGATACTCTTCCCTGGGCTTTACAGGATTTAAAATTTACATACTTTTGGAACTTTGGGCCTGATCCACAGTTCATAGAATTTACTGGAATTCTTTAAATTTATATATAGTATTCTTGTTAAAAAAATAGAGCAGGAAAATACTGGTATTTTCTTAGGACAGGATCCCAGCTGACATTTCTTAGGTAGTTATGTCACAGAATGGCATGAATGTTAGGATATATGCATAACATAGACCATTAAAAACATATTGACACATTAAAATTGTCATAGAATACAAATTCTTTATGCTGTTATTACTTTATTCAAAATGTAAACGGGTAGATATTTTTCAGAATTAAGGTGTTCTCNGCAGAGGGATTTGCATTGTGCGAGATGAAAGCAGCAAAGTATTTGAATAGAAATGTGTTTCAGTAACCAAAATCCCTGCCCAATATCATCTTTGTTTCAGAAAGTCTGATTAGTTAACATATTCCATCACCTTGGGAAGAAAGCTGAGGTAAGCAGCTTAATTTATAGATGGATGGAACAAACTTATTTAAAAATTCTCACTACGTTATCATGAATCATGTAGGCCTATTAAACTAATTGCTAAGTAAATTTAAGCAGTATTACAGTAGATTTCGGTGAATTTATCATCAATCTAAAGAGATCTTTGGTGGTCTCATGCTGCCCCCCACAGATATGTCTCAGAACATTCATTATGCCATAATTACAAAGTCTCTTTGAAGAGGCTAAAAATCCCAAGACTCCTCTCATCAATTATTTTCACCTGTTAATTCATTTTGTGTGAGGTAATAACCTCAGCATAATAATAAATGTGCAAGTACTCCGATTTTGCAATTAAAAGCAGCAGGGCTCCTATTTTGATCATACAGACTGTGACATCCATCATAGAAAACAATTTGGGCCTAGCGGGATGACAGATGCCACACTGATGGCTCTACTAACTAACTGCCTGTCCTGGAAAAAAATGGTCCCGCTTCAGCCTGCAGCTGCAAGCTATCTGATAGCTCTGCCCAGGCGATGAGGAAAGCCCGCAGTGACTAAATTACTGAAAGGTAATTTTGCTTCGCAAAATGAGGATTTGGGACCCATCTATGCACACATTCCAGTGACTGGTGTAATTTGGAAACAAACAGTCCTTTTCATTTGAAAATGACTGGAATCACTGCCAGTGTTCGGCGAGTATTGTTTCTCAGCCTTTTACATGAGGAATATGGCATAATACTCATTATTTCTCCCCTTTCACTTCTTTTTAGACACAGAAGGCAAGGTGGTTATCTCTGCTTTCTTTAGCTAAATCTGCACAAGTAGGATTTCTTCCAACCCCTGGACAGGTGCCTAAATAATAGAAGAGCGCTCATTTTATCCTTTCAGTTTGTATCAAGGCTGAGTGAGCCCTGTCTGGGGAATGATCCCGCTCCAGCCACCCAGCCTTAAAGTGATACGCCCGCATCCCAAACCCTGATAAAAATAATGGAGCAAAATGCAAGCACAGGCAGCTCATTAGCCTCGGGTCTGAGTAACCAAGGAAATAATTTGATGTTGAATTAATGACAGAAAAGCTGTTGTCCTGGTGGGGCAGGGGGAGAGAGAAATGTATATACTCCAGGAAGAATCCCAGGAAATGCAGCCAATTTATTTTAGTCACGAAAGTGCATAATGTGGTACTTTAGTATTGGACCAATTAGCTTAAAACATTTAGTGCTGAAATACTGCATACTCCGAGTAAACAAGACGACTGATTAAGCCTATAACTTTCTAACGGGAAACACACAATGTTGCTGTCAACTGATATGAAATATTTCAATACGGTCTGGGAATTTTGGTTTGAGGTTGTTTTGCTTGTCTCTNAAAAAAAACAATAATAATAATAAAATATAAAAACAAAATCAAAGAACCAAGCAAAAACAGCATCAGAAATCCGAGCAATTTTTTCGGAATTTGTTTTTATGTTCCAATCATGGCACAAATCAGGTCCAGTCTATAAATTCCAGGCATCAGTAGACTCCTTAATTATACTCAGACTCATTTTTTATGTTGTTGAATTTGCTCTCAGAGGTTGGAGCAGGAGTCTAATTGTTTACTAGTGAATGAAGAGAGACCTAAACCACAGATGCCAGGGTCTTGCATAACCCTCAGTTAGCACTTCATATGAATGCAAGTTAATGTTCTAAAACTCTGTCTCACAAGCTGATGGATGTTCTCAGCACTCATTTACTTCAGTAAAAAGTGATGTGCTTAGCATCTGTCTCATGCTCTGTTTACTCAGAAACGTAAAGTTGTTTAATTGTCACTGACCTGGACTTTTAAATGCCCATGAAATTTGAGGAAGCTGGAGGAGTGATAACTGAATTTCTGCACTTTGATATTATCTTTGAATTTTCTTGGCCTGTGTATTGGCCTTTTCTTTACTGAATTCTTTTCTTTTCTTTTTTGAGCAACATTTCTGTACAGAAATTTGCTACTAATTTAGCTGTTTCATTCCCCTTTTATTGCTCTCAGTTAGATTTCTTACATCTGGACCCTGCATCCCAGGTGTATTAGATCATATTAAAAGCCTTCCTTCTGCTCTTTGTTCTAACATGTGCTCTTTCAGCTGTAAAAGGTACCGCACAGTAATAGCACTTTGAACCAAAAGGTCAAAGAGCTTCCTGAATTAGCAATGGTCACTGCTGGTCTAGATATCAGCTTATTTATTGTTTGGATTTACCCAAGTGTGCAGTTTGCCTGTCTGTTTTAAGAACTGTATTCAAAGGATTATTTGAAAACGTTTATATCATTCAATCACTTGTTAAAAGACCAAAATTTGAAAGCAAGTCTGCTCTGTGGCTTTCTAACTTGTGTGACTTTAATTGTAAACTCAAATCCTTTGTAAAGAATTGCAGAGGGGCATTCAAACATTGAAAGTTTGGTTCCACTATATCTGAGGACTTAGGTCTCATTCAAGATGAGAAAGGTACGGAGGATTACAAGCTTAAAGCAAAGATAAAAATAAGTTTGAAACAAGCTTACTGGAAGAAAGAGAAACAAGCTTGTCATAACCTTGCCACAGGGAAGAGAACAGGGGTTTCCAAGAGAGCTAAGACGAAGGCCATCTTAAAATTGTTATCCATTTGCTTTCTTTAACCTTCCTCAATTTTAAGTGAGTCAACTGTGATTAAAGCAGTTGTAAAGGGGATGATTTGGTCTTTCAAAATGCTATTGGTTCTTCTTTTGTAAAAGCAAAAGCCATCCCATAACTAGATTAATATATTTCTATCATTTCAACTGTTAACTTTGTAATGACAGCTGCACAGATCTCTGTTGTATAGGAACAAGAAAATGCACTAGTATCCAATACTTCTGCAACACCAGAACACCATAAAAATAGGGGAAGTGGAGGAGAAAACAACAACAAAATCCTCTCATTTAATCTACACTGACTTTTCTGTTGACTTGCATTAATCAGCTACAGTTGCACAGAAGCCAAAGAGGGGAAAAATCTCTAACTAGACTTTCCTCTGTATTTCTGATAACTATAGTAGGTTGCCTTGCCAGCAACAGAAACATATAAAGTTCAGTTTCGTTCCACAGGGAGATAAGAGGATCTTAACCAGTGACTATGAGCACTGCGTTTCCTATTTCACGCTTAGTGCATAAAACTTTGGTTAACTCTCTTCATATGTCATGGACTTTTTAACATGAAAGCTGTCACTACACCCGACTCTGGAAATCTATTTCTTTTTGGATGTTCCTTTTTGCTTTTTAGTATGGGGCTAAAATAGTTTGCAGTAAAGTGGAACGCTTTTTTTTCTTTTTCCCTTCCCTATGTTAATATCTGGAGATGCACTCATTACTGCATCTGCAGGTTCCAGCCCTCTTATCAGCCAGTTCTCTTGGCTTTGAAGTTGCCATCAGAGCCAGGAGAGAGGACTTCTGAAAAAACGCTAAACGTCTGAGGACTTAGTGCTGCTTCCACTCCTAATTTGGTGTGCAGCCACTCCCATACCCTTCTGGGTACTACCTGCTTCTGGTACAAACACGTTTCTATTCTTGCTATATCTTCATTTTGTTCTCCTTGGGGGTGATATTTTTTGCTTCCTCGCCTGGTCCTCATCATTACATCACTCTTATTTTTTCTCCCTGTGGAAGACTGATTACAGGTGTGTATTTGAATGCAGGTGGCACTAGAAGCAGTCACTGAATTTGAAATTGTCAATGGGATAAATAACTCTTATATCGGGATGACTCAAGACTCCTCTTCCAGATATTGGTCTGGTCAAATGAAATTGTGGCCCCATAAAATGAGAGACAAAACTCTGTTTTCTCAGATATCTATACAGCATATAGGTTTTGCTTATAGCTATCACTGACCATAATAAAAGATGCAAATAATTGCCCCAGTCATTTCAGAAGATTTGTACTGTTCCTCATTTTACTGCTTTAGAGCTATTCCCTCATTCTCCTGATCTTGTGCTCCTCTTTGCATTTTCTTCAGTATCAGCCCAATGACTACACTAGTTTTGTAAAAGCCTGATCCTAAAGGAAAAACAGAAAGTGACTATCAAAGCTAATCTCCTATTTAAAGACACCTCATCCATTTCTACCTATAGCTATTATAAACTATTATTTCCTTATAGCCATATATTCTCAATAGCTATGTATCAGCTGTGAATACAAAATAGGTAGATACAAATGAGACATATTTTGCATGGCTAAGCCACCTGGGTCCTCTGGTCAAGGCTGAACTGGGTTCAATAGTTACACTGCCTGTTGTAATAAATTAGTAGTGCTTTTCTGCTGTGCCTCTAGCTGTAATAAGGCTACATGCATTATGGGTGTCACCCTGTCTCTGAGGACAATTTTAATATAGCTTAGACAATAGCCTGGCTAAATAAACAATGAACAAGTCATGATACAGAAAAATAGAGCAGGCTCCAGGGTATGGAGTTTAGCAAGGGAAAAGAAAGAAACAAACAAAGCATTAAAAAGATTAGCAAGCAACAATAAGAGAGACACTTATAACACCCTAGATAACCTGGGGTAGTCATTTCTCATCACTGTTGAGGATGTGATTCAGCAAGGCATATAAAGATAGGCTTAACATTAACAGCTTATTTAACCTTTGTTAACTAGCTTTGAGTAACAGAAACATGATAAAAATTAAAATCATTTTTAATTGTATAATAAGTCAAGGCCTGGAGCTTCAAAGTGTAACCCTAATAAACAGACTGAGGTTATCAAACTAAAGTAGTTCTATAATCACCATTGCCAATACTCAGATAAAGCTGTGGTCAATAGTACGATAAGAGTAAAACCAGAATGGATGAACGGAAGACTCGTGAGCAAGAGGCACACACATGGCAGGTATCCCTGATCAAATTATTTAAGCCTCTTTACATTTAGATTCTCATATTGAAAATGAAACTTTCCAGTCACTTTTCTGCGACTAAGTCTGTGTCTGTCACTAACTGGACTGAAGCACGGTCTCCACCTTGAGCTATGACTTTTATTCAATCTGATCTCTGATGGTACTGTATATAGTATAGTTTTGTATATCACCTACTGGTGAGATAACCAAAAAGAAATTCTGCTAGAAAAATATGCTGTTCAGTTGCAAATTAGTTCCGCAGTCTTTTTCCTCTCACAAAACATTCATGCCTTCTTCCTTTCTGACCGAAGATCGGGGAGTTCACAGACTGGAAGATGACAACTTTGTAGGTCTGTATTGTTATGTGCAAAGTTTTGCAATTTACTTGACCAAGTTGCTTTAACAGCTTCCCATCAGCATTTCTTCATTTGCAGTGAATTGGACATATTCCACAAATACCATATACCTACCACAAAGCTGAGTGTGATACCCAGACTTATCTGTAGTCTGCCACTTAAACCAGCACTGAGTCAAGAGTTATGAATTTTGCTGTGTACTTCTTTAAAATAATCATCACAAGGTTCTACAAATCTAAACTAATTAAGCATTACAAATTGTTGTGTGGAGTGGAATTATTTTTTAATCATTTTACAGAAAGAAAGCTAAACCATAAAGTCAAGGAGCCAAATGTCTGTTAATTTTGGGTCCCAGAGTTGAATGCTTAGATTCCAATTTTCTAGGACATTTAGTACCTTATAACATTAAACATGCTTTTATTTCATATTATTTACAGCGTTGCAATCAGCCACAGTTATGTTTGTGAGACACTTTGCAAATGAGAAAGCTATCAAATAACGATAATGAAGAGCAGACAAAGCAGTGAATTGTATAAGACTGAAGCGACTTCCCTAGCCCCGTACAGGCACTCCAGTAGAAGGCAAACGTAAAAGACAATTTTCCAATGGGACATTTAAGTGCCTTGCTTATTGAATAATCTTTTCTTTTCTTGACTTGCCTTCCAGCTTCTTCAGGAAGTTCATTTTGTGCCCCGCCTCTATTTGAGAAAATGAACATTTCTGTGAGTGTCTAATACTGAAAGAGGAAATGGTATGTGCTAGTTGGTTGTGTTTGCGCTCATGGAAGGGTATGTGGATTGGTACGGGAAAATGCTGAGCAGCACCTGAAAGCAAGATGGAGGCAGAGAATAGCCTTGCTGAAGCACAGCTCAAGGAGCTCTTGTGGGTGACACTGAGGGATTTCTGAGCTCCCAGGTGCAACTGGGAGCCTGATGCTTACATTCACCTCCACTTTGGGGTTAGGAGCAGCAGTGCCAGAGCCCTGAGTGCACCCACCAGCTCTGTGGTTACTTCTCCATGCAGAGGGCTTTGGCTTCCCCATTTCCCAGCCCTTGGTCACAGCTGCAGAAAGGGAAGCAGTGAGAATCCCTGTCAGGGTCTCCTTGCTATGCTTGAAAAAACTTCTGAGCTCCCACTCTTGCCCCAGATTTTGAGCCCTGCTACAGCTATGCCCTATATCTTCTAAAGCTTAACTACTGACCTCATTTTATGGTTTGGCCCTAGACCTAGCCTATCACCAGGGTCATATCTGTGATCCTTGGGCTGAGGATAATCCCCATCCTTGTTGCCATCCCTGCGCATCTGTTCTTATTTGACACAGTGAGGTGGCGCCTCGCCAACACACATCATAGCCTCCAGCTCACTTCCTCTTGAATAGCTGCTCCCTCCCCTACTCTTCAGCGAACATGTACCAGCTACTTTTGCCTCACAGTCTCTGGTTCCCCTGAAAGGGAAATTGACTGTGTGACCCAAATGGCGGCCATATTCACTCCAAAGAGATCCCACATTCAGGCAACTAAAGACTAGGGACACATTTTGGCATCTCCAAAGTTGTCTATGTTACACAGAATGACTGCGTATAGTCTACACAGGGTACAATCTCTCTCTCTCTCTATATATATATATTTTTTTTTTTTCTGATTTCCCATTGCTATATTCACTGGTAATCAGGAGACCTTGTCCCAGTGAAAATTTTTGATGTGCAAAACCATAGACTTTTCTTGGCTTATTTCTTGGAAATGGCTGGACCTTTTGTAGCTGAAAGTTTCCAAAATATGAAACATGAGGCAGCTACCTGGCATCACAAACTTCATCCTGAACAGTTTAAGTTTAACAATATAATAAGCAAGAGTTTTATTGTGGAAATTGTTAGTCAGCCTTAAGTACAGGCATCGTTTTCCGTGTTACCTTTTAGAAGAAGGTAATACTTGTACCCATATATTAAAGGCTGCTGAAGAAAAAGATTGCACGTGTTATAACATCACCTGTTCCAAGAAATGTGAAGCAGTTCCTTATACATAAAGTGAGTCTAAAATAGCTTATAAATGACAGCGTCAGAATATAAACTTAGACTTCCTCCGGGAGTCTTTCTTTACAGATTTGCAGTAACCTAGCTTACAACATAAATAACTGAATGCCATTACATCAGAGAAATATTGCCCACATCTGAAACTCACCTAGTATTTACCTCTTAGAAGGTCTGTGTTGCTCCCTGGATAGAAACAGTACATCTTCATGGATGCTTTAATATATTGCAAAATACATATTGCATCCAATGAGGTGAATGAGTGCATAATTTAAATAGATCATGACTCTCACATGGTCTTAAGATTCGGTATGGAAAGCAATAAGTTTATTTCTTCCTAGCTCTCAGGAAGGAATTAGGGAATAAAATTAAAATAAAAGGTGTGAGACACACATGAGGTAACAGTGATGCAAATTTGTTTCATTATACACACATTTGTGAAAAGTGTTAAATCTTTGTGCGAAAAATTTCACCTAGATTATGTAGTACAGTCTTATCAAATTTTGAGGAGGCTTGTAAGGGAGTTGCAAATCTGTGGTAACATATCTATTTTTCCTGAAGTTATCACCAGTTTTAATCTGACATGGAAGACGAGTATGTGAAAAAAAAGCTTAGGAACCCAAAACTCACTGCCTTGCTACAAGTAGGTGTCCTGTTTTGTGCACCTGATGTCAACAACAGAGCAAGCTGCACAGCTACAAATTCATTCTGCTGCTTAGTGCAAACAGTTGACATGAAATGGGAGAGTATTTGCTTCAATCATTGATGAAATGAGCTGTGGGCAGCATTTTTACATGTCCAGAAGCACAGCCTTATAAGGGACAGATGGTCAGTCTACCTGCTGTAGGGCAAACTGCAGGTTCAGTAGATCCCTTCAGTCCAGTTGGAGTCCTACAAGCGAAGAGAATGAAGCGACCCAGTTGTGCTCAGTATTAACAATCCATCAGCTGAACAGCTGAGCAGGTCCACAACAGCTAATAAAAAGCATTTGTATTGTGGTAAGCTACCACGGAAAATGGATCATGCCATTTCCTCCTGACGGGAAAGAAGGATGCAGTTCTCCTCTATCCTTACAGCCACAGGAACAGAGAAGAGTCAGGTATTCTGCCACAGCTTGACAAACAACTACTGCAACCTGTGAGCATCACTTTCATTATACAAAAGCTCAGACACGTGGGAGAGGACGGAAACAGTGGTGAATATTTTCACATTGAGGTGCCAAGGATACTTCTGTAACACAGAACAGCACTGGTAAGAAGTAGGCAGGAATCCAGCAAGTGACCTAATACTATAAAAATAATACTATGACTAGTCAAATTAATCCTGTATTTCAAGCATTTTGCATTTTCTAGCTTGTTCATCCCTACATATATCACAACGTCAAGCTGGGGATAATAGAAAACAAGAGAGAAGATGGAATACAGTCCTAGGAAAACCAGCTATAAAGACTCAAGCGGGGTCATGTACATGCAAATAAGTATCCACGTGCACGCAGACACAGATGTACATATTTTTGGGCCAAGGTATTCCTGGCTAGGTTTTCAGTGGAGGTAACTCATGAATGAGTTTTCTGGTCCTTTGCAATTTGTGGGCAGCAGTGACTCACTGATCCCCAGTACTGAATTGTGAGAAGAAGCAGTTCTTTAGGGAATAAAAATTTTTGTGAAATTTTATGAGGAACTACCTTAGCAGTCTTCTCTGAATAAACCGCTCTCCTTTCAGGTAGAAGAAAAGAAAAACGTTGCTGTTTGCAATCTCCCTAAACACCTGCTCCCTTGCACATTTTACTCTGCCAATGGCAGCACGACCAGACTGAATGGTGTAAAAATCATGGTTTGTGCCTCCAAATCATGAGATTAGTTTACATATCATTAGATTTCTTTTTAAAGTTTTTGAGTCAAGCCACTTTGCCTTCCAGGATCTGTGCCACTAAAACAGCTGAGTGAATAGCAGTTTCTGAATATTCCAATAATATTTTCTGAATAATTTCCTGTTTGTTAGACACACTGTGAAATTGCCAGCTTGCTGATGAATTCTGTGTATTTGAAAAATGTGACAACTGCTCCAAAGAACTAAGAACCATTTTTCCACACAGTGCTTTGGATGCTGGAAAATGATATTAAGGGTGGACTAGAATCCAAAGCCATCTTGGCAGATTAGTGCAAATAGTGATCATTGCCTATCATTTTTATGAAACAACATTTTTTGAAGTCTGATATCATAAATCATTATTGAGTTTCCTCGGATAAAAATTTGTTTGACTCTTTGTCCATGACGTCAGAATGCAATTCAGATGAGAAGAGAAAGTATAGATTTTCTTGGACAGAAAACTGAAATGAAGGAAACAAGTACATAGGCTGCACTTATGGAGGCTGTAGTCTGACAGTGTGAGTGTTGTCTAAGCAAAGACTGTGGGATAAAGTCTTTTGGTACTATGTACCAATTATATTAGCAATTTGGATGAAATATAAATACATTGTACCAAAAATAAATGTATTTTGCTGACATGGCAGTATTCTTAATTATGGTAAGTTGTACTCTAAAAACAACTGCTTAAAAGTAGGTAGAAGGGAATTCGCGTATAAGTCATTCGGTCTTGAAATGCACACTATTCATGGAACCTTAGATCTCCTGTAGAAATGGCATTTCTGGTGTTAATTTGGCCAAGGAGATAAATTTGTCATTTGTATTGTGCACTCCTGCCAAATGCAAATACAGAAATACAATAGGATGCAGTTTTCATGAGTGGTGTAGAGTGTATGACAAAATCCCTTTTCAGTGACTAAATAGCAGCTCAATAAATAATCCTGCTAAAGGGAAGGAATTTATTGTTTTTAAAGGTGAGGTATGTGAAAGCTTCTATTGTACTTGATTTCCTCCACCTCCTTTTTTCACAACATAGAGTTATAGAGTGGAAAAATATAATTAATAGTTTGGGATTTCTGAAGCCCTGACATCAAAAAAATCTTGCACAAACTGGCTTGTCTCCATCAACAAAAATTAAATTTCAGAGGAACCTAAAGGAAGATTTAAACCTTTCATTATGGGAAACAATAAGCACTATTGAAATGTCTGTCTTGCCACAAATAAATGATCTAATATATCACTTGGTAAGGAGTGGATGATTACACTCCTTCAGAACCTGATAAGCTCTTCCTAAACTCAGCTCTTCTAAAGATGTTACAAAAAATACTTCTATCAGGTAGCTGATAAAAAGTGAAAGGAAATGCTTTTGAAATAGCACATGTAATTAACCTGGGGAAATCATTGTAAAAAGATGTTATTGAAGCCAATTGATTACTGGATCTCTGACAAGGTAAGATCAGAATATGAACAATGAGAATGCTCATTAACACTTTAAACTTGAGAGAAAAATGTAGGATTGAGTACCCTCAAGCTTCAGAATGGAAGCCAGCAACCAAAGGTGGGTAAGAAGAAACCCCATAGATAGATTAATTTGCAATTGTTCATTGATATCCCCGTGAATCATGCAGTATATATCAACCAGAGACACTGCACAGGATTGAACTGTCTCTGGCACAATATAGTGTTTGGTATCCACATTGTCTAAAACTCCCTTCTGAAATCAGGAGTTATGTAAGGGACATCTCTTATTCAAGGGTTAATGGAAAAAAAAAAGGTGGGCACAAGGGCTCTTACTTGAGGTGAGCAAATACAGTGCAGGCAAGGCTTGTGTTGATTCCAAGACAACAGTTATGCCGGAGCCCTTCACCCTCCCAGCAAAAAGTCCCTATATACAGGGCAGTCTGAAGCCATCAAGAGGATCATTAGTAGCAGCTTAGTTCCTGTTTTGCCCTTGATCTATGTCCTTCCATGTATGCTTGGTAATTTCAACAAGAACAGAGCCCTTATTTTCATTTTTCATTCCCAGTTACAGAATAAAAATGAATTTGGATGGACCCTCCTTGACTACAGCGGACTTTGGTCAGGTCTTCTGTAAATACCCAGTGCATGCTTTGTTTTCATCTGCTCTTAATGTTAATAGGTTTAGCAACTTTTCTGAATAGATAGAAATCTGACAATATGTGAATACAGGACAGGGACATCATTTCCATATATGATGAGTTCATATAAAAGAAAAAAAGATCTGGGGCTAATTTATCCTTCTAAAGCATAAATGTTGTGATTAGCACTGGAATTACTTCTTACAGTTCCAAAATAATTAAATAATGAGGGAAAAAATATTCACTCACTGCATAATGAATCTATCCAACAGGGCACAATAGACACAGTCGTATTAAAATCTGGATCATTACCCTTCTTTTCCTGCAATTAAGGGCTCCACAGGATGTGGATGTTCTATTGATATCAGTCAGTCTAATAACACTTTAATTATTTTTAAAAGTCAGATAAGACATACAGAATCTGAAATAAAACTAGCTCAGTCTTCTCATCCAGATCCATCAGCTTACCTTCTTGCAGTTTGCATATGCTCTTAAAAAAATATGTGAGCAGACCTAGAGTGCAAGTACCACATGCTCTAATGCTGTCTTACTGAGAAGTAACCCTATGACTATCATGTCATTTGTTTCCTTTAACTATTCCTCAGGGATTAGTTTGACTAGCCTATTGCTTCATGTTTGGATAATGTGGCTAATCCTTTCCAGTTTCATTATTCTAATCACTTGCAAGCTGGCTCCCTTTTGCCTGCCTATATGGCAGCCAGACAGTGCTTCGTTCCTTTGTAAAGTGGCATGCACTGAAAATGCAGAACACCTTTTTTGTAGCCTCCATTTAAAAGCAAGGTTTGGCAGCTGGTTTAGTGTATGTTTCAAAACTACGTAGACAGAAGGGCCTTTGGGAGATGATGCTTTGCATCAGGCTGTCTTCTTAGATCAGTGCAGACTTTTTAGATTTTCACTTCCAATTGCATTCTATCCATAATTTCTGTGTTTAATTGCTAGCTATAAATGTGCATGCCACTGAAATATCTGAAAATTTTGAAAGGTTTCATTTTAAAGTGTCCCTCTGGTGACATAATACAATTTGTAAGAATAAGTTATGTTGGTATTACATGCAGCCTGCACATTCCCTCTATGATTTCCACGTCGTGTTTGCACAGTTTACTAGTAAAAACATTTTTTTCCTGTTTCTGTTTTTTCTATTTCAAATTCAATGTAGCTAAAAAAAAAAATCAACTGGCATTTTGCTTTTCTTTGTGCCTAAACACACAAACGTATATATAAATGGCCATAAAAAACAAATTTAGACACCAGTGTAATGAATACAGAATATGTCCTAAGTGATGAAGTGAGAGCCAGAGAAGGACGAAAACAGTTTGTCTTTTGTTTATGAAAGATAAACTATTTGAAAAATCTGAGGGAGCAATCAGATTTTACTACCATGATCACCACAAGAATTTACCCCAAACAGAAATAAACAATTTTACTTATTTTCAACTTACTGAAGCATTTCTCATCTTCAGCTACTGTAAAACTGAGGCAAACATTCATAGTAACCTGACTGGTCGTATTGAAGACATGCAAAACTCACTACTCCCATTTTAAAGATGAGAAAACTGAGCTGCAAATTAGTAGCTCTGAAAATTTATCATCAATTACCCTGACCTAAATTGAACTTCTCCTTTCTTACTAAACATATACTTGAACATTCAACTTTTAAAAAACAATCTACTGAAGGAATGACAGCCTTTTTCTCCTTTGGGCAGAACTTCATATCATGGATCAATGTGTTGCAAAAACATGATAGAATGAGTTTAAAATCCTGCCTAAAATTCTTCCTTGTGTTAGTGCAAGTGTCTTGATTTCGTCAGAAGATATCCTCAGTACATTTGGCTTCACCTCCAAATTACCTATTGTATCAGTCTAAATATGCACTCTTCAAATGATTAGCTCTATTGATCACAGAAACTTTGTTCTCCTTGTCCTTTGCCAATGGGAACCACTTCTAAACTAAAGACTTCAGCCACCACTTACCGTTGTCCAAGAGCTTTTCAGTACATGGACTATCTTTTGGAGTTGCAGCTGTGAGAGTACTGAATCATTTTCTTCTGTGAACACTGTATGGTTTTCTATTTTGTGCATGAACAGTCATTTGTTCATTGATACAGACTAGTAAAATCTTTGTGGTCCTACAAGACTAGTCTATTTCAGACAAAAACCTGCTGAAAAAAAGCCTGCTTCTGGCAAAGGCTCATGGAAGACATCCATCAGTAATTTGAACTTTGTTTGTTTCTCAAGGATGGACCTATCTTCAAGCATAATAAACAATAAATGATGAGATGCATTAAATGTATATGTGATTTAAATAATCCAGTACAAGTAACTGGGAAAGAAAAGAGAAGAAATGAAGTGGGCTGGACATTGGCTCTCAGTGCTAATCATAATGATAGAACCATACAGTCACAGAGTCACAGAATCACAGAATCATAGAATGGCTTGGGTGGTAAGGGACCTTAAAGATCATCTAGTTTCAAACCCCTGCCGTGGGCAGGGTGGCCACCTGCTAGATCAATTTGCCCACGGCCCCATCCAAACTGGCTTTGAACACCTTCAGGGCTGGAGCATAAACAACATATCTGGGCAACCTGTTCCAGTTCCTCACCACCATCTGAGTAAAAAAAAAAATTCTTCCTAGTATCTATCTTACCTCTTATAGTTGAAAACTGTTCCCCCTTGTTCTATCACAATCAATCTCCCTCCTCTTTATAATCTCCCTTTAAATACTGGAAGGCCACAATGAGGCCTCACTAAAATTTTATCTTCTCTAGGCTGAACAAGCTCAGCCTTCCTTTATAAAAGATGCGCTCCAGCCCTCTGATTATCTTTGTAATAATAATGTGAAAATTAGATTGGTGATCTTATTTCAGCCACCATTTAAGCGTATTGCCAGGGAGCTATGGCAATGTTTTATATGACACTGCAGCTCACCAGCTTATAGTATTATGGCCTGCAAAGTGCAAAACATAACATCATATCATATACATATTAACATCATATAAATATACATCAACTCACTTGCATCAACTAAACAAAACAAATTAAATTTCATGGTTGGTTCCATAGTCAGGATGATCTGGTTGTAAAACCAGCCCTCATTGAGGCTAGAGTTGACTTGAATTTACAAATCTATAGTGAGTCCTGTATGTTCCTCAACTTATACACTGAAAGTTTCCTATTTTCTTGATAATTAAATTGATCTTTATATATATATTTATATATAAAATAAGTATACGGTAAAATGGCCTATCACTTAAATCCAAATTTTCATAGATACTCCTGCAGCTTTTTAATAGATATACTATTGGCTCAGTTTTCCTGGGGAAAAAAAAATTATTTTCTATGATGCTTGCTGAATCTATGAGAGCTGTTCTGAAAGTAATGCCTCCTATTTTATGATGTTGGCCCAAATGTTAGAGGCAGATGTTGGTGGTATAGCAGTAGAGGTTGAACTTCCATGCCAATATTCTGTTACATTTCACTGTTGTATGTAACAGATGGCAGCACAAGGGCAGTCCGACAAAATGGTGTCTAAAATGGAAGTGCATATGAAGCAAAGGTGTGTCACTGAAATCCTCCATGCAGAGAAAAATTGCTCCCACTGACATTCATCAATGCTTGCTGAATGTTTATGGAAACCAAACAGCACAGTGAGGCAGTGAGTGCTGCGTTTCAGCGATGGTGACAGTGACAGTGTGTCACCTCCACTGGTGCAGATTTCTGCAAGCGTGGCATGAAGGCTCTTGTTCATCGCTGGCAAAAATGCATAGCTAATAGTGAGACTATGTTTCAAAGTGACCTACATATGTCAAGAATTAAAGTCTCAAGTGACTGGGAAAAAAACAACTGATGATTTTTCAAGCAGTTAATTGAAATCTGGTTAAATGTTTCTATCGCACTCTCAGGGAGGGAAATAGACAAAATGAGAAGCAAACTACTTGATAGTAGGTAGCAAACTTTTTCTTCATCTGTCTAAACTGGTGCCAGGAAAAGTAATCAGTATTTAAGAGTTTGCAATAGGTTTCATAATGGCATTTCATAAAGAGTATGGACTGAAAACTTCTCTTAGTTAAAATATTCATTCAACAAACTACAGTGCTGTTATTATGCATTTAAATTGGAATAAATGAAAACATAACCCTAACACGTGCATTTTATAAAACTGTCTTGTGATCTAAATAGTCCACTGTAACAGGCTAAGACCTTTAGTAACATTAATTCCATTTACATTATTATGAAAATGGCATGCTTTTACTCTAATGCGTTTCTGTATATACAGATTCCTTATACACTTCTTTCAGTTAAAGAAAAAGAAAAAAGAAAAAGCAAACATTGTATTTTCTTGAATTTGTAGAGTTAACCTTACTGAGATAGCTGGCAGTAATATTTCTTGCTTGATGAATTGTACTGTTCTTGGAAGGTCCAGAACTTCTTCATAAGAATCCAAAACTTATACAGGGCAAAAGGTAGTTTTGGGGTTGTCTGTTTCATGATGATGGAAAAGGAAGGAAAGAAGGAATGAAGGCACCTGAAGTAGCTTGAGTGTTGTTTTTTTTTTTTTTTTTTTTTTAATCTTTGGAGGACTTTTATTTAAGGAAAAATAATCTGTAGTGAAGACATCCAATGACTTTTTACTGTGACACTTTTAATACTGTGATATAAAATCAACTGAAGAAAATGCAGACCACAACTTGATTGTTCTGTAGAAGGATCAGATTTTTGATGTGCATTTGAATGTAAGATTTCTGAGGCGTTTTTGGCTTTTGGATTTACTAAATACAGCTTAGGTTGTTTAGTATTACTTTACAAGCACCCATAAGTCTCAGCTTGGATTAACACATCATGCTAGAGAATTCTGGCTATGTTATCTTTTCCTTTTGATGGCCCTAGCTGATCAAGGGATTTAAAATACTTTTGTGACTCTGGACCTAAGCAGCCTTGTCTGCATTAAGGAAAGGAATGTAAGAATTTGCTTATATGATTGTAGCTCATGGGAAAAATTACACTGATCTTGAAAGGCTGTCTCTGCTCTTTAAAATGCCATTTTCTATTTCATTTATTGTTGTGTGCACTCCCTGTTTAGTTAAGCGCACGTAATAGTCAGCTAATGTATAAAGAGACTTCTTTAAACCCACCTGGTATTAAGTCATGCTTTAGCTTTAGCAATGTTGTATAGAAAGATTGTGAAGTTGAAAATAATAGACTCTGTGTTTGACAGCTTTCCCCTCAGCATCTGCTTTATGTTTTCTCAAAACACCTTGTCATATACTAAATTAAGAGAATCCAAAAAGCACAGATATTTGGGACACTAGTTCATAGTTGTATGACTGCCTCATTTGTCTGTTTGCTAATATCAGCTTCACTTTGAGACTACCTAATAGTCAAAACAAGCTAAATCAAAGTATAATGAACCTTTCATTATAACTACTATGGGATTTTTATAAGAGCAATTAAAAAGAATTCTGACCTTTATTTTATATCTTAATCTTGAAAGATTTAAGTGAAGATAATTCACAACTCGAATAAGATTGTTCACAACTCAAACCACAACTGTATCTTATCATCTTCATCATATGGATGTGTTTTTTTCCCATTAAGATAAAAAGGAAAATACATTAAAGACAAACTTCTAACTTAAGCAAGGATGGAAGAGAATGTGACAGTAACCTCCTTTGCTGCTGTTAGCCAACTGATTCTATTTAAATCCGAGTTCTTCAGCTATTGAGGGAAATGAAAGTTTGCCTCTGATTTAGTTTCAGCCATGACTTAGCTGTTCAGAATACAAGCATACATATGGCACCACCCATTTGTGCGATCACTGGATACAGCATACACTGAAGCAGCAAGTGTTCCTCTGGAATGGAAGCGAGTCCTAGACAAACCGTGGAAACAGCCACAGAGGGCTTAGTTTCTTTGGCTTGGCAGGAGGGGAAGGATGACAAAGTAACAAAAGCTCAGTCCTGCTAGCTCTGATCACTGTTTGTTTGACCCAGTAAAGCATACACATAGCTTTAAACACGAGTAATCCTACTAAAATCCACACTTTTCCTCAGCAATATGCAAAGAAATACAAACATATTAAATCTCATAATCTTTTTTATCTGTGCGGCATGCATGTGAGCTGTGAGTGTTGGTTTCAATTTGTTTCTAAAACTTTTTTTAAAGCACTATCGATTCTTTCATTTCATCGCACAAAGCCAACTACTTTGTCGCTTTGTTTTGTTTTGCATAAAAGGCTACTACTTAGAGTCTTACTTAGAGTCTAGTCTTTCTTAGTCTTACTTAGTCTTACTTAAAGTCTTACTTAGAGTAGGGAAAAAAAAGACAAGAATTCATGCTCAAATTCAGGATGTGATTTTTAGAAAGGTTACAAGAGTCTGAAAGAATTGTAAATAATTCAAGTTGCCTATCCTAAGTTATACAATATTGAAAGTGCTCATTGACATAAGAGATTTCCCTAACCTATTGGTATTAGAAATTTGGAACTGTGACCAGAGGGCTGTAAATGTCTGCTGCAAAGAACAGCTCTTCTTAAATTTATGCATAGAAGTTATCGGCAGTTTCTATTTCACATGGATTTTGTGTGTGTGTGTGACAACATGTTACAAACAATCAAGTTAAATAATTAAGAGATAATTCAGTGCCTCTTCATATGTAAATTAGTGCAAGGAAAAACTGTAAATCAAAACAGCTTATTTGTTTACAAGATGTTAGAAATAGACAACTAAATAAAAATAGAGGACTTATTTTCTCTAGTTAGGAAAAATCAATTTCTCTATTTCCCTCTTTTCAAGCCCCCCCTCCATACTTTCCATTCTTCTCCAGTCACCAATTGTTTTATATGCTGTTTTCAATTTGTCCCTATAGCTATATTCTCTGTGCATGCAGTGCTCTCTTTTGTTATGGTAGTTTTACATTATATCTCAAAAAGGATGTGGACAGTGGGTTGGTATAATCTAAAAAATTCCAATCATGAAACAGAATATAATCATTTTCATTGTTGCCAACAAGGCCATTGTGTTGCATCACCAGATTTAATGAGAACAGTGAGGAATAATATCAGTTAGTACTGAACAAATCTCACTCAGCAGTTTTTGAACATCACAAATGCTTTTAACTTAAAAAAATACAATTTTAGAAGTGAATAGCACATCACAGTCTTTATACATACATGTACATGAGTTAGAAAAACGTAGCACAGGATAATAAACACAGTAAGATTTTTCACTCCTATTCAATGTATTTAAGCGTACTTCTTAAAAATGTTGTCATATAACAAATTAGCCCTGCACTTATTAGGAATTGGCCATTAAAGTATTCTTTAATATTGCATTGTAGTATATTTTTTCTCGTATAAGATATATACATGTATTTTCTAACTAAGCGGTTTATACTATAGTTGCTCTCTCCTTTAAAATCTCAGGTTGGTATTGAAGATTTTCTATGAAGAATATATGTTCTTGCACATTTCTATAACATAAATAAAAAGCACCCCGATGAAATTCAAATAATCCAGTTTTTTTATACATGCTGAAAAACCAGTCTGACTGACGTATAAGTCTGTTAGCTATATTTAACAGTTAGTTTAATACACAGGCTCCTTGAGGACAAAAGACAGAAGGGCTTCCAATTTTCTGTATGGTGGTAGATCACTCATAGCCTCAGGCTAATGAGCTGTAGTTTATTTCACTGACCCCTTCCTGAAATGCCTGTAACAGCGTTTGAAGTGTGGTTTCAGGGTTGCTATCAGCCATCCTGATTTCATATTTCTCATTATGCCAAATATATTCCAATCAAAACTTTAAAAATATGAAAATGTTCTGGTATGAGTAGAGTGATAACAATGCTATTCACTGACAATACGATCAAAAATAAAGCAAGGAAGGCCAACAGTGAAAATACAGATGTGTTTTCGATATAGAAATCCAAAAGAGCTCAGTGCCAAATACTTCCTGTTTCACAGCCTAATGACAACGGTGCATTTTTAGAAGTCATCAGCACCACTGACAATTTTGTTCAAATATGCTAAAGGGAAGAGAGTTCATCTGAAACTTTGACCCTCATTGTGGGAATCACTTTTCAAGGTCTGATCTGAAATAATTTATGTACTAGATTTACAGAGCTCTCGTAAAATAAATATATGAATAAAACAATCTCAGATATTCATTCTGATATGTACAAATGACAGCCTAATAACTCATGGTGGGACAGTTACTCTGGCCCTGATTCATCAAGAAAGTGAGTACAGACAGCAACCATGTCAGTGACGGGCAATGGGGTGCCTCTGTGCATATATATGCACACCCTTAGCAAGGCTGTGTGCAGCATGAGTGTTTGCAATTGGAGAATTTATAAATCAAAAAGGAAATATTTCTTATACAACATGAGGGATATGAGGGGTGCAAGCAGAAAGTAGAGAACCAGTGGAGAAAAGTAGGCACTCTGTGCTTTGAATATATTTTAAAATACAGAACTAATAGGCTCCAGGGAGCACAGAACAGAAAGGGATGCGAGAGCTGGCTGGGGAAACTGGTAAAAAGATGACACAGACAGGTGTTACACACACAAATCTGAATAGTTACATAACTTTCTAGACACCTTCTTGATGTTCAGTATTTTTGGAGATCTGTCCATTACTGCTTGAGATTTTTTGCAATAAATTTAAGATTGGCCAATGTTAGTATGAATATCAGGGTTGGTGTTTTGTTGTGTTGGTTTTTGTTGTTTTTTTTTTTTTTGTGGTGGTGTTTTTTTTTTTGTTTGTTTGTTTGTTTGTTTTGTTTTAAATAGAATTATAAAACCAATCAATAACATTCCGCTTGAAGTAATTTCTTGATCAGTGTAGAGAGTATTCAACAGGCAATATTGTAATCACGACAGCCTGCCAAAATAAGTAACTCAGAATTTCATGTTCGATGTATTGCTGATGATTCTCCTTGTACTAAATCCCCCTTTTTCATTCTCCCTCCTTTATTTCTACACTCTTCTTTAACTGTCATCTTTGTTCTTACCTTCTGTTTCTCCTCTCTCTTTTTTTTCCCCTATTTCTTTCTGATATATTTTCATCTGTTCTGTCTCTTCTACCTTTTAAAGCTCCACAGATGAGGTTTGCTATGGTGGCTGCTATTTTGCTTCTGAATCTGCTCTGAAAGAAATTTCATTTAAGCTTGAAACAAATGCAGGCCATTGGTCTACAAGTCATTTACTACAAATGTTTTTAAGAGCATTGCAAATTAGAATACAGCTTTTGATTCCCTGAAATTGTTGTGACTGGCTCATAGTCCTTCTTCTCAGCCTTAGAACTGAGCATAGATAAATGCAGCTCAGCCTGTTTTGTTCCTGAAATAAGTTCCTACAATGGCATTCTCACCCTGGGACATTTGTTCCCTGGAGGATAGCCTCGCTTTTCTGAACTGCTCTCAGTTCACCAGGCACTGGTTCAGTTGTGACAATTCTGCCTGCATCTGCAATATTTTCAAAGGGTCTGAAGCCTGAACTACTTCAGGAGACTTGAAGGAAGCAACCCCTGTGCTTGGCTATCGCATTGCTCTGGTGACACATGACACTCTTTGAGTACCTGCCGAGTTCAATATTGTGAAAAGTGACACTCTTATTCTTGAAATGGGCCTTTTGACTGCTTTAAACCTCGGTGTCACTAATGGATGTGTTTCCACCCCAACAGAACTGAATAAACCTCCTTGTTTAACCTCTGTCTCCATTTCGACAGGCTATGCTGAGTCCAACACTGGGCTATGCTCTAGTATTGGCCCATCAGAAAAGAAGTGACTCAGATACAACAGGAACTTAGATGTTTGACTTTGTCTGGGTGGAAAAAAAGGCTGTCCTGAGAGCTACAAAAAGCAAGAACAGAATGGCTTCATAGAATGCACTGGCTCAAACTCTTGCTACTAGGGAAAAAAAGAGACAGTTTTTTGCTTCTGAACATATGCAAGCTGAATATCCCCAGCAGCAGGGAGTACATTAAATGCCCCTGGTATGTAGCATCTTCTTTTATCAAAAATACGCCAAGTAGCATGGGTGTTACCACCCTGATTTAGACCAGTTTCCATTTATTCCATTCCTTAGTCCCCGAACATATCTAATTGTAGGTGCTTCTGGGGGAAGTATTAGAAGCACAACATAGAATGGCTGGGGAGAATGGCTTACAGAGAAAACACATTTTCAACTTTTTTATTTGTCAGAGTTTAGCTTATTTGGTGTCAAGTTCCTTCCTAAGACCTTTAATAATGTCATTTGAATATTCTTATTATTTGATGAAAAGGACAAATTTTGCAGAACATCATGGGTACATTTCAATCACATACTTTTCAAGATTCAATAATAGGAAATCAGAGACATTTTCATACCAATGCTCTGGATTTATACTTAATGCTGTCTAGAGAATGATGATGCTGATTTTGCCAAACTGCTCTTGTGTCTGTTTTTACTGCATAGTTTTGTTGTGCTTAATACACTGGCAGACTCTCAGTAGAATTTTTGTGTTGTATTGTATTGTACACATACTATTGGCTGGAAATGGATTTTTTTTTCCATATGGCAGTTTAACAGGATGAAATTATTTTAAGATGCCTGATCCCAAATAGAAGCATTACTGTATTTGTAGTCCACATAGTAGTATCCAAAGAAGCAACTGTGGATTCTGTGGTCCCACATGTCATCTTTTACAATTAGATCTTTTTCTCTGACATTAATTGAAAACTTCCAGCCATTATGAAAACACTGTGATACATATACCTGCGTCCTATCACTCTCAGACTAATGTACATAGGTCACTCCAAAAGTAATGCTTCTTATTTTATCTCCATGGAAACTACAACAACTACAAAGAGCACAACAACACTATTTGATAGAGAATATTGTCAGATACAAAACATGATTTTTCTAGGATAGTACGGCTAGACTGCGGTTGGACTTGATGATCTTTTCCAACCTGAGCAATTCTATGATTCTATGACTCTTTGAACACAGTCACCAACACTTTATATGCATTTTCACCAGTGATGAACAACAGCCCGCATGCCACACTCATAAAAATCTGCACCAGCAGGGGTGACATGCTGTCATCGTCACAAATGATGAAACACACCACCCACTGCCTCACTGTGCTCACATCCACTGTTTGGTCTCCATAAACGTTCAGCAAACATCAGTGAATGTCAATGGGTGCAATTTTTTCTGCATGGAAGATTTCAATGACACACTTTTGCTTCATATGCACGTTTATGTCAGACACCATTTTGTCAGACTGTCCTTATTCTGCCATCTGTCACACAGCAACAAAATATAATGGAATACTGGTGGGAAGGTTCAGCCTCTACTGCCATACCACCACCATCTGCCTCTGACATTGTGGACCAGCATAATCACATAGAAGGCATTACTTTTGGAGCAGCCCTCATATGGTATTGTTCTGTGATAACTAATTCCTAGTAGTTCAAACTGGTTAATACTTTTCATGATACACATTAAAATTGTGGTAAGAACTATATGGGACAATTCCTTCTATGAAAGAGTCTAGCAATTGCAAAATGAGACAGGTATCTGGGAAGCAACTTGTGCTGGCACTAAAGCTAGCCTCTAAGACCAACTCTCACAGAAAGCCTTCTTAAGAATTGCAATCCTGAAGGTAAGAGATCCCACCAGCCAGCCAACTCCAGGATGGGAAAATGAACCACCTCTCTTTCTGAAAGATATTCTCATGCCTTATGAAATCAGCCAACATCTCACAAAATGTTTAAGTGAATTAACAATGGAAAAATATTTTTCTGAAAAATTTACAACTCATTTTGCCATTTTCCCACTTTGATGAACATGAATAAATTCATTTTGATATTTTCAAAATCACAACAAGTTTTGAGTTCTGAAGCCACTGTCATAACATAAGCACACACTGAAGAGTCTATAAAATTCTGTTGTACTTTCTAGCCATTTCTCAGAATAAATATAAGAATATATATTATATAATATAAAAATAGAAAATACTCAGTGCAACTGTGTAATTTATTTCCATTATTTTTTTTTTTCTTGACCCTTCTTTTCTAGAGATGACTACGATATACCTTACCCTTTCAAAATGGCTCTAGTAAATTGCCCTCACATTCTCACAAGTAACAAAATAGCAGTTATCCCAATGCAAATTTTATTTGTTGCATTGGTACAATATCCAAAATCTAGTTGTCATGGAGATCTGAAAACTAGACTATGACAATAGATTTCATTTCACATCTGTGTAATCTGTAGAATTTTTGGAGGAAGAAACATTGCACAGAGAAATACTCATCCATGCATTATCCTCAGGACAGTTGGAAAAATGAAGGTTTTACTCAGGCTTTGAAAAACTGTTTGTAACTACCTAAGCAAAAAGAGCAGGAAGACAAACAAAGAAACAAATTAAAATGCTAGAAATCTTTTGCCTCAGTTATCTCACAAAACTAGTAGGTAAAATGACATGCTTACCAGATGCTTCCTACTGTACATTGGTAACATAAAGATAGCATTGCATATTAATGCTGTGCAAAACCTTATTATGATAAAAAGATATGAAACACTTGGTACAAAAGTAAAAGTAAACATGAAAAAAGATAATAAATATCACAGTGGAATTATTTGAATATTTCGAAAGGGGATTGCTATTTTTTGATTGCTAGAATAAAAGAAAGAGGGAAAACAGTACTTCTGAAAATAAATGTTATAGGAAAGGAGGCCTTCGATACTAATTAGACACTGAAATTATTAATTTTGTGATGGTAAAGAGATACTGAAGCCAAGTCCTTAGCTAACGAGCTGCAGGTGGAACACCTGACCCCATACTTGTCTCTTACACCGGGCTGAATTATTTAGCTGGCCTGGTAATAATCCAAGGTACTCATCTCTGTGAGACAGCTGGGAATTGACTGCCTCACTGTGTCACAGATGGCAGAGCTGGGTGGTTAAATCCAGATTCATCATTGGTTTGGAGCATCAGCAGACTTTCACCAGCCAGCTAGTGGCATGGAGTCAGCCAGAGAAGTCCAGGAAGGTATCCAGAATAAACAAGAAGGTAACCAGGGCAGGACCAGAAACTGACACTCCTGCAGCATCCCCTGAGGGCTTTGGGTCCTGGGCCACAGCCAGGGTGTCAGGAAGCCCCAAGAGAGGCCGATACAGAAACCCTGATACAGAGCAACTGGCAACAGCCACAGCTAATCGCAGCTGAAATCTGGTTCTAATGGACACTCATGAATCCCAGTTATATAACTGTAAAAAAAACCTCATTAAGCCTTGTGCATAGAATATAAAGTTCATGTGTTAACATGGGTTTTGATCCAAGCATTCCAATCTGATTTCTGATTCTGTCTGGGTAAACAAACTTAACTAACTAAAACCAACAAAAACGCTTGTGTATTTCAGGCAGTAAATATCAATTCATACTCAGCTGACTGAATTTTCCCAGTATTGTCAGATTAGTGAAGTGATTTTGGTTTTCCCTGAAGGGCAGAATACACACTGGGAGGTTCTAGACTACCCTGGAGAAAGGAGCTGGCAATTATTTTTCCCAACAGTGTTTCAGGAGTACATTATAACTGGATACTTTTTCTGCTACTGAGAAAATGACATTTGTGCTTGGTATCTTTTCCTCTCACAGCGTATAACATGAGATTCTGCAAGAAATTAAGTGGTAGATGAGATAGCTGGGGTGTAAGTAGCAGAAAACTCCTCAGCATTTTAAAAATCTCAGAATAACAGCAGCAGTCCAAAGTTACAAAATAGCCCCATTAACTTGGATTTCCTCAAATAAGATATGGCGTCATAAAATTTTTCTTTTCAAATGACTAACCTGTATCTCAGGTGAGAATGATTAAATATAAGTAGGCTAATGGGATTAGGAAGATTTTCCAAGTGGCAGATTTATATATGCTCTCATTTTTTCTAAACCATTTTCAGTATGAATTTGGAGAATTTGAGATACAGTGACTAAATATCAGCAAGATGGATCTATTTGTACCTATAAGAACAGCTAACCTACACCTCAGGAAAGCAAGCTCAATTAATTTGTGATTGAAGCTGTTTTGAGAAAGCTAGTTTCTTACAATAATAATTGGTTATGTATAATTACAAGCAGTGCATTGTTACTTATGATATGAAGATTGTTATGTTATCTATTTATGCTCTGAGCACTTTTATTTTCTCCTCTGCTTTCTCCTTATAGCAGATATGGACCTGACACAGTCTGGCTGATAAAGTTTAGATGATTTAAGGTAAGATGTATAAAATTCATATAACGTAGAGACAAAACAAACCATTGTGATTGATCAACTTATAGCACGTGTACACAAAATATTGCTCAACATTGCGGTTACTATAAGAAGAGCTGCAGTGACGCTTGGCCAGATCTTCTCTTTTCCCATTTATAAGGCCCAGAATGAAAATTCTAAGCAACAGGTATGATTTTTTGTCAATTACACATGGTAGTCAAAAGTTATAACTATTTCTTTTTCTTAAAGATGCAATAATAAATGTATGAGCAAAAGAAAAGGAAAAATTCTGAAGCAATGTTAACTCAGTGCTTCCACTTGTCTCAGAAAAAGTTGTTCTTGAATATCTTTCTTATTTTTGTGGTGTTTAATTGCAGTGTGCATTTGATTGAATATCTCAAGTTTTTCCACTACAAGTATAGAGACTAGCCTCTTCCCAAACATCGTGTCGGGGTTCATGGATACAGAAGCTTCTGCATACAAGGCACTGCCTGTGGAGTTGATAAGCAAGATGCTGATGAGCTACCTTTTCTTCCTAAGTGCAATTTTGCCTTGAATGGTAGTTGATTATGAAGACCATCCTCCCCCTTATATTGTTCAGATAAAAGTCCAAGGCAAATACCTCTTTAGAACTACGTACAAAGTACTGTCTATTTAGCAAAGGTTGAATTTGCCACAACCTCATGCACAACACATTTTGCTACTCCATCCAGCTGCTTTTCTGTTCCTGGTAGTGGCTTTATTCAGTGCTCTTTTTTTAACAAGTTAATCCAATAAAACCTATGAAAAGAATTTAGCACTGTTTTGTTGCTCAAATCAGTATTAGGTATTCATGCTGAATATCCTAAAATAATTGTAGTCGAAGAACTATTACTTCTTAAATTATAGTCTGGATTTGGAGAGCAAGGGGAATGTTTATAGAAGGATAAATTTTTTAATGTTTCTTCTGAGAAAATTGCTAGAGTTTTACTTATCTGGTTACTTTCACAGAGAAGCAGCATTGAATTCTGAGTGCAAGTATTTCTGTGTTCAGACAAAAAACAGTCCTCTGAAAATATGACTGGATATTATATTTAACTGAGGAGGATGAAACTTTTTGTGATTTCTTTGTCCTATTAGAATGCTGAAAATATCTTCTGAAATTTGTTACAGTTACTGTATTTTTCATTCATAAAGGCACTGAGTTTTGTACTCAATTAGTTAAAAATATATATATTTTTCATCTTTCAAGAGCTCTTTAGTCTTCAAGAAGTGTCTGATACTGAACTGAAACATGAAATCTAAATCCTGCATACTATAAATCCACAATGAAATAACAAGTACTGGCATAATTTTTTTAGACAACTCTGAATAATAATTTCTAAAGGTATTTCTATTTTGATTTGCGTAATTCATCTTTTATTTTAATGACAATTTATTTTGATACAGCAACAGCACATTGCTCTTCACGTTTTGTTAAAACATAACCATCATAATCATCCTCATTTTCCTGACATTTTTCTACAAATAGTACATATTTTGTTGATAATCTTCTGACCAGAATGAACATATATATACATTCAGGCATCTGTAAAGTAAAGAAAATTTTCTGATGAAGTTCATTGGTTCAAATTAATCCCTATGCTTCAAGGCCTTTTCTAGATCACGTCTTCTGCCCCTTCTACTCCCACCTCCCTCCCTCCCCCTGCACTGCCCTGATTGGTGTCTTCCCACAGCTCAGACTCTACTTTATCTCCAGCACACTGTCTCTTGGTCTTCCTCCATGGCCTCCACCCACTGAGAGCATTATTTTGTTTGCCGAAGAAAAAGAGCTTGCTTTGAACCTTCCACTTGATCCCCATCGATGATGTCTGAGTGCCACCTTTTAGCAGTGCCTTGAAAGATGTGTAACGTGGTCATCCCCTCCCTCTGCTGTGGTTTTTTTGTTTGTTTGTTTGTTTGTTTTGTTTTGTTTTTTTGGTTGGTTGGTTGGGTTTTTTTGCTGTTTTTTTTTTTATTTTATTTTTTTTCCGTCTTGCACCATCCGCTATTCCCTCTGCTGTGACGTTGCTGGGAATTCAGGAAATTTATGTTCAATATGTTGGACTGCCACAGATCACTTTTTGTGTGAACTCAAGGTACCCATCAATAAGAACACACATATTTCCGGTTCACTTATGCAGAGGGATAAGATGGAATCTAAAAAATGAGTTGTTATTTAGTGTACAGACAGGGGATCCATGTAACTACCCAAGTAGTGCCCTTTTGGCACTTTTCAAAATATTTCTGCATCTTCTGTGTTTGCCATTTACAATGCAACATCATTTACATTCCAATAAATGACTACTCTGCATACATATAAAGCCATGTTTTTAACTTAGCTACCGAGGGAGCTAAATGGTATTGTGATTCCTATAGGACATTTTACATTTCTATAGGGAGTGAAATAGTAATTTTGACCAGCTGTGCAAAAAGGCTTTTTGGAGCTGCTGGTTCTTGTCAGACTACAGTCCCATATGCTGTACCCTTAGCATGTGAGAGGAAAGGGCAGTGTGTATATCAAAATTTAGAAGACTGGAGCACACCACCACTCAGAAGGACCTCTGACTAAAACTAGAGTGAATACCCAATCTATAGCATGCCTTTTTTTGAAAGAAAAGAGACCAGCGGCTTCATTTATAAAGGCATTTTATCCCAAATTGGTGGAACTGCAAGAATATGACCTCGTAACCAGCTGCAAATGGTCTGCAGCTTACAAATGCAAAACTGTTATTCTGTTAATGTATTATATTAGAGTAACATAGGAAAGTTTATGATAAATTGTAGCACATCCATGGCCTTTGAACTCCAGATGTAGGCTCTGCCTTTTATGGGTTGTGGGAAATCTTGGGATTCTGACTGTAATAACCACAGGAAAACACGTCTCATTCATTTACAAATGAAATGCAAATGAAAATTCACTTATATATTGCTATAAGAATATTACATGACAATACACAGTGTCTTCCTTCAATTAGGGTTCAGATGAGGGATAATTTTCCTCCTGAAAGCTGTCTTTAAAGCAAAAGGTGCATGTTATTTTAAAAGTTAAGACTAAAATTATAATGAAAATTAGTAATGGAGTAATGTGAAATATTCAGACAATTAAAAAGAAAAGGAGAGAAAGCAAGTCAGAATGGATGATAGATAAACAGAGGGAGTCAGATTTGACTTTTTTGTATAACAGCATTCAAAAATGGGAAAAAAAATCCATTTGATAATTAGTATAAAAGGTATTTGGCTACTGGCATTTTCTTCGTAACTTTAAATGTATGAAAATATTTTTATAAATAAAATGCTACAGGCTTTTGTTTAAATTGACGTTACGTAGATTACAGTGGTACTGAACATCCAGCAGCAGGGAAAAATAATGAACAGAGACATCTTGGTATGAATTGCATGTACAGTCTTATTTTATAGCAAACACTTGCTGAAGCTACCATGAAGCAAGCAAAATACCACACATTGGCATCATGACGGGTATTAAAAAATGTAAGAATGTGTTTATTATTTTCTGTGAGATAGTCTGTGTTTTTATAGGCTGGTTCATTTGCACTCTGCTGTGAAATACCTTAAAAGGTAACATAGTATTCTGACTACAGCAGTAATTTATTACACCAGTTAATCTTGTAAAATTGCCCTCTGGATGTAATAATTTGTTATTCTTTTATTAGGCCTTCTTCTGCATACCATGTTTATCATAAAGATGTCACCAGTGTGATGCCTAGCAACGAGTACAATGTTCCAGAGGTGTTTGCATACATTTTCCTGAGGGAGAGATCTGCCTTGTCCCTGCCTGGGAGAGCTGTCAGTGTATTCTGATGTATGAGGGATAAAAGGAGTCCCTGCTGCAGTCTCCAATAAGCTGAAGTCACGGCCTGAAAGTACTGACTTGGGCATCACTATGCTGTGTTAGAAAATGTGTCAATTATCAGATGGAGTGCCTAAGGGTATCGCCAGTCTAGGTCATAAAACCATCAGGACTGAGGGGGTAAAGAATTGATGAGGAAGTAAGTTGAGTTAATTGATAACTAGGAGGACTGTATGTGAAATGTATTCAGTATAACCTGGACTCATGTTTCTTCCAGAGTAATGAATGAATATGGAAAGTTTAAAATATCTCCAAATTTTGGCCCAGTGTCACTACTTTCTATCCACACTTGTAATATTTTACCAACTTTTCCATTTTTTTTTTAAAGAAGTCAATCAAGACAAGAAGCTATAAAACTAGAAGAAAATCATGCTAATATTTTATAGCTATTTTTCTATTGCAATTCCTAATATACTGTGTGACAGTTTGTATGTGAATACAGTGGGGACCACTTAGATATCTAGCCTAAGGTCTGATTCGTGAAATCTTTATGTGCCATTTATGTAGGTATTTGTGGTGTTTACTCAGAAAAAGTAAGGAGTAAATATTTTTATAACAAAGTTTATTCCTGTCCACACCCTACTTCCAGCAGCATTCAGTAACAGAAATGGGAAGAACGTCTAGAGTCCTCTAAGTATTTCAGTAATTCAGAATTTCAGATATATAATCGATAGTGGTTATCCAGTCATACCGTGCAAGAGCAACACTCTCATGAGTAATGTACCTCATTTCTGCCATTCAGAGGCACGTATATAATACCACTGAATCATACTGAGCTATATGCCTACAGGACAACAAAATTTGGTTGCCTGCCAGAGGGTCACTCAAGATGAGGTTATCATCTGCACAGGTGCTCCCCAATAGAAAGGAGATTTTTGAGGTGGTTCTTCTTAACAGTCAAAGGATTTACAGTACTTCTGGAGATTTCACTTCAAATGCACACTTTTTTACCGCAGTTGTTTCTGCAACCAATCTTTTCGACACCTTTGAGCAAAGAAGTGTGGAGAAAAGAGTCAGTGCATAATGAAGTGACTTGTCAAGGTCACACAAAAACTCCGTGGTATCAACGGGAATCAAAGCTACTCTCTCAGCCCGTAACTTTAATTACACATCCTTCCTTCCTCTCAGATTTCTTTAGAAAATGTATTTCCTACTTATCTACCATCTTTAACATGTTCATTTCTCATTAATCTAGTTGTTTTCATAGAAAAGCTAGATACACATATGTAGGTCTCCAACTTTTACAATTACCTTCCAGTTGCTACAGGAATGCTGCATTGTGAGAGTAGTGTCATGCTTTAGCTGAATGTAAAGTCAGTACTATAGTAACAGGAAAAATCCTGTTCATGCCACACTGATAACACAAATTTACCTCTTTGTCCAAGGGGAAATGTGAAGAGGGACAAATAAATGCATTTTAATCACTTCTACTATTTGACTCTGTTCACTCTTAAGAGAGACCTCTCTTCGGGCAGCAGTGCGTGATTTTGTACAAGGTGGACTGCTGGAACAGCCGCAAGTACAAATGCAAGACATTTTCTGTAGATGAAAGGAAAAATACAGTATAACATCAACCTATTGAAAATAGTCTGAGAATTACAGCCAAGAACTTCTGAGTTTTGCTTGGCTGGTTTCTCTGCACTCAAGACAGGGAGGGAGCAAAGAGCCCCGCTGAGCCTTCCACAGCAGCTAAACATGCGTGCTGTTGTGCTCTCTGCTCTGTCCCCTGGGAACGATCACTGCAGATACCTGGGACAGTCACATCTGAATTTGCAAGAAGTTTGCAAAATTACAGACAGAAACAGCAAGAAATTGGGTTATTTGTCATATGGAAAACTATATATTTTCAAGGGAAAAAAAGAAAAAAAAAACAACTTAGCAGATTTTAATTTAGTAATTTTCAGCTTCCTGAAATGGAGAATTTAGGAATGCATTTCCAAGAAAATTTCACAGTTAGGTTTTCAAAAATATTTCTGAATATTTCTGAATGTTCCTGTGCTGTCAAAAGCACTCTGTCCTCTTCCTCCTAGCAAATTACTGAGTAGTCTATGGAACAAGGACCTAGAACTCATCAGCTTTCTATGTTTGATCCTTTTAAGAAACAGACCCCGGGAGTTATAGATAGAGTAGCCAGAGGGACACTGTGCTAACACATGGAGGAACTGGAAATAAATTTCTGAGTGAAAGCTAGAATTAGCTGGAAAACTGAAATTATTGGAGGAAGAGTTTTGATTCTGAAGAAAGCCTACTTTCCACCTGACAATTGTTCTAATAGCAAATCACTGCAAACTCTTCAAAGGCACATATGGATTCTGAAATCAGGGGAAGTACTGTGCAGAAAGAACATTATGGCCCACATTCTTGAGCAGATGAGCAGATGCACTCTGAATCACCTTGTGAGGTTTTTTCTTTCTCTTTAGCAAACCTCATTCCTAAGTCCTATGATTTGCAGTACTCAAGCCTGGATGTGGCAGGAGCATGTATCGCTGTGCCAGATGACAGTCTGATAGAATCTGGGGTAATCTTCAAGGCAGACATAGATGAAAAGGAATGTTTCTTGCACTCATGTCTACTTAAGTGTAACTTCAAGTTTAGGAGGATCCCAGGCTATAAATCTAATACTATTTGCCTTTGAATGTCTTGTTTAGGGATAACCCTCAACTGCCAATATAAGTCAGCTTTACAGGGCTGGGACTTTGAGGCTCTTTCTATAGCAAAAGCACTACACTGCCAAAAAAAATCCATGCAAGACTATTTCCTCACTTACTTAGGAAGAAAGTCCATCAAGACCCAGAAGTGTTGCTAGAAAGCAAGAGAAATTAAACAGACCTTTCCTGAATGATAAAGTGAAGGGATCGGGACATGCTTAGCAACAACTGCAAAAGGAGTTGTCAGGGTCTGAGTTTCCATGAATGAGTTTCTCCAGGTGTAGGTATCTAGTGATAGTCTGTAGTTTATCTGCAGTATACAAACCTCTCATAACTGCAAAGATAAAAAGGAATTAATACATTTGGTGATATTTCTGGATCTTCCTGATTCCAGTAGTCTTTTATGAACAACATTTTCTTTTTATTCCCTGTGTTTTGACAGCTTTGTTTCAGGTCCCTATCAAACTCAAATGTCTGAAGATGTGGATAAATACTGAAAAGGAAATTAAGGATATTTTTCAAACATCACAATGAATCAGTTTGGAATTAATTACAATGTTGAGCATGAAGAAAAAGCATATTCTTATCAGACCTCCTTTATCCTCTAGACATAATGGAATTGGTATTGTCTCAAGTCTATACAGAGAATGAACGTAATAAAATCTTCACTGGTGTCAATAGTGAAGGAGAAATTCTCCAACTATCCAAAGACTTCTGACATTTGCCAGCAAGCCAAAGAAGGCCAAATGTTATACTCCTGTAACTGACATTCCTTCTGCTCTTTAAAATCTGAAATAATCAAGTGTTATTCTACAAAGGCAAAAATATGATGAGTTCAGCTTCCAATATATGTGTCAATATGACAGAATTCTGACAAGAAATGTGGGGCAGTTACCTCTTAAATATACAATAATAAAGGACAAATCCTGCTTCCTTCTTCTGAGGAGAAATCTTATCAGTCCGCGCCAGATCTGGTTTCGGCACCTGGAAACACAGCTATTTTGCAAAGGATGACAAAACTCAGTTTGAACAAACAGACAACTGGAGATAAAGCCAAATTGTACAGAAGATGCATCTGTGCTTGCACAAAAATGCTAATTTTGTCTTTCTTTTGCCTTTTTAAGAAAAAAAAAGATCTAGTTTGGAAAAAAAAAGCTAAGCTGCAGTCTTAGTGTAACTACTAGTAAATATAGTAGCTATTTTATAAGTATTGCTGTCATTTTTTTTTTTGACTGAAGTTACAGAAATTCTTTGAATTTTATATAGGGGACTAAATTTGTAATGGAAAATGATGTTTGATGGTGTTTAAATGCAGAGTATGTCACTGTAGAAAGCATAGGGCTCTTTTAAGTTTTTTTTTTTTAACTTCTTGACATGTGTCACAATTTGGAATTCTGCTCTCATGGGATAAATGCCAGATTACATGGTGTAGTATTTTTATCCTCTGTACTTTCACTGTAGAAGCATACAACATCAAAGAAGAGGCAGATCACTCACATCAGCAGAAAATGGAATAGGACTATAATATGCTTGCTTTGATCTCTCCTTCTAATAATTATCTTGGCTACATGCATGCATTGAAAGTAAGATTTGAATTAATAAGGCCAAGAGACCCTGGAAATTGTAAGAAGGATATCTGAATACTAACTTTGACTATCTTTAACAAGATAAACTGCAATTGAGTCTACAAAGTTGCGGATTGTTAATTTAAGGCAATAATCCTCCAATGTTATTCTTTCTTAAACTTGTCACTACTACATTCAGCAGATGCAATCAGTTCAATTAAGACAGTATACTTTCAAAATCACGCTTACCTACAGTAAGGATGGAGAGAGTGTTATTTAGCTAGCATTCATTTGATTTCATATAGATTTTCAAATAGGAGGGCCTACGGTAAAAATCATTAAATTTATATAAAAAAGTCATCACTACACAGACTGTTATCATTAAAAACTATTCTAATATTGCCTTAGGAAAGATATTGCTTTTGATATGGAAAGTAAATCAAATCATCCACATCCACATAGGATTTATACAGAGGCAAGAAGCATATTGCATGCCTGGTCAGTCATTTTTTACATTTTTTAACCAGTGTTTATTGCTATATTGTGTTTTGGGAATTCCATTTCTGCCCTATGTGAGTAGAAATTATAATGTAAACAAGGTGGATGTGTGTGAAAGCCTCATATGGCTAATACTGCCTGGAAGGGGGGAAACCTATTGCAGTTTGTTGGTCCCAGAGAATGAAAATATCTTATTCTTCTACTTCATTTCTGCTATGTATGAGTTACTTCAGTAGATGGGTAGAGAGTATTTCGCTCCCAAACCCAGATGTTGCAAGTTTGAATTATTGCTTGGCTGAGCTACTAACCATCACACTAATACAACGTCCTGTAGTGTACAAAGGGATACATAATGGGCTGGCCGGGCTGACTTCAGCACAGTATGAATTAAACAAATGAGAGCAAGCACATCTATGGTTAATATACCGAGCACAAGTTCCAAAAAGCCACCTGAACAAAGACAGCCTGTCAAAACAGCAGAGGCTGCTGTTGTCCTCAAAATCCCAGTCAAAGGTTAAGAATGTTCTTTTAGAACAGGGTTAGCTGGGCATTCATGTAACAGATCAACATGCAGAAAGAAGTTCTTTGAAGAAATGCTCTCTCTGTTGAAAACACGCACGCTTTTCTCATCTGGTGAACTCACCTGACAGTGGATGGGAGTTGCAAGAGAAAAGATTTGATTCAGCAAGGATGTTAGGAATGGCTTTGTTAAGTCCTGAGAATAGCACTTCTAATTGAAACACAAGCACCGCTAAATACCCATCACTTGGCAGTCCTATATCAGACAGAAACAAAAGGAAATGTTTGTGAGCAGGTGTAGATATCATCAGGACAAATTTCTCAGTAGGAAAGACTTGTCGTAGACAGCATAGTATTTTTAGAAAAGCATGAATGTGCTCCAGCAGTCACAACTGGTCTCCTGCCCTAAGGTTCTTATACTTTCAGTTGCTACTGAGATCCCAGACTTGCCAACCAAAATTCAGAAACTTGTTTTTATTTCCTGACTTGCCAAGTTCTCTCCTAGCTTTCAGTGTGAGAGAATAGGTCATTGGAGTTAAAGCAGTGGCTGGGAGTGCATCCCATATAAGCAAAAGCTGTTCATAGTAGTTGTCCTTGCTAGCTTTCTGCAGCTGCACAAAGTCAAGCCATGGTGCACTAGGATTCAGGCAGCCATCAACCCAATCCCTTCAGTATAAACGTTAAATGTGCACAGGGGTGGCTTTGCGAGCATCCCATGTGACTGTGTACCAGGTGGGAAAACAGGCCACACTGCTTGGGTCTGAGAGGTAATTCAGCTTGGCTGCACCTTCTTAAATGCTGCTGAGAAGCGTATCCAAGTTAAAGATTTCTTTCCAGTTGCGCTGAATGATTGTGGTGCAGTGTTCTAACAGGAGGTAATACAAGATATCCACAGAGGTTTTAGAACACAGGAGACTCCTTCCTCCCAATCAAGCTTCAACATCTAATGCATTTAAAAATGTCTCAAGTTATTCTGTTCCAGTGTGAGGATATAAAGGCAGTTTCATTTTATATATATATGTCTCAGAAAAATTCCAAGTAGGTGCTAAAGTAACAGAATACTGTGGTAAAGGGCAATCACAGTATAATCCCATAGGTAGTGTTTTTATTATATCTGTTTAAAATAAGACTCTTGAAACTTATTTTAGCAGTATGTTCTTCAGATTACTAGCAAATTTCTGAATACATGAGGCCCACACTTTTCTGTACAGATTCTCTCTTCTCCTAGGTAAACAGCCAAAGTGGGTTGACTCTGACCAGAAGCTAAGCATTCATACAACCACTCACCCACCTTCCCTGTATGAGACAAGGGAAGGTTAGCAAGAGCAAAAGTGAGAAGACTCACAAATCAAGATAAAAAGTTTAGTCCACAATGGAAAATGGAAAAAAAAAACCAAAAAACAACAGGGTAAAAATCAATCACTCAGTACCTTTCCTGAGCAGACCAATGTCCAGGTAATCTCTGAGAAATGACTGCTTCAGAAGAACAAATGACCTGTTTTCATTGTTGAACACTGACATTGTATAGTATGGAATATTTCCTTCACCAGCTCAAGTCAGCTATTCCTGCTGTGTACCCTCTCAATCTCTTTCCTATCCCCAGCCTACTTGCTAGAGATACAGAGCAAGAAATAGAGAAGGCCTTGATATTGTGCAAGTTCTGTTCAGCAACAGGCAAAATATTGGTGTTATCAACACTGTTGGTCACAAATTTTAAATACAATACCATGCAGGCTGCCAAGGAGAAAGCTAACTCCACCCCAGCCAGACTTAGTCAAGCAGTGAACACTTGTACCTGAGGTTTGTTTTACCTGATGTCTTGACCTCCAGCACTTAAAAGATGACTCAGGAGCAAATTTGAGTAGCTTATTGTATAAACAGATGGAACAGGAAATTGCTGCCAGCTAATGTTCAGTTTTCTTGCAGAGAATGATGCAAAGTGATAACTGTACATTTTCAGGTGGTGAGGTAGTTAGTTCACAATTTTGTCATGGTAGTGAGTGGTCAAGGGCCAATCTGGCTTCATTTCAGTGGAAGAACTATGAAAAGAAAGAAAAGAAACAGCAAAGTGACAAGTAAGACTCTTGATTACTCAAATTAAACTTCAGTAAATTAATGGAAGTAGTTAGAGAGATCAGCTATACCAAGGAGAAGTGAGATGTATATATTTAGGAAGTCCAGGAAGACTTCAAATCAAAGATATCAGAATCTGTATCCAAAACAAGAGAAAAACTGTTCTAGGAAGGGGCTCCTGACACATTTGAAGGAATAACCACATCCGGAAAACATATCCAGAAAACTTACGAGGAATGGTAAAAAGTCTTTATGTTTTTATATAGAGATCTAGTGAAAAAGTTTCTGAGAACATAATATTTTCTTTAGCAGCTTTTTCATACAAAAAAATAGAAATGTCCTGATGATATCTGGTGATGCCGATGTTGGGAAGTATCAATAACAAAGAAGGACTGGGATATCATACTGAAAGACCTGGTTGACTTTGAAGGCTACAGTTCTGAATACAAGATAATATTCAACAAATAAACAAAAATCAGCTGAAGTGACAAAGAAGCATGGGAAGCAATGCACACTCATTTGATCACACAACCCCTGCCACCCTGTTGTTAAGCTGTCAATATGAGAAAGCCATGAAAACAAAAGGGAATGGATCCTGGGACTAAAAGGCAAGGCCTCAAGTTGCATCAGGAGAGGTTCAGGTGGATATTAGGAAGAATTTTGTTTCCAAAAGAGTGATGAGGCATTGGAATGGGCTGCCCAGGGAGGTGGTGGAGTCACCATTCCTGGAGGTGTTCAAGAAACGTTTAGACGTTGTATTGAGGAACGTGGTCTAATGGGTAAATGTTGGTGGAAGGTGGACAGTTGGACTAGATGATCTTGGAGGTCTTTTCCAACCTTGCTGATTCTATGATTCTCTACTCATGAATACTAATGAGATCTCTCTGGGAATAACTGGTACTGCTGGTCAAACACATTCAAGAATGCTTTATGGAGTGTAGGGTGAGCATATCAAGAACCAACTGAAGGACCAGAGGAGAGGAGAAGACATTACAGTGAGCAGATGTCTAATCTAAACTTGAGATGCAGGAAGTGAGACTCATCATACAGTAAGACGGATAGATACCATAGATAGGGAAGATCTCTTTAAACTGAGTCTGTGCTGGTAATGGAAAAATGATCCTGGCACAGCATTTACATTCTGATTCAGAAAGTCCCTTTGCCTGATGGAGGACTAATTCTGTGTCATCTTAAAAGAGAAATGT
>JACDJE010000127.1:2027873-2055373 GCA_016647715.1 Pavo muticus | reverse complement strand
GCTTGAAAATTTATCTGTGGGAGAGAAGAAAGGTGATGTCTAGATGTAGTGCCTGAAGCCTCATCAATAAGAATCTCTTAAACCACATCCACTCCGCATGTAAAGCAAGGATTTTGTTTTTTTTAGCTGATCAGAACCTCCATTTTTCTCTATTACAGTAATGATGTCCCCAGCAGTACCTAAGGAAAGTTTCAAATCACCTGATTTCTATTCCATATGACTTTTTGATAACAAAGGACTTGATTCAATATCCCATGAATATAATACAGGTGAGAGGCATCTCAGAAAATCAGAAGCTTTGAAGAGCTGACAGGATCAGTTCCTAAAGTTTCAGCAAAAATGTCCTGCTAGAAGAACTGCAAATAAGCTGGCTTGTTCTTATTTTCTTCTCATACAGTCTTTTGCCAAAAATAATAACTAGTCAAATTGAGTTTATATGCAGGTCTTTACTGAGGAACTATGGCATTAAAGAGGAGGAAAGTGCAGAATGTGTAAGGGAAACAGCACATGCTCAGAAAAAAAATGCAGGAAGAAGGGGCCACACTCTACTGCCAAGGTGTTATTCTTTTTTGTTTAGCTCTTCTTCCTCTGTCATGCTTCTTTCTTTCTTTTTTTTTCCAGCTAGCAAGGATGGGCTTCTCCAATGGCCAGTATTTGACCTTCAGTTATGTGTTTTTATAGCTACTGGCATCTTTGTGCAACCTGCACAAGTTTGCAATGCCTTCGCTGTTGTCCCATGAGAAACACCTGTTACCAAGCAGGAGATCTCATAGCACATTCTTCTAACAAGTTAATAAGAAATCTAGTAGGCTGGGATTAGAATCTTTCATACTTAGCGTAACGTGGTGTTACCAGAAGACCTGTGGGCTGATGCTGGCAATGATAATACTGCTTTTGCTGGACCTTGTGGCAAGAAATCTACAACATATATATTACTTTTTCTAAAAGTAAATACAAATACACCAGCTGGTAAATTCATTTGTAGTGGAAAAATGCAAAATTCCTAGAGGCTGAAAATTAATTGACTGTTGAGTCTTGCGACAGCACTGTAATCCTGTAATTCAAGATGAGAGAGGCAGTTGTTCGTTCCATGTGGTTTGCGTCAGTTTTCATACTATTGAGGCACAAAATCATTTGGTCAGTTTGGGTAATTTCTCTGACCTAAAAACAGGTGAAATCCAAAGACAAAAGTTGTGTCATCACATGCTTGTATCAAGCTAAATGCCATGCTAGTGACATTGGAAGACGAAAAGTAAAAGGCAAACGTTCCTCATTTCTTCTATAATAAGTATTGCTAGAAAAAGGGAGGTTCTTTTTTTTTTTTCAGAAGAAAAGGCATAAATCCATTATCTTGGTTCTTGTTCTACGTAACAATAGCTCCCTTCTTCTATTACCATTTCTTTTCTCACGGGCAGCACAGCTGCTTGAGGAAACCTGCTGTTTCCTTGAAATCAGGCCTGCTGGCCTGCCTCAGACAAACAAAATACTGATCAATACCCACCTCTGCAGGACGAATACTGACCATATCCAAAGCCACATCCTGCATACAGACAAGCTCTCAAGAAAATTCCTTTTAACTGATTGCATAGCTGAAGTCACAGAACAGGAGCAGGTGACTCCAGAAGACTGACTGTACTTTAGCTAACCTCTCCAAGACACTCCTTTACACCAACATGCGCAGAAACCTCAGGTAATAACCATCACACCAGTTAGTCTTGCACATCAGTTTGTACTTAATGTAGGATATCACTTTCTATCGATCACCTTTGATTTCCTAATTCCTTAATGAAATCATAAGAGAATCAATAATCAATAATCAATCTTTAGTCAATCTTTCTTTTTCCTTTTTTTTTTTTTATCCCAACTACAAATTAAAAGAAAAAAAAAAAAAGAATGGCAGGCAGTGACTACAAGAGAATAACTTCAGATCTGCAAGCGTGCCTCTACCTCACTACATTTTTCTTATTTGGAGAGCTAGTCTTTTGTTCTGATTTCCTTTAAAGCCAAGATTCTTAGAGCTGTACTGGCCAATAACAATTGCAAAAAGCTTCCACTAAAGAAACAAAAACCCAATTATGCACTGTATGAATCAACAGCAAAAATGATGCAGAAGTCCTTTAATCAACAGATCTCTAGACTGAAAAGGTTTCCTAGACAACCTCACAATGATGATGGTAGTTATAGCGGTAACATTCCTAAAGATCATCTTGGAATAATCAAATGTCAGCAAGAAGGCAAGAATGACACCTAACATAATTTCCCTAAATCCCTCCTTAGCTATAGGAGGGATTGTGCAGATGATTTCCAGACGAGCATATGTAACTGGACCCACCCAACGTTACATGGTAGAAAAAGAACTAAATATAAATAATCCAAAGTCTAAATATATTGAGATCAAACTATTGCCTCTTCTAATCAAATAACAGGAAAAAAAAAAAGAAAAAAAAAACATCTAACAATAAAATGCGTCAACAATAAGTCAGTGGCTAATTAACATCACTAAATTGCTGAGCATACTCAGTGCAAATGAGAATTCATGCATACAGGTGGAATATTATGCAAAAAATGTTTATATTAATATAACTGTGTAAGTAGAAACGTAATCTTATCTAACATGCAGCCAGTTTTAGTACAGACCACAATGGCTTTCTTCTGTTCTGCGTTGATGAAATGTGAGAAACAAATCTAGAATGCTTCTTGAAGTTGTGCTTCCTTTCCAGACATCTGTACGAATATTTATGCTATGGTGCCTGTTATTAATGTGTCCCTCTTACATGAGAGTTCCTTGAAAGTTTGGTGGGGCTTTTGTCATTTGATTAGAAAAAAAATATTTATGACTTTTAGCTTTATCTTTTTATTATTTATCTTGTGCTACTCATGAAGATTTTTCCAATTCAGCTTCTTTTTTAAACTTTGCTTTATGTTACTTTTTCTCAAGAAAAAAAACATTACCACAAGGAAAAAAGCGATCTTTTAAAATCAAGAAACATTCAGTTGCACATTGTTAATTGTTTATAAGCATTTATTGTACAAATCAAGCAAAATCTAAACACAGATTCATCAGTGACCTGGCTTACTTACATAATGAATAAATGAATACCAGTACTGAGTGTGATTTCTACACGTATGTCTAATATTGTACATTTTTCTTCCCCCTTTTTAAAATCTTATAGGTGAATGTATTGAATGACTAACAGTTCTGACTGTACCTGCAAATATCTATCCTTTTCTTCTTCTTTCCCTCTTGCCTTATAGTACATCTTCAAATTTTGTCCACGTTCAGTAGGTTCTATTCTTAAATGAATGCATCTCATTGTATAGCCTTAATCATTACAAAATAGATTTGTAACTACGCAAAAGGGCAACTCTTGGTTTTGTGTGGAGTGCATTGCCATCATCCAGAGTTTAGCTGGTGATGACTGCAATTTACATAGCAATAAGGTTTGGACACATTCATCCACATCCCAGTAATTAACTGAAAAATTTGACGATGCATTGTTCACCCCTCTCATAATCCATAAATTTGACAAAGATCTCATATAAAATAGCAAACTGGTATATCTGTCCAGTTGCCATTATTTGCTACCACACAATGTCATTAGATAGAAAATAGTACAAACTCGATATACTGTCCACAGGCTTGGCCTATGTATGGAGTCAAAACAGTAAGCTGGAGGACGGCTCAAGCACTCCCACCTGCCAATGTGTAAATCACAGGCAGTATTTATGTATCTGAATTCTTCTGGTAAACTTTAAGTCTTTTCATAAAATCTTACTAACATCACCCACCAAAGTAAAATGAGAGGGGTATTTTAAGTCTGTCTCTGTGACACCCCGGTGCCTAACATCTCTTTTAAGCAGTGGCAAATGGTATTACACTGAATGCTTTATTCACATTTCCTATTCTTTCACAGTGTATCAATATCTATCAGCAATTTGAACCAAGTGAAATGAAATAGGTGTATCTTGACGACTTGCCCATGGTGTCCTGATTGAAATGCTTAGTAAGCTTTCTCAAAGGAATTTCACAGTAGTTTTCATTTTCCTGGCACTCTGCCCACTGTACCAGTGGGTACTGAAGAAAATGCAAATCAAAGCTCAAAGCTGGCATTGAGACTGAAAATTTTTAGATTAAATGAAAGATGCTGTTAAGCTGTGTATAATATATGAATAATGGCTTATTTCTCAGTAGAGGACCATAGAGAATAAACCAGTATTCCCCTGTTCATTGATGTCAGTTAAAGCAGTTCACATCAGGGCATGAAATCTCCTTGTGATAAAATTACATCGACAACATCAAATTCTGTTTTACAACAACAACTAAAACAGAAGATAGTTAAATAAGGAAATCATAAGTGTTTTCCTTTTTATGTTATTTATGCTCTTTATTAATGGCAACTAAAATAATAGGGGATAACAGTAATTCAGTGAAGGAAAAATGTGTTTTATTTTCCTCCAATATCCATAAAACTGATAAGATGTCTTCATTGCATCTTCTGTTTCTAGTCCCACAAATATGAAACAATTAGGAAGAAATTAAATCAGTTTTGTGTAATACAGCACTACACTTTGCCTTTACTACTCATTGAACAATTTGAAAGCTTCTTTATTTTTATAAAGAGGAGTTCTTTTTCAGAAACAGAATTACAAATAATATGCAAGGCATTCCTTTTGATTCACCTGTTTCCTAATTGGATAAATGCCCATCATATAGTGGGTACTACTATGTTTAGATTTTCTATGCAAATTTCCTGATTGCATTTTGTCCCACAGCACTTGAGAAAGGGTACATTCAGATATACTGAAACGTAGCAAATTCAAATCTGACATAGATAGATACCTTTCTACATCATATACACAAGATACTACTTATCCTAAAACTACAGCAAAATTTGAATGATAAAAATATAAAGTTTTAATAATGAATATGTTAAAAAAATAATAATAATTCTTGAAAAGGTACAAAATTGAACTCCTAATGACCTCAAAAAATCTTAATAGTTCAGACATTTTACCTAAAGATAGTTGTTTTCACATTCCTCTGAGGCATCTAGAGCTACTGTCAAGCAGAAAATTACATTTGATGTAACTGCAACTTCCTTCTAAGGCCCAGCATATGTGGTTAACTTTTCTCACCAAAGTCTAGAACATCTGGAACCTGTGTACCAGTAACTTGTGCTAATTCTTTTAGGCTGCTGGGCTAAGGACAGAAATCAGCTCAGACAACATTTGCAAAGGCAAAAGACAGACTGAGTGATACTTTCCATAAGCAGTGTGGCACTGACTTCTCTGGGAACTGCTCACAGAAGACATGGCTGTTTTATGACCTGCAGGTTCATGATCTCATTAATTTTGTGACCTCCTTCTTCTCACTTTAAAAAATCTACAAAGCCCAGGATTTGGCATGACATTAAAAAACAAAACAACAACAAAAAACTTGATAATAAATTTAGTACATGGGAAAATACTAATTAAAACAAACAAACAAACAAACAAACAAACAGAAAAGTAACTCATTTTGTTAAATATATGCCAGTCAAGACTTTGTCAGAATGAATTGCCTCTCATAATCCTTAGCAGATAACACTGAGGACTTCATGTCAGAGAAGTCTGGAGGCAACAAACAATCAACCAAAACATTATTCGTGCCAGTGAAAATATTATTAGTATTATCAGGAAAAATATATTTTGAAGCAGAAACCTATTAGGTCTTTTAGTCCTTTTTTTCATTAGGAAATAATTTGGAAAAAAATGAGGATTCAAATTTTTTTTCATTTACTGCCCTTTGGCTTTTATTTGTGCTGTTAGGTACCAAATGGAACTAGTAATAATGCCCAAATCAAATCATTTGAGATGTAAAATTCTAGTAAAGGCAGATCTCAGGTGTATATCTCTGCTTCTACAACATCCCACACCTGAGTGCAGCTATAACTGGTAGGTACCTACTTCAACATAAGGACAAAAACAATGGATTAGAAGGAAAAAAAAAGAAAAAGGAAAAAAAAAAACAAAAAAACAACTGTGTTATACTTCCAAGCACAAAGAAGCACAGACTTATGGAGCAATTAAAAAGCTGAAAAAAAATGAGGTGTCTTGGCAGACTTAGCTTGAACAAATGAATTTACATTTGGGATTACACAACCGCATTGTACGCTTTTATGGAAACATACTAGTTAACATAACAGCTGCCACATCTCACGGGATTTATGTTGTCTGGAGACCCTTCTAAAAGTAGTTCAAATTAACAATATGCCCAAGAACATTTGTATATAAACTGACCCATTTTCTCAGGTTTTGAAATGTATTTTATAACATTTATTCCCTGATTTCCTTTGACTTAAAACTAATTGTTCTGAAAAGATGAGGAAGGTTACTAAAGGCTTGCCTTTGGGATCTGGGCCAAAGGACACTCATGAATATATGAGATGATGGGAAACAGAACAAACTGCTACAGAAACAATTGGAAATAAAATACAGTCAAAGGAGGCTAGTGAGAAGAAAGTCATTTGAGCGGGAGCAAAGAAAGATATGTAGATTCTCTGGAACAGGCCCCACATCACAGTGCTGTTGATCACTAAGGAAGTGATTCGATGACATCTTTTTCTTTTCATGTATGGCTGTATGGCATGTATTTTGAGTGAGATTACCCTTGGCTGAAGAAGCTAAGTAAGTTCTAAGACACTTCATTACTGCACATTCCTGGCCACATTCAGATTTCTTAGGGGCAAGCAGTTTTCCATTGCCTTTCATGACTTCAGCTTTTTCAGTTCTCATGCAAGAAGGAAAAATTAAAGAATGATGGAAAAATCTTCAGTTATATAAAAAATTCTGTGATTATAACCAATAAAAAATCTAATAAAAGACACCATAGACTGCCATGTGTGTCAAAAACATACCGTTTCTTACTGACATTTCTTAGAGTATTTGAACTAAGACTGGGAGGTGGGAAATATTTTTTGGCAAGTTATCCATTTGCATAAAACTTCATTTTCAGAACAACCAAAACTGTGAATTTTGTCTACAATCAAGGACTAGTTTCAAATGGGATAACACTGACAAAATATTTCAGAAATGTTAAAACAATAATTTTCAAAATTAATTGCTGCGTCTTTTCTGCAACAAAGTTTCTGGACAATTTAAATGAAAGATTTGCAATCGTTTCTCTTCTTCACTTTGACTCCCCTTTGTCTTTGTTTTCCCTGCACACGTGGCCTAATCTGTAAACAGATTGAAATTTCTATCTACGACTGTGGATCTGAAAATACACTACCTATCTGCTACTTTCTCATGATGAAGCATTCTTCTATTGGGCATACACATACTTGAGGAAGGTTATTCTCCATTTTTACTGACCTCTACAGTAAATTCATGGAAACTAGGAAAGGTGTTCAATCCACAAAACTTACTTTGTTTTAGATGTTTGTTTTCTTGTATTTTCTTATAGCACCCAGAAATATAAAGTACATTTCTGGTTTTATATTTCAGATTTTAGCATTCAAGTTTGGCCACCGAATCAAAATCTCAAATATTACCAGAAGTTTCACCAAAGGTACAGAACAGTGACAAGAAAGAAACAATATCACTTTTACAGATTTCCTCTCAACGGGCTGACCATTGCACCAGTTGACAGTATCTGAATTCCCCAGACATTTGGGCCCGCAGAAAAAATAATAGCTTCTATACAATGCCAAAGAGTAGGCAGTAGAATTATACAAGATGAGGAGACACTTAGAAAACTGAGAGTATATACTTTCAAAGTAATGTCCTTGTATCACAGTTTTCTATATTATGTCATATTTATTTTTTAAATATAAAAGATATTTCTGATTTCCTCCCTATTGCAGCTTTAAGCCTCAGCTTATTTTGGTTTATGCATATTTATACCTCTGTCATATTGTGTAGGACTAGATTTAATTTTTTTAAAGTTGTTTTAGCTTTTAGCATATGAGCTTCACTGATTATAGCTTTGACTATTAGCATTTTTTTATTTTTTTTATATATCTTCTTTGATGAATAATGTCTTTCCAGTCTGACCTAGGTACATTCTACTACACAAGCATGGAATTTCATTTACTCCTGAGAATCCTGATGACTCATTAACAAGGATATATCCTTAGGTCTCATTATAGTAGTTCTTACTATAATTTGCAGACGATTAGATAAGTGTCTTTTTACTTCTCCATCTTCCTTTACAGCACATGCAGTCTCACAGTGTGCCTGGAATGATTATAGCAGATAGATATTTTAAGTCATTTTTCCTTTCTTTGGACTCAGTCCTTTTTTATGTGCATCTATTCTCTCTTTCATTATTTTTTTTTCTTTTTAATTGTACATGGCTGGTTTTAGAGTGTGTAATCATTTCTCACTGTGGTGCCTCTAACTACTTTAGAAGGCTTTCTCTAATTCCTTTAATACTCAGAGAATCACAAACACTGCAGGATCCACTAAGGTATTAACAGTACAGTAAGTCTACTTACAGAAATAGCTCAGAAACAATGCATTTTCTGTGCACCAAATAAAAATATGCATACCACTCCACTATCCCTGATTTTGAGAGCTGTTTCTGATTACTGATTGAAAATTCCCTCTGTTCTTCATTAAAGACTGAGATTCTTTTAAAATGCTTATTTACGGTGGCAGTCCTAAGGGGCAGGCTATGTATTTAACTGCCTACAGCTTCAAATCTCTTTCAACATGAGGCCAACTCTGTGTTAGGTAACTTGTTGGGTGAGTGGTGCCACATTCCTGATCTGCCTATGGGATAAAGTAGCCGCGGTACAACATGGCTCATTTGTTCCTAGACTATCATTAGCATTAATGAGCTTTGCGTGTATACATCAAGGAGAGGAAAGGAGAATCATAGCTCCTTATATTTAATGTTTTGCTTTCAGAGGTCCTGTCTCTGGCTTAAGTTCATTCTTTTTGAGCCAAAGCCTGCATGCCTGTGAAAAGCTTGAGTAAACAGGCCATGTGCAGGGGATATGAAATGGACTGAGAGATGCAAAACGCTCTCCCTCCCCCAAACTCAGATGTGTCACTGCAGCTTATGTGATACAGCAGCAGCTCCCTCCTGGGGAATGGGTATCTAATAATTTTTTCCTTGACCCTGTCCCTTTGTCAAACACAGCCCTTTCTTGCAACCCCTATAAATCTGCTGTGATGACATATGCCATTGAGTATGGTGAATGAGCAGCAGAGATCTCACTTTATGACCTTTCTTTTACATGACACTGCCCTCCCTAACTAGCTGAACCATTGTACTTAGGACCCTCTACCCCCACCGCGAAAGTTATGATTGTTTTGGAAGGAGAAAGCAAAAACCAAAGCATAACTAAGATGGATTCACTCAGAAGACTATCTAATAAGCAGCTGAAAATCTGAAACACCAGGGCACAATATCTAAAGTAACTGAGATATTTTTCATACCATGACTTGCAAAAAGCATACATTCAGAAACAATGTCTACACACTGAATTCTGCCCTACCAAGTATAAACTCACCTTCTGTTATCTTGATCAAATCACTTTGTCTTTTCATGTGCCTTCTGTCTTCACGGAAAAAAAAAATAGAATAAATACATATTCCAGTATCATTAGAAGAAGATGTCAGAGCACAAAAGTGCTACTAAATGGCAAGTTGGTTTTCTGACTTCTAAATACCAGCTAGCTTTCTGTCTGAAGGGTCATTCAGACCTTACTCAAGGTCTTGTTCTTTCAATCACTACACAGATGTGACATGACCACTTCTTCATCTATTTCAAGATCCTGTTTAGTAAGTTCAGTCTCACTGCCTGTGTTTCTTTGCTAACTTGGCGGGACAAACCCTGGAGGAGGCCTGTTGCCTATGGGTCCGCAGCTGTGGCACAGCAATACAGGCTGCAGTGTCTTTTTTCCTGTGAATCTCTACTGCAATGAGCAACTTTTACCAACTAAACATGCAATTGAAAAATAAAATCTTTTGTCACCTACCGAGAGAATGACATGAGGCTGTAAGTAATTTAAAGCAAGGGGACAGCTGTTTGAGAGAACTCTTTGAAGAACTATATGCAGAAATAGATGGAACAGAATAAGAAGAATAAATTCAAGAGCTTACAGGCATTGTTCAGTTTGTGGAGGACAGAACAGTAGATAAAATCCACACTGTATCTGGATACCTGCAGTTCACCTGCTACTAGTATAGTTTTATGGTCTGGAAACCTGGAAATTCAAGCAAATAAGTGGAGAAAAGCTGGATAAATTAGTGCACCAGGACAGACTTTTCTGTCATGGAGAATCAGCTAAAAAATAGAATAGAATCTATCCAGTGTATCTTAGATTCTAGAAAGGGTTTCTGTTCTTACAGAGCCATTTTGCTAAAACTTAGTAAATGATTATGTGTGCAGCAGCTATGTAAGAAGTGACCGTAGTCTGGCCCAGATGTGGCTGCCTGACATGATGCTTATGGCTAGTTGGTGCAAGCAAACTCAGCAGGAGGTTGCATGGTCAGGGGAAGTGTAGTCTTTCGTGCTCTGGCCAGAACTCTGACCATGCCTTTGATGATGTTGGAAGACTTGAAGTCACCCAGACAGGTGCATCTCATTTTGCAGATGATTTGGGAATTGTCACTGTGGGACACAGCTGTTCATTTTGCAGTTATTCAGAAGCAGTGCATGAGAAACTAAGTTTCAAGTTCTCATTCAGCTTCATTCGGATTAAGCACAAATACTCATATATCTGATAGGTCTGGTAAGAGCCCTGTTCATCACATGGCATAATACATAATAGCTTGCTTTCAACCTCTTCCACTGGTGCTTTGTACTAATAATTAAACTTGCATTGCATTGAAGGCTTTGACAAGAGTCTCCTACATCTTCGTCCTAATAATCAAGCTACAGACAGAAAAAATCTATCTGCACAGCCCAAGACATTAGGGCACTCACAAGGGTTAATGGCAGAGCTCTGTTCAAGCTGCGCTCTAAACCTTACAATAGAATAAAAAATTGTTTCCCAAATCCTGTGTGTGTACCTGCCTGCATACCACTGACTTTCTAGCTTTGAGCAGAAATTCAAGCAGAGACCCAAAAAACTCATCAGAACACAAGGATAGCTGGATCAAGCACCTTTCTGTAAAAGTGACAACTTTGACAAGCCAGCACATTTACAGAAGGAAAAAAACGTCTTGATAGCCTTAATTGGAAGCTCTGGCCTAGCCTGTGAATCTCTCCTCTGGTATGCAATTATAATGGGTAGCACTCAACACAAAATCTAAACCAAAACTGAAAACATTCTGTGTCTTCTCAAATTCTGCAGCTTGAATTAAATTATTAGAGCCTGCTGTAAAACAATAATGATTTCTACTGTCAGAAACAATGTTTCAAGCAGATGCGAACCACACAAAGCATATGTGAAAAACGTGTGATCCACACACTAAGGTCACAGGAGCCATTTAGACGCCACATGTAAAATATGCGAAACACATGTGGAGGCATGATGCAAATTCACATTTTGTTTGTCCTTTGGCAAGTATCAAGAGCAAAGGCTAAAAGAACTAAATCTCTCTGAGGCAAACTTTGTGCCTGTGAAACTTTCAATCTTTATAAAGATTAACTTTTTAAAAAAATTCCTGCAGGGCAGTCTTCTTAACCCCTCAAATTATCCATTGCTAATGCTGCCTGATATGTCCTTAGTGATGGAAAATTCTTGTTACCCTCTTTCTTAACACCTACCAAAGCAAAAGGTTAACAGCTCTCTGCTGTCTTTTGTTACACAGCTAATCCTCGGGTAGTAATGCTGCTCTTACCCAGTGGGTTTGCCTTGGTTTATCTGAGCACTCAGGGCACAAAGCAATAGGAAAATCTTGCTGAAGGGAGCCTGCAGTGTTACAAGTTGTTCACAGATGAGGCTTGCTTGATGGTGATTTTAATGCTAAGGATTTGGCTCTGGGTGCAGCTCCTCTCACCTAAATTCAGCCTCTTTAGAGTTGGGATTAAGCCAGTTGTCTAGACCTCTTTACTGTTAATGGAGAAGCATTTGCAAACTCCATTTATTATAATGTGCAATGAATCCTCTCTGGAGAGGTTTTGTTAACTGTATATGGGGTCAAAAAGCTATTTAAGAGTTGAATCTTAACTCCTAGGTGGCCAAATTAAGATGGTGACAAGTGCTGGATACACTGCTTACTGAGAACGCTTGCCCATCAGCCATCTCTACTCTTCTCCTATACAGAACTGCAAAGAAACCTGGGCTTCATTTCAAAGCGTGGCTCCGTCACACAGGATCTCCTTGCAGCTTCTTCAGGAGTATTCCGATGCGCCTTATCTTTGGAATAAGGAGGGCCTTACCGCAAGGCTTTGAACAATCAGGTCCTGAGGAGGTTTTTGTCTGGAGTAAGGTCTGGCTTTTCATACCCATTTTCTCTCCTCTCTGTCCCTAGAAATCCTGTGCTGTGGAAAACTGAAAGGTCTCCACCCATCCTCGACTTCTTAGTCACTTTTTCATCACCTCAGCTGTACCACATGTGAGCTTGATAAAGCCAAAATTCACATAGCTGAGAAAAGTAAGCTCTGTCTTGAAACTCCTCTTTATGCAATGACACCAGTGGAGTGATTCATGAGAATAAAGATTTTACATGGGATAAAGTGTTACAGATTCTGGACAACTGCTTTCATTGTGACTTATTAAATGAATCGGAAAGGTAGAAGAAAAATGCTAACGGGATAATACATCTATTCCTTTTCTTAATGAAGACAATGGCAAATACCCCTTTGACTTTAATACAAGAAAGATTTTGTTTCATGAAAAATTACAACACATTTACAAACATTTTAAATTAAAGAATAACATTGATTTCATAGAGACTTAAAGGCATCCACTGCTATCTGTCTCTCTCTGTTGCACATCTTATAATGCCATACTTTAGGAAAAAATTGTTTATGAAATATTCATGGCAAAACAAATAACGTCCATAAAAAATCAATTATGAAGTCAATTTGATTTTTATAATTTTTAATACACATATCTGAGGTGCAGAAAGAAAAAATAACTAACCCCTCAGCAAACCATTAGAAGCTAGATAAGGTTTTACAATACAAGATACAGCACCCATAATGCTTGAAGGATGATGTCATGTCTTAATTATGTTAGCATTTAGTGGATATACATCAGCTCCACATCTTCAGATATTCAGAATTTACTGTGCCCTTTCTTTGACCCTGACTTTTTTTTAGACAACTGTAGTAGAGAGAACATATTCAAAGCAGATTTTCTTTCCAACATTCACAAAGAGATTTCAGACAACAGGGTTTGAAGTGAGCTCTGGTTTAGGTGTTTTTTTTTTCCATCTCCACTGCTTGCTAAGAGTTTAGAATCAGAAGGGGCTGACAATTTTTAGCTCTCTTCAAGGATCTGATCCCACACCATCAAAAGCTTCACTGTCAGTGTTTTCTGTGGGTCTTCAGGGTGCTCAATCCATTAGATATATATTCAGCATATGGAAGATACTAATTTGTAGGACTGAAAGCTAAAGATTTTTTTGTCCATGATGGCAATTCTGCTGACTTTGTGGGGCTATTTGGTACACTCTTATTATTAGCAGGTTAAACAACAATGTAACGCATTCAGATTGCAGTTTTGTTCTTTTCTAGTAAGAAATAACTCCTTCAGTTCTGCAGCATGCTGCCAATGTGCATAAGCACATGCCAAAATGAAGCCACTACAGAACCAGTCTTTTCTTTGTATAGAAGGAGTTTATACATTTAGTCACTTTAGCCAAGGCATAAAAAAGTGCATTCTCTGAGATCATCTCACATAATAAAGTTTTTTGTTAAGACCAGGATTACATGAGAGAACAAGCATAGGAATGACCCTTTCGAAAATCATCAATATTTACTCTCAAGTCTTATTTTTTAATAGCTTGGCTAAAAGCTCATACAATTAGTCAACTCTCGTGTTCAAGGAGATTAATGAAATTTGGACAAGGGGCAAACGTGCATGAACGTCTTCCAGCAATTATATTTTTCAGTTTTTGTTTAATAGAGACAGCTTTTCTTTCCAGAAATGCTAAAAAAGGACATATATAAAATGGAAGCACAGTAACCCATTGTTCTTAAACAGCTTTTCTCAAAGTGCTATCACAACTTGTCTACCAGACACATTCTCTGCCCTTGGATGCAATGTCAGTTAACATACATACCCCGATACACAACCACAATAGCTGCAGAAACTATGCCTTTTAATTCATCTGAAACTTAGCATCCACTTCCTCAGGATTTGCCCCAGAAGAGCTTTCCCACAGCAACACTCCATGGTCTTTTATTGTAAGGATTTGCACCCACCATTCACAGAAGGCAAAGGAAAATCTGGAGGGGGAGGTTCTATCTCCACATGTCACAGATGCCAAAAGATGGTAGAAGGACAGAAGCTGTTTTCTTGGCAGTCATTCTGATTCTCTGTATGACCCTCCACTCCATCCACTTTCCATTAAGTTTTGCTGGGCAACAAAATATGCTTTGGATCCATGTCCACCACAGACACGGAAAAGGAAGATACGCACACAAAACTAACTGGGGTGAAGAAGGGGGGAAAAAAGAATATATTCATATTGCAATTCTTTATCCCCTGTCTATAGACCCACCTCTAAGCTTGGATCTGAGAGACAAGAGTGCAAACAAACGTGCTTCCATTTTCTTTTTATCCTTATTTTTTAACCATACTATGTTCCAACTACAATTTTAACAAGAGTTGTCTCTGTGTATTTCCAGATAGGTTTGTTTTGTATCCATAGAGAAGAGAGAGGGAAAAAAAAAAAAAGCCCTGAAAAAAAGACTCCAAAGTGATTAACTCCGTGATAATGAAGTCCAGTTTTCTATGAAGCACACGTCACGGAGTGAATTGCTGCTTGCTTTGATTTGTGCTTGAAATGTGAGACACACTGATTCCCAGATGGCTGTTTCATTGTGTAGAAAAGCACAGAAACACATACATTTCAGTTAACTTGCATATCTTTTCATTTATTCATGTAATTGTGATATATATTCCATATTCCAGAATGAACCAGATGGTGAGGGGAAGGCTTACAGTGCAGCCACATTCCCATTCAATAACCTTGGCTGTCTGCAGCAAACCCTTCACTATGCCAGGTGTCAACATTTGGCCGCTAAGATTTTACTCTCTGGAACACACTGGGTGAAAGAATTCACAATCTCGCATATTCCCTTCTTGATATGCATAGTAAATGCTCTGTAATGCTAATAAGAGCTGCAGGTACACATCAAGGGTGAAATGTGCACAACTAATATCACCAGCATCTGAAGTTGCCATGATAAGATTTCACCATGACATGTTGAAAAGCATTCCTAATAAATAAAGCTTTGCATAGGGAATGCTGGAAGTTACATTTTCAGCAAAGTTCATGGGAATTCAGCCTGCACTCCTGTCTAACATTAATGGGAGTGGTGTGTGTAATTCCACCCACAGAGCCGGATTAACTAAAAGGATTTATTTTTCAAGCAGTGAAACTGCTAAATTCTGGTACCAGCAGCAGGACTGTCTGCCAGTATCCTGTAAGCCTTTATTTCCCTAAGGCCCACACCATATGACATGTTTGGATGATGTTTAAACCTTCCCCTTGTGTATGTTCATCTTGTGTATTTTTATTGTACTTTTAATTATCTGCACATATATATTAATTCCAGAAAGTACAAACAGGCTCCACTGTCATTTCTCCACCACACTTTATATTATAACATCACTCATGAATGCTAGTTACAAGTTTCCAGGCAGACATGCGGTTGATCTAAATTTGTGGGACAACAACATTCAGATATCTGCTTTCAATTTGTGTGCATGTTTCTCCCTGTTATTTTCTTTTTATGGTAGTATTAATTGTTACCAGAAGTCTGTATGAAATGACTGAGGAACCAAACTCTGGAATGCAACAGATCAGAAATGGCTGATTCGCTTGCTGTTAAGTGAAATGCACTCAGTGAGCTTATTAGTTATCTTGAGTGTCCCTGTAAATGCCAGAGATTTCAGTTTTGGACATGAAAGAAAAGTCAGAAGTCTTGACATACTGGCAAATTCAGATGCCTAGTGCATTCACTTTTGTGCTTGGAACTATGTATATATGTATAATTTCCAGAAGTACAGTCTCTGTATTTTTTTTTAATTACTATGCCCAGATTACTAAGGACTAAACATTGCGTTAAAAGAAAGAATAAGTGGTTTTATCCATTTGGCTGGCTATCAAAACGTATCTGTTCCATAAATGGCCTGATCCAGTACCCAAAGAAGTCAGTAAGAGCCTTTCTGTTTACTCCAGTGGGCACTGCTTTGGGCACTAATTGTAGTATTACAACACCAAAGGGATAGAGAATTGCAAGTGTTCATTATCCAGCACTGCCCAACTCTCTCTCTGAAGAATGTGCGCAGGGAACCAGGTCTATAACCAGGTGCCTGAAGGGCCTCGTGTTTTCTTACATGTTAATCTGCAAGTAATCTACTAAAAAGTAATCTTGTGATTAAGCAGGAGTGTAGGTCAATGCACAACCATCAATAATAAATAGAGAAATTTTTCTCAAAACCTCTGCTCCCTCAGTGTACACTAGCCCTCATTTTGTATGAGTTCCAGAAGGTGCAAGTCACTTTAAGATTTGATTCCAATCAATTTTAAACAGGTGCAGGTCATCTAGGTATAGATTATGCAGTCAGAAATGCTTGCTGCCTCCTTGAATATACGCCTAAATCTCCCTTCAAGGTAACTGAATGAATCCTGACTAAGGCCCAGGGCTGCAGAGTCAAGGATGAGTTGCGGTCAGTATTTCAAGCAGTAGCCTTGAAATATGAGTTTTTCCCTTTCTTTAGGTAAAACCACATTAGAAGGAGGGAGCACAAAGTCAGGACATCCTACAGCAGCCTTTTATCCTTTTGCCTGTTTGGATTACACGCCTGTCCCCGGTCCAGTTTAAGGTATATTATTTGGACTTATCTTACCACAGGATCTTAGCATTAAGGTTTGCCTTTGTTGCATGCCACAAGCTTGCTGCTCTATCAAGACCATTTGTCTCCCAAGGAAGGAAACGCAACATGAAACTGGAAAAATCATCTCATGTTACATACCTCAATACAAGTAGGAGTCTATGTTACCTGTACTGCAGAAGGTGTCAATATTGTTATAGATCTTAAATCCTACCTTTTTACAATGGCTGTAGGAAGCAGCTAAAGCATGAACTAGCTAGACAACACAAATATCCAACATTTGGTGTTAAAAATTATTCCTTCAACAGTATTAATTCCAGAAACACTGTTAATCATACAGTCATATGAAAACTGTGGATTATGAGGCAGTCATGTTGCTCCTGTGACAATCACTGTCCAGACCACCAGACCTCCTTTGGCACATATTTCAAATGCAGGTTTCCCATTAGGATGACTTCAGCACAAACAGTGTGCATTTGTGCTGTACCACTCTAGATAACAAAGGCAGGCCGTGATTTTTGTCAGTGCACTACCCCATCCAACTCAGATTTAGTAGGACAGACAACAAATTAATTAAGAAGTTTCATAAGAACTTCCATAGGAAACTCAAGATTTAAAAGGAAAAGAGAATTCACTCTTTTTGTAAGTAAGGGAAAGTGTTAGTGTAATAAAGACAGTTGTACAATCAGTACCACAGATAAATTAAAGCAGTAGATATAAAGATTATTTCTGACAGACACAAATTCAAAATCAAGTCTTCTGTGTCACTTAGAATAGTGTTCATTTAGTGTGGCGTTGGTCTGAGTGCACCACAAACTCACATCAATGCATATCCTCTCTTCATATCTACGCACAGAGTCTAAATGCTGCAAATATATGCATCCAGGACAGAGCTCGATCACTTTCTCTCTTAAATGACTGACAGTCTGATTGCATACAGGCAGCAGCCAGATAACGCTCTGGTAAGGGGCCATATGTTGCTAGGAGACAGGGCCTAATGGCATGGGGAGGTATATGTAGGGGAGATGATGGAGCTGGGGATCAGGGCAGGGAATATAAAAACAGGAAGCTCATCTTGTTTTTATTTCTGTAACATAACCATTGCATAAAGGCCTCCTTTCTTTCACATTCATGCAGCAAGAAGATATATCTTCTCTGCAAAGGGTGCCATTCCCCACATTCAAACAGCCAAAGGAAAGCTCATGGCACCAAAAGTTCATAATCTACATGTAAGCAAGTAAAAGCAGACTAAGGGATGAGAAAAAAAAAAAAAAAAAAGACGTTGTTGTTGTTTGTTTTTTTAATATACATTTAATAACTGTAGGTAGCCACTGAGTCTTACGCTCAGCTTAACTTGAGGCAGAAGCCTTTCCAAGGAGCTGAATGTGGTGGTGTTAAGCATGAAGGATGGCTGCTGCTGTTAGTGGTTGTGTTAGTGCCCTGTTTGACAGATGGACAAGCTGACCCAAAAAAAAAAGGAAAAACAGAAGAAAGGAACCATGATGGATGCAGGACTTAATTATCTGTGAGTCAAAAGACTCTGGTGATTGAGGAAGAAGGAGTATTTGCGAAACGCAGATGTACAGTAATGGTTGTTTAATTATTGCTATTACCATTTTAGACAAGGGCAACAAAGTCCTGTGTAGGAAGTAACACAAAACAAGGAGGACATAATGCAGAAAATTAGAGGTGAAATGAAGCTTTCCAAGAATGAAATATATACTCATTTTTTTAACCTTTTTTTGAGATGGGGTGAGAGAAAAAGGAAATAGTCATCTCTTCAGGTTCTATCTATCTTTAAAAGGATCTGTGTTTCATTTCTATCAGAAACATATAAATAAGAACTTTAAAATAAAATAAATATTCACTGACAATAGTACTAAAAACTCCGGTCTCCATCTTTGGCCTTTTTCTATTCTAAACAGAACAATCGGTAAAAATAATAATGCACAGAATCATATTTGTTAACCAGCCCATACATGTGTTTTTGACCAGTGACTTTGGGTTGTGGATCAATTTAGATAGGGATGATGTAGTGTTGCTTTAAAAATGCAGACAGCAAAACTTAGGAGAGCAAGAAAACTGTATCTGTCTAGATAATAAAATCAGGATCATATTACATGCCATGTGGAAGATAACTGTCTACATTCCAACATAAGACTCTGAAAGGAAAAAGACCTTTTATTTTGTAAAAATATGTTTGATAGAAGTTCTGTAAAGCAAACATCAACAGAGGATCTTGTAGCTTGAAAAGGAGAATCATGAATATTAATTCAGGAAATCAACACAAGAGATGTACAGAGCACACTGTTTATTAAATAATAAAGAAAAAAGAAAGGAAAAAAAAAGAAAAAGAAAAAGAAGAAGAGAAAGAAAAAGGAAAGGTGATAAGCCACTTAAGTGCCAGAAGGAGACAGAGCAAAGGCAACAATAATGACATGATTCAGGTATGTAAATGAAAACACTGCTGGCAAGAAAAGTAAAGAGAAGCTGTTAAAAGTAGCCTCTTTCAGTACTTTCTAGTAGTACTGGGCCTTTTGCAATGTGCCACTTTAGAAAAACTGAGATCATAGCAGATCTCTGAATGTGGATCAGGTTTTATCAAAGCCTTATGCTTTGTCTGTATGTTGAACAGAGAGTTGTATTTTAACAAATGCAGAAATAATGAGCGTTTCAGATTTCCAATGTAAGCACAAAAAGATACACTCCACTCTAATATTTCAAAGCATTCAAGTTCACAACGAAAGCAGCACTGAGGATACTCAAAATTCCAACACGCAGTCATCAGGATTACTGAAAGTAAGAAATCTCAGTCACATATCTTTCCTCTTCTCCTTCCAGAGCAAAAGGAAAAAAATTCTGTAGAAACTTAGAATTGGTCTGTAGGAATTATGCATACTTCCTGATATATTGTAGGGATGAACTGTTACTTTAAAACAACCCCAAAAAAAAGCCCTCCTGTGTATTTTAAACAACAGTACATTTTTACTTATACTTCTGCATGGCTGCATATTATATTATTTTACCAGAGGCCAATATACCTGTTCTAAAACATGCATTTTAGAAATGTTTGCATGATATTTCAATATGAAGCCTAGCATTACGTTAGCTCAAATAAGTTGTTTGCTAATTTTTTTTTCCTCTTCTTCTTCTCCCCATGGATGTCCAGTCACAATTTAAAGCACCATGAGGACAAATTTAATCTCCCTGAATTTCCTTAAAGCATTTTTTTCTGTTTTGACAGTGATTTTCCTCCTCATGTAATTTTAATAGGTGCAGACACTTTTGCCGTGTCCACTCTTATCTCCTGCAGAGTCTGGACTTCTCTCTCTGCCCAAACCATCAAAATACTCATCATGTGATTTCTTGTCATGACTTGAGCTCTTTAGTTTCAGGGTCTTAAATGTCTCACAACTGTTTCAGATTTCTCTCTACAGATTTTCTATTAACTTATATTTATACCTCATATAGGAAGAAAGTTTGCTCAAAATGGAAGTTTACAAAACAGTGGAGAAGCCAGACCATCAGTCAGTCCCTCAAGAAAGATGTTTATATTCCGCAAATGGATGAGGACATCTAGCTTGAGTTAAGTTTTGTTAGCATCAAGAAAACACCTCCGAAAAATGCACATCTCAAATTTTCTTACAGTCCCTTGGAATCGCCTTTCCCTCATTCTGTCTTGCCTCCTATGCAAATAATTCAGCTTCCAATAACCATTTTTTATCAAGAGTTTTCAAACTGGTATGGTTCCTGAAGTTACAGTTGACTTGTACTGAAAATCTCTGTCCACAGTAATTTGTACATTGAGAATATGTAAAAGAAAAGCTTTATATGGCTACATAAAAATTAAATTGACTGCTTGCTCACAGTGACCTAGAATGGATCTAATCGCTATGTTCTTTCAGAGGTTTTTATTGTTCTTTTAGTTGCCATTTTGCAAATAAAATCATAAGCAATGTGCTCTACCAAACATTGAAATTGAGAACATTTTGCAAAAGTGTTGTGAGCATGAACTACTGTGATTTTTTATTACTATTTATTTTTCAGCATCTGGAAAGTGAACACTTTGGTAATTTTTTCATAGAATCATAGAATCACTAAGGTTGGAAAAGACCCACACAATCATCCAGTCCAACCAGTTATCCTCAGGTTTCTTCACTCTCTGACCTGGCAGTCTTGGCTGGGGAGCAGACTAAATCCCCCACGATTCAGGAGGCAACAGTCAGAGACCTGCTACTCCAACTGGACTGCCACAAGTCCATGAGACCGGATGAGATTCACGCGAGAGTGCTGAGGGAACTGGAGGAGGTGATAGCCGAGCCGCTTTCCATCATCTATCAGTGCTCCTTGTAGACAGGTGGGGTCCCAGAAGACTGGAGGCTTGCCAATATGACTCCCATCTACAAGAAGGGCTGCAGGGAGGATCCGGGGAACTACAGGCCTGTTAGCCTGACATCGGTGCCGGGGAAGATTATGGAGCAGATTGTCTTGAGGGAGATCACGGGGCATGTGCGGGACAACCGGGGGATCAGGCCTAGCCAGCATGGGTTCACAAAGGGCAGGTCCCGCTTGACCAACCTGATCTCCTTCTATGACCTAGTGACCCATATGGTGGATGAGGGAAAGGCTGTTGATGTAGTCTACCTAGACTTCAGTAAAGCCTTTGACACTGTCTCCCACAGTATTCTCCTGCAGAAGCTGGCAGTCCATGGCTTGGACAGGTACACTCTTGACTGGGTAAGGAACTGGCTGGAGGGCGGGGCCCAGAGAGTGGTGGTGAATGGAGTTAAATCCAGCTGGCGACCAGTTACAAGTGGAGTTCCCCAGGGGTCGGTGCTGGGGCCTGTCCTGTTTAATATCTTTATTGATGACCTGGATGAGGGCATTGAGTGCACCCTCAGTAAGTCTGCAGATTACACCAAGCTGGCTGGAAGTGTCGATCTGCCTGAGGGTAGCAAGGCCCTACAGAGGGATCTGGACAGGCTGGATAGCTGGGCTGAAGCCAATGGGATGAGNTGAATGAAAAAAAAAAAAAACCATATATTTTATGAACATTAAAATTCTGACAATTTTCAAGAAAACAAAAATCAATTATACCCTTGTCAGGCTGGGATCTTTCAGAAAGTGCCTGCCTCTACCACCGACAGGTCTTGGTTTGAATCATTTGCATATGTAGCATTAATAGTGCCATAACCAAGTATTTGCTGAGGTGACTGAGTTTTATGACAGGATGCTGGGTGGGACTAAATGTTCTCCTGGAGTAAATCGTATACTGAAATAGATGGATTTGCACCAGTAAATATCAGCAAGGAATAAAGAACGTAAATTGTTGTGACATATTAGTTGGGGAAAGTATATTTGCTAAAAATATACATACTGCCATCAGCAATACCAGCAAAGATTTTGCATAAAGATGTGAATAGGATCAAATAGGCATCATAAAGGACCATTTTATAACTGTGCTGTAAAATCTATTTTAAAGGTATATATTTGACCTCACAGTAAATTGGGACTGTGACAAACAGCATTTTTGCTCCTATAATTTATCATCACCACCACAGTGGGTTTAACAGTGTTTGAGTCACTATTACATCTACACACAAAAATCAGGAATAGGATACATCCATTTCAAAGGTGTGTATCATCAAAGATCTCTTTTTAGTTAAAAAAAAAAAAAAAAAAAAAAAAAAAGTCATAACCCTGAGTCCTAGTAATACTTTCTGTATAGTGCTGTGTTTAACTGAGAGTTCATGTTTATAGCTCAGCTGTAAAAAGCTGAGAAAATAGAGCTTTGTTACCTAGACACTGATGAAACTCTAAATAGCATTGCAGGCATAGCTGTATAATGAGTACATATTAAAATGTCTTTGGTGTCTTCTGAGAGTGCAGAACATTACTTGTTACTCTGACCATAAATGTATAACAATTGTGGTTTTGTAAAATAAGTTGAAACCTCCTGCAGTCTAAAATATAGAACAATGCAGATGACTAATTTGAATCAACGAGGTTGCACGTGGCTTGTCACAGTGGGATTCCTAATGATCTTCTACAAGGATTCTGTTTGTCTAAGGCTCCCATTTTCTGTCCTGTGATGTGTGGATGTGAACAATGCTGAAAATAATATGAGGCTAATTACCAGCCCTGACAATGGCAATTCACATACAATGATAAACCGTATTTCAGGGGGGAAAAAAATAAAATTAACCCACACATCTTTTCAGTAATAACGACACTGAAACTAAAGATGGTTTCAGCCTTTGCTCATAGTTTCTTTGTTCTCAACAGCATATTTCAGAGTGGATGTCAGCAAAGACGAGATTAAAATTAAGAAGAAAAAACACAGATTAGAAGCTTAAAAAAAGATCTGTCACAACATCATAATCTTCAGCATTTGTTCAAATCACAAATATGAGAAAGAATTTAAGAAACGTAGGAAGCATATATGTCCTATTTCCCCCTTTTTTTTAAAGCTCCTCCCTTTTTTTCCTTCCTGAATTTATTCCCTGAAATTGTTAAAGAATAGTGCAGAGATCACATTCTGTAGACAGAGTTTCAGGTTTAATACACTATTAATCACTGCATTTTCATACAGTTAATTAACATTTATTTTGAGCCAACTTTAACCACAGTACAGGAGTTGAAAGTGAAACTGCAAGCCTTAAATCCCTGTGCTCCTTTTGCAACCTGAATAACCAAGGCTGTCAAATGAGACAAGAAAATATAGTAAGTAAACTGACAAAGGTTGATGTACATTGTTTTAATATTCCATGTAATGTTCTTATCCTTGCAAACCACTTTAACCTTCCAGTTTAAACACATACAGGATATCCAATGCCATTTGCTATGTAAATGCTAAAGCATACAATTAGTAACAACACTCAAAGCTATTCTGACCTTTTTGACTTACTTTCTCTGTTGGCTTCCTTTGTGATACATGACTTTGGAAATGAGGGAAATGTTACTATTCCGGTAATTGCATATGTGGGCTTTAATAAGTGTCTTTGTACATGCCATTGCAGGTGCAGGTATGCACATACACCTCTCTACATGGCATTCTGCACACGGCTGCACATGTATGCATATATGTACGTGCAACTTTTCTTGTTAAAAACATATCCATTGGTCTGAAAACTGTATTCTATGAAGTATGGCAGAATATTGTGTCAATAGCCATACAAGTTTTGGTGCAAAGAAAAGCATTAGACACAAAATAGCTGTATTACAAGCATTAGAAAATCTGCCTTCCTGATATGCTATTGAATTAAAGTAGCTTCTTTTATAGTCAGTGCTTCTGTAGCATAAGTGAGTTTAGTGACAAAACAAAACAAGAGATAGAGCAATTGAAGCAGATGTTCCATGAAACTCTTACTATACAGAACACAAGGGTCTGGCATATAGCTCATCAGTAAAACATGAGAATGTACTTGAGTAGAAAAATCACAATCTGGTACCCACAGGCTATTGCCTGCATCTCATGTAAACTGATAAATTAAAGATGCTGCACCATTTTTCCTTGTCTTTCCTTTGTCAAATGCAATCATTTAAACATGCATTTTGGTACTGGAAAACTTAAAAAATAAGCAAACATACCAACATATACCTAGTTTGCTAAAGCGCAGCTTTCTACACACATTAGATTTTTCCTTATCACCTCTGTGTGTATTTTTTTAATCTGAAATAATGTTGTTTATTTTGCCTGAGGATTTGCACTTGTAAAAGCAAATTTGAAAGTCTACCCACTCCACCCCCTCTATCCGTATTGGTGGTAGTGAGAGCCTTTTTTATCAGAGATTCTGCAGAGTAAAAGATCCATTTATGGTCAGTTTGTAAGGAAGTGTTCTAAAAATTATGCAAGTATTAAATCAACCCACAAAGAACCGTATATTGTTATGCTACTATGTAAAATAAAAAGTGTTCTGAAAGCCAAAATAATCAAATAAAGAAGGCAAACTGTCCCCAGACATCTCTATAGAATGGAAAACAGTGCAGTGAAAGTACAAGAATGTTCAACAGTGATGTATAAACACAATTTACGGTTTCTGAGAATTTGATTATATTTACACTCACAAAATCTCAGTAGATCTAGGATAGTTTTAGTGTTCTATCCTGGCAGAGGTCAGACTTAACCACTGAGCAAAAACATGCAGCCGTAATTTCGTAAATGATGAATATTTCAGTATTATCAAAATAAATAAATAAATACAAAAGACGAACAGAGTTTGTTTTTTTAAAATTTAATCATTTCTAGCCATTCTTCTTTTTATCATTCTTCTTGTCTGTTCTTTAGTCCTTGGAATTTTAGCTTTTGTGTAAGTGTTTTATGAATGCTTAATATTCTTTCCTTACTCGTATCTGGCAATCTCATGCTAAGTGGGACAAAATGCAAACAGAGCATTGCCCGTTAAAATTTTAATGCCACATCACAATTTTCTAATGGAGCTATCAGAATTGCAAAACAGTGTAACTCCACTGAAACTAACAATAAATCAGGTGCTAAGAGCAGCACCTCCTGCAAATAGTGGACTCCTGCCAAGCACTGGAAGACTTACAAGGACAACTGGATTCCTTCATTTAAAAACTTAGAACTGTCTTCCGAAAGCTCTCAAACATGAACAGTATGCAATGCTGTTATGCAGGTTGTGGCAAGATTATAATTTGGGCATGTTTGAAATAATATATATCTTAAAAAAGAGGAAAGAAATGTAAGTTGAAATGCTGTAGTTCTAGTTGCAGTACAGACCAGGATTAAAGTTAAGTAATTTGCATCTCTATACACTACATAAAATGTCCTGCCATTCACTTCATCCTTCTCGGCTCTGCTTTCATAATTGACATTACTAAAGAGGATTCTTAAGTATCTTTCTGTGGATAGTTCTCTGAGTAATGCAGATGAATGAATACCTACTTCTTTAACAGGCATGATGTCGGATGTATTTTGCACAGATAGCTTTTTCTTTTGCGGGTTTGGTGGGCATTGTAATTAGGCTATATACTCACCACTGCAGAAAGATTAATAACATCCTATAATTCACAGCTCAGAAAATAAGGGGCAGAAGAAAAGTTTCTTGACCTTCCTAAGAGTACAAAAATATTGTAAAGGCACTAGAATCCTCTTAAAATGCAGCTACATCTGCATGAAGAGTGAGATAAACTCTTCCAAAAATCTCGTTCTCAACGTCTTTTTCAACTCCATATCCTCAATGTCAAGATGGCTTTGAGCGTTTATTTTGATGGAGCTATGGCATTTAGATTTGTTGTAGCCTTCGGCTCTTGTTGTAAAGGCAATGATATTTTCACTCTGTGCTTGCCTAAGTGGATTAGGCTCTGCATTGAGACATGTAATGTATGAGCCAGGGCTCTGCACCGCAGGGTCTTAGAGCTTGCTCTTCCAGGGTTAAGGCAGGAGCCCTGATCCCCCAGCCGTGACTTCTTCAGGCAAAATCACATCGTTGCTCCCTGCAACACCACCCACATGTCTGCTCAATGCTTTCCCTCATAAACGTCCCAGATTTGATGTTCACTGCTTATCCTTATTGCTTAATTAAAGTCCATTTCCTCATGGTTGTACTGCAAGTTGAACTCTCAAAATCAAGACTTGCTATAAGCACCTACAACCATTTAACAGTGCTGTGCACGAGGCCTGGAGCCACAACATGCAGCATCCCCTCTTGCTCCTCATCCCTCTTGAGTAACACTCATTTGCTCAGCAGTAGAAACTAAGTCCAGAGCAGTAGAAACTAAGTCCATTTGGATAATGAAGTATTCTTAGAACTTGCACTTTGAATATGACATTTTGCAGAATGGTGTTTCCATAGCACCAGGACACAAAGCTTTCTGGAAGGTTCTTTCAGAATAGTTGTTCCAATGAATAAATCCCCAAAATACCCACAGACAGAAGTAGCCTCCTACAAGAGAGTTATTGATTTCTATGTACAGCAGTAAAGCCCACAATACTGAGCAATTGCCAACTGAGCCATTTTCATTTTAAGGAGGTGTAGTGAGATACATAATTTGTGAGTGCTGCATACATCTTTGGTGCTGGCCTGTCATCTTTGAGGGCCCAGGCTTAATTCATGCCTGGGTCACAAGTAAGAATATGTTCAATGGCCTTATCGAAGTCTTCAGCTATCCATTTCACAAAACTAGCACAATTTGACATGGTGAGCAATCTCTGCTCAAGGCCTGGAACTAGAATAGCTAGAGTGCTGCAGGTCAGAACTGAGATGTATTGAAAGGGATATGTGGAGAAACTTAGTCCCTCTCTTTCATGAGTACTAAATTCACTCAAGATTTAAATAATAAAAAATGCAGGGTTGTCTGACAACATTCATATTTTTTTCATGAGCCTGTCTTCTCAAATTCCCGGGCTAATGCTGCATGTAGTGACACAGCCAGTGTCACTCATGGCAGCATTTACCTGCACTGCAACAACATGACTGTCAACCGTAAATGTTTGACAAACTGCTCTTTTTTTTTTTCTTTTTTTTTTTTCAAAATAAATACAGAAATAACATGAAGATACAGGAAGCTGTTGTTTTTTTTTTTTTT